>CP050226.2:7357605-7860714 GCA_012066045.3 Morus alba | reverse complement strand
AATGCTTTGCTTTCTCTTATGGCTGAAAAGAGGATAAATAACTATGATAGAAAAAAGGACATCATTAAAAGAATGTAGTGAGATAAAGCACTCTAATTCCAGTTCCATTTGAAAACTCAAAATGACATTTAGATTGTGTTTGGTAGAGGGAAAGAAAATAGGAAAGAAAGAAAGGTATATAACTTAGGTAAGAAAAAAAGAGAGGAAGGTGAGGACCTTTCTGTTATTGTGTTTGGTATGAAGTTCCTCCTCTAATCTCTCGATATTGGTAGAGATTAAAGTTGGGATTTTCTGAAGGAAACGAAATCCATCAATGATCTATTCCCTCCTCTTTTCTCTCCCAACAAACAACCATGTGTGTCAAAACCCTTCCACTAATCCCTCCACTCTCTCCCTCCTCCCATTTTTCCCTCCTACCAAAAGTAAACCCAGCCAAAAAATTCCACCACACTAAAAATGGGTTTTAATTCAATCCCTTGACACGACCAAAAAACATAAAGTTGCAGTGCTCTAGATGTTGTACACAGCAAATCACATAAAACGTGAATAAATAATGAGCACTGACTCATATCTTTTATTTGTACTATCTGTAATTTTCCGACTTACATTAATTAATCATTCAAGATCACATAAATATAGTGCAGTACCCTTCTTAGTTGATAAGAACAAACCATACAGGTTCTTCAGGGATGAACTTATCTTATATTGAGATAGGATTGTAATGATTTCAAAATATGAGTTAAGCAAGATGTTAATAAGAATATCAGGATTTATATTCAACCAAAGTTGAATGCTAAACTGCAGTTAAATTACCAACGTATGTAGAGGATTACAGTATTCAACCAAGGTTCATTTTGATTTTTTTATGTACTTTATATTTATATTTTATATTTTATTTCTTTTTTTATTTATGTAAGAGGGAATAAGGAAGGAAGGCCTTCTTTACTAGCCTCTATTTAATACATGGTTTTTAAAAGCGCCTGAGGCGTACGCCTCAAGGCGCGCCTCGTGGAGAGGCGTTTCTTCACCGCCCCAAAACTTACGTTTTGAGGTAGGGCTGGCAACTCGGGTAGCGACACGATGACACGACTCGAAACCCGCATGAAATTAGCGGGTTTGTGTTTATTATAAATAGGTCCCAGTCAAAATCAGGTCGAACCCGTAAAACACGATTAAAAAACGTGTCATTTTCAAGTTGACCCGCTAACCCGTAATTGACCCGCCATAACTTGTTTATTAAATGTGTCATATTTAAGTAACGATTATACAACCCGTTTGTTACATGTTTATTACCTAGGTTAAAAATGTTTCACACTATTTATTACCTCTCCATTCTCACGCCGCCTCACACACCACCTCACCCAAGTCCTTTTCTTCTCTCTCGACTCTCGTCTCTCTCCTTTTCTCTTTTCTGTGAGTCTCCTGGGTCTCCATTGCCGAGCTCTCCCTTTGAGGACCACCGCCTCGCTCTCACCCACTAGAGGACCACCGCGTAATCTCTCAGTCCACCGAACCACCGCCGCTTCTCTCAGTCCACCGGACCACCGCGTGAACTTTCCTCTCCACTCGCCACAAAAACACGGTGTTTCTCCCGCCCAAGGAAAGATTAAGGTAAAACCCATCCCCTCTCGTTTCTACCCTTTCGAATTCTTCATTTCTTAGCCTGAAATTGGATTAAATTTTTAAGGTCTGTTTTTGTTCATAATAATCTTCTCAAGAACCCTATTTTACTTTTTTTGTCTTTTCCACCGCGTGATATATACCCGGTATTTTGATGGAATTTGTTAATTTGATTATTGTTAAAACTTGAGAAGATAAATGATTGTGTTCAATTTTTGTGTTCCAATGGTTCGCTCTTCGCTGAAGAACCCTATTTTGTTTTTTTTCCTCTTCATTTGTTACCGGGAAAATTGTCTCCAAATGGAACCATGGCATATCCCCATGTTCTTTAGTTTTCATTCCTTTTGATTATGAGTTATCTGCTTTGCTTTTTCCTTTCTTTCTCTTTTCCTTTGTTACCGGGAAAATTGTCTCCATTTTGTTCATGTGTTGTTGGCTTTGGCTTCTCTGTCATTTTGGT
This sequence comes from Morus alba, assembly GCA_012066045.3. NCBI lineage: Eukaryota > Viridiplantae > Streptophyta > Magnoliopsida > Rosales > Moraceae > Morus > Morus alba. Next base: position 7,858,634 of record CP050226.2, on the reverse strand, counting down.
CCACATTAAAGAAAGGGAGGACTTTCTCTCTAATTGTCTATGGTTTTAGTATCCTGGGTAACATGCCTCTGTGTGTATGTGATGTTTGGTGCTCAAACTTTAGCTTATGCTTGCTATGGTCGGGCATTTCTTCTTCTTTTGCATCTTTTCTTCTAATTGTCTTTCTGGCTTCAAATGCAGAGTTCCCTTTTCCTAAATTAATGATTAATGGTTGTGTATATTTGTTTATTGTTGGAAATATACCGTTTGTTTAGGTCCATTATGTTCTATTACTGTTTATTGTGTTCGGACTTGGTACCATAGAAACAATAAAGCTTAAATATAATAAATAACTCTTAGATGTTTATTTTACATACTCTCCTTGCTCTAACTTAATGAAAATTCTTTAAAATGCCTTTCTAACTTAATGGAAAGGACTATAGGAGAGTCCTCTTGGATAAAGGCTTGAAGATATTAGTGCAATATGCTCTTCCACAATTAAACTAAAGTTTAACTAATGTTTTATTTTGTGCAAATTAATTTAACACAATGGAAATTGATCTTGAGTCCATTGAGTCTCAAAGTGTGGATGTTGAGATTGAAGAGATTGATGTATCGAGTTTGAATACCGAAACTCAAGGTAAGCAACTCCAGAAAAGAAAAAGGAAGCTTACCTCAAAAGTTTGGAGTCATTATTTAATTTATTTATATTTCCTATATTGATTTTGAACTAACTTGTATCTATATATATTTGTTTTCGTGTAGATTTCAATGAAGAGGTGGAGGATCTTACACAAGATATCTTCAACTTGTCATTAAAAGATGAGGAGCCTTTCTCACAGAGATCAACTTCTCCTAAACGTAATGATGTACTTGGAGTCCCCCACTGCAACAAATTATTTAAATGTTTAATTATTAATCATGTATGTTTGTTTTCTAATTTGTGAGACTTTTATGTGTTTGTTTTCTAATTTTTGAGAGACTTTTATGTGTTTGTTTTAATTTTGAACTTAGATTATGTAATATCTCTACATCATGTTAAACAGGTTGAGAAACAGGTTCAGAAATAGGTTTAAAATTAGGTTAACACGACCTATTAATCACTTATTTCATAAACGTGTTGACAGGTAATCAACGGATTGACACGACACGTTTACGACCTGTTTAATAAACGGGTTAGTCGTGTCGTGTCGTGTCAACCCGCTAATATACAGGTTGTGTTTGGGTTTTATATTTGACACGATTAATAAACGGATCGTGTTCATTTCAGACTTATTTGTGTCAACTGAGGGGTTCAATACGACACGAACATGACTCGTCAACACGAATTGCCACCCCTACTTTGAGGGGTGGGGGATGAGGCGCACGCCTCATCCATGTGAGGCGCACGCCTCCAAGCTGCGCCTCACGTGTTGGTAGAGGGGTGCACCTCTTTGCTTCTGTGTTTTTGTGGGGTTTTCAAAACCCAATGTGCTTGGGCCCAAAATTTTAAAGCCAGCCCGAATTAAATAGGCCCAGAAAACATTAAAAAAAAAATTAAAAAACAAAAAACCTAAGAAATCAAAACAACTGACTATCAGAAATCATAAATCAAAAGTTCAGAACAACCGACTAACTCACTATCTCTCCTTCGCGTCAGCTATCTCCCCTCCGAGCTTCAAGTCTTAAAGAGCAACAAGATGGCAGGTACCATCCTTAACTTGGTTCTTTTTTTTCTTCTTCTTCTATTGGTGGATATCAGTTATCCACCAAAACAAAAATTATGGTTTGCTAATTTAATATTTTAGCTTAATTTGGTGGTTTTTTTTTTTTTTTTTTTTTTTTTTTTGCTGATTTATGAATTAATAGTTTTCTTATATAACATTAATTATAATTATAATATTAAAGAAAGTAACTCTAGTATAATTTTGATTATTAGGTGTTAGAGGCAAGGAGACCATTCGAGTTGATGAAAGAGAAGAGTGGATAGACTCGACTCGACGAAGAAGAATTTGTGGATAATAAGAGACAAAAATTGGCTGATGCTTCTCTTAATACTAGTAGTGATGAATCTAATGATGCTTGATGAGTTGGGAGAAATCTAGGCTCTTAGAAGTGCATTATGGACGTTATAATATTAGGACTTGGTAACTATTTACTCTTTTTTATGTATCTAGTAGTGAAATAGACTTGTCCTTTCATGAATTGAATGGTTAAGTTTCTTGTCGTTAATTATTATTGAGTAGGGATTTAGTTTTTCATTACTATTATTTTTTTCTAAACTTTTTTGTTTTGGCATTTTTTGAGGCTTACGCCTCAAAGCCCCTTCAAGCTTACGCCTTGCCTCGTAAAAGGCAAAATGCCTCGAGGCCCGATTCCGCCTTTTAAAACCTTGAATACATAGCAAAGTAAAACACTTATAGGGAACCAAAACCACTAAGAATCAGTAATAAAAATAAGACTAGTTGTGGTAAGGTATAAAAGTAATTATTGACTTTTAAAATATAAAATAAAAGGTGAAATGTAGTTATAAATAACCGTCTACATTAGCATACATCTGTAATCAGGATAATAGTAATAAGATCTAACATTAAAAAGAGATTAAAATATATCTTTTAAAGAATTATGAAGATGAGAAAGAGTAACTTTATGAGGATTTTTTTTTTTTTTGGACTTATGTGGAAAGTTAAGAAATCTAGCTTTTAGAAAATCATTAACTTTTTTTTTTTTTTTTAATGATAAGAACTAAATATAATAATAAGAAATTGTCATCATAGTAACTAGATAATATGAGTAAAACTTTAAATATTGAAACACCCATAAGGGAGACTATTTTCTTACGTGAAGAGACTAATGAAACTCAAGAGGATAGAATATTACACTGACAAAAGAAAATTGTGATGTACTAGAATAATATCGGTTGTAACAAAACAGAGTGAGAAAATCTAAAGTAAAGTATAACTATGATTTAAGACAATGGCATAGGTTATTACATACAGACAGACAGCAACATGTGTAGTCGAATGTGAGTCAAATGGAAAAATCAATTAGGTAAAGGAACAAGCATCAAATCTTGGCATAATGCAACAAGTGCAGAAAAAAGCCATATAGTGGGAATACATATGGATTACAAAAAGAAGCTCTAACCAAATCTAGTTACCAAACAAAGAAAGAGGAAAATAATCCTAATCTATACAAATCATCAAAAACCATTCAAACAGTGCTTAATACAAATACTTGATCTATAACTTATTCAGGTCAATATCGATACTACTATGCTATAATAGTATAGACATAAATTAGTCAGGAAAACATAAAAGAAATTGTAGAACTTCACTACTTTCTAAAGTAATGGGAAGATAATCAATACATCATACTAAAACAATCAAATTATGCAACATAGTACCTACTCTAATTGAATTATCCAAAGAAAAACAAATTTACATTAACAAATTTACTTTTAAATGTAAAAACATATTCTTAAAATAAAGCAAAATATGAACAAAGCGACGATAAAAATATATAAACACACACACACACTTGTAAATCCATGAGATGAGACTCAAACCGAGAGGACCCAATTAGGGATTAAAGGCAAATGCTGCGTTAGAACGGTACAGAATCAACTTCCAATCAAGGGAGATTGGAGATATCTCCGATCTCAAACAAGAGTTGAAGACAACCTTCAAGATGGGAGGTTCGTTGGACTCGTCCTTTCACTTGTAAATCCATGAGATGAGACTCAAACCGAGAGGACCCAATTAGGGATTAAAGGCAAATGCTGCGTTAGAACGGTACAGAATCAACTTCCAATCAAGGGAGATTGTAGATATCTCCGATCTCAAACAAGAGTTGAAGACAACCTTCAAGATGGGAGGTTCGTTGGACTCGTCGATTGAAAGGTAAAGAGTAGCATATGTTTTCCATAGGCAGGCAGAAGAGAAGACAAAATTGATTCGACAGACAGGAAAACCACCACAAAGGTTATATAAGAAAACGGTTACAAATGATTCAAATGTGAAAGAATTAAGGTTACATAATACACTTAAAAAGAAAGAATTTGTTAGATTTCCCAACCATACATATCGAAAGTTTCAATAAAATCAGAGAGAGAGACCTTTTCGGAATAGAGGTAATCGAAAGAACACAGGGACCAGAATGAAAGCAATCGAAGGTGGCGTTACTTCCTCGGGGGTTTCTTTGAAACTCAGCAGAACTCTACCCCAAATTCTGCCGATTAGACGAGAAGCAGCGAAATTGAAGAAGAAAAGTGAAATAAAAATCGAAGATAACAATTCTACGAATCCAAATAAGAATACACTCATACAAAGGAAAATCATTTAGAGCTTTCAAATCAATCAGCCCTACAGAAACCCTATATCACAATCGACACTAAAATTATTGAATGATTAAACTCAAAATATAGTGATTGAAAAGAAAATCGCAAGGAGAAGGAAATCGGAAACCCTAGATTACCTTAAGAGAGAAGATCGCGGAGGAGTCGTCGCCAAGGCCTTTCCTTTGCTGAGCGGAAGATTTTTTGCTTCTGAAACTGCTTTTTTCCAGAGTCGGAGAAAAAAATCTCTACGGCTTGGCTCTACCGTGAAACGAAGACGTCCTGATTTGCTGCGTTCTTTTTATTTTATTTATTTATTTATTTATTTAGGGTGTAATTCCATAAACAATTAATTATAAAAACTCCCTGAAACAATAATTCTTGTAACAATGTGCCCTCAATTTATAGAAATTCCCTGCAACAATAATTCTTGTAACAATGTGCCCTTAATTTTTCAAAATATAACATCTGCTTCCGGATTCTATGAAATGTGAACAAAAAACTCCTTCCATCACGAATTTTAACAGAAATCATATTAAAAAAAAAATGAGGGTCGACAATTTAGTGTAAAATTGCTCAGCTAGTTTCTCCCATGCAATACAAAGAAGTGAAAGGAGAGGATTTTTTTATTATTTTTGAAGATTTTTTAGTCTATTTAATGTTCGTTAGGATTTAGATTCTAAATTAAATAAACTTTTAGGTATTGTTCTTATCAAAACTTAAGTTCTATTATTACAGTATTTTTTCTTAAAGGGTCAGGGGCTTTTTGACAGCGTTTTACATTTTTTTGTCATTTTTTGAGGTCATTTTTTTCTAACATGCCTAGAAAAATGTAAGTATCGTGTCTGTAAAATTTCATTATTTTTTGACGTCGTTTTTATTTTATTGTATTTTTCAAAAATGAAAAATAAAGAAAATCATAAAAAATAGAATATTCATCAAAAAAATGGTGTCGCTTGTGCATTAATTCTTAAAAATCATATACTAATTCCAGAACACAAAACAAAAATAAAAATGTAAAATTTTGACCCATCAAGGCCCCTAAGTTGGCCCCTGGGTGCCCCACTACGCAGGTCGGGACTTTTTGACAGCGTTTTATTTTTATTTGTCATTTTTTTAGGCTATTTTTTTAGCATGCCTAGAAAAATGTAATGATCATATCTATAAAATTTCATTACTTTTTGACATCATTTTTATTTTATTATACATTTCAAACACGAAAAATAAAAAAAAAATCATAAAAAATAGAATATTCATCAAAAAATAGTGTTGCTTGTTGTATTAATTTCTAAAAATTATATATTAATTTTAGAATACTAAACATAAATAAAAATGTAAATTTTTTACCCATCCTGGCCTCTTAGCTAGCCCCTCAACGCCCCACAACGCAGGCAGGGCTTTCTGACAGTGTTTTACTTTTTTGTCATTTTTTGAGGTCATTTCTTTCTTAGATGCCTAAAAAAAATATAAGGATCATGTCTGCAAAATTTTATTATTTTATGACATCGTTTTTATTTATTATATTTCTTAAAGACAAAAAACAAAGAAAATCATAAGAAATAGAATATTCATAAAAAAATGGTGTCACTTGTCGCATTAATTTTTAAAAATCATATATTAATTTTAGAATACAAAAAATAAATAAAAATGTAAATTTTTTACTCATCCCGGCCCCTAAGGTGACACCTCAGCGCCTAACTGCGCAGGCCGGGGGCTTTTTGACAGTATTTTACTTTTTTTGTCAATTTTTTAGGTCATTTTTTTCAGACAAGCCTAGAAAAATGTATGCATCTTGTCTGTAAAATTTTATTATTTTTTTACGTCATTTTTATTTTATTATATTTTTTAAAGACAAAAAATAAAGAAACTCATAAAACATAAAATATCCATAAAAAAATGGTACTGCTTATTTCATTAATTCCTAAAAATCAAATATTAATTTTAGAATGCAAAACATAAATAAAAATATAAATTTTGGACCCATCCCGACCCCTGAGCTGGCCCCTCGATGCCCCATAACGCGGGTTGGGGGCTTTTTGACATCGTTTTACTTTTTTTGTCATTTTTTGAGGCCATTGTTTTTGGCATGCCTAGAAAAATCTATGTATCATGTCTACAAAATTTTATTATTTTTTAACATCGTTTTTATTTTATTATATTTTTTAAAGACGAAAAGTAAACAAAATCATAAAAAATAGAATATTCATCAAAAAATGGTGCCACTTGTTTTATTAATTCTAAAAAACCATATATTAATTTAAGACTACAAGAAATAAATAAAAATTTAAATTTTTGACCCATCCTAGCCCTTGAGCTGACCCCTGGGCACTCTATTACGAGGGCCGAGAATTTTTGACAACGTTTTACTTTTTTTGTCATATTTTGAGGCCATCTTTTTTGGCATGTCTAGAAAAATGTAAGGATCATGTGTGCAAAATTTCATTATTTTTTGATGTCGTTTTTATCTTATTGTACTTTTTAAAGACGAAAAATAACAAAAATCATAAAAAATAGAATATTCATAAAAAAAAAAGGTGCCACTTATGCATTAATACCTAAAAATCATATATTAATTTTAAAATGCAAAACATAAATAAAAATATAAATTTTTTACTCATCCCGACCCCTAAGCTGGCCCTTCGGCGCCTCACAATGCGGGCCGGGGGCTTCTTGATAGCGTTTTTCCTTTTTTCTATTCTTTTTTTAGGCCATTTTTTCAGGCATGCCTAGAAAAATGTAAGGATCCTGTCTAGAAAATTTTATTATTTTTTGACATCATTTTCATTTTATTATGTTTTTTAAGATGAAAAATAAAGAAAATCATAAAAAATAGAATATTCATCAAAAAATGGTGCCGCTTGTTGCATTAATACTAAAAATCATATATTAATTTCAAAATTTAAAACATAAGTAAAAATGTAAATTTTTGACCAATCACAGCCCCTGTACTGACACCTCGGCGCCCAACTACGCGGGTCGGGGGCTTTTTGACACCGTTTTTTTGTCAATTTTTTGGGCCATTTTTTTCAGACAAGCCTAGAAAAATCTAAGGAATGTGTCTGCAAAATTTCATTCTTTTTGATGTCGTTTTAATTTTGTTATATTTTTTAAAGATAAAAAATAAAGAAAATCATAAAAAATAGAATATTCAACAAAAATTGGTGTTACAAATTACATTAATTCCTAAAAATCATATACTAATTTTAAAATGTAAAATTATGCGGGGCGAGAGCTTTTTGATAGTGTTTAACTTTTTTTGCCAATTTTTTAGGTCAGGCACGCTCAGAACATTGTAGGGATCGTGTCTGCAAGATTTTCTTATTTTTTGTCATCGTTTTTATTTTATTATATTTTTTAAAGACAAAAAATAAAGAAAATCATAAAAAATAGAATATTCATCAAAAAATGGTGCCACTTGTGCATTAATTCCTAAAAATCATATATTAATTTTGAAATGTGAAACATAAATAAAAATGTAAATTTTTACCAAGCGGGCCCCGAAGCCTCCCCCCAAACCTACCCAAAAAACGGCCGGAGCTTTTTGACATTGTTTTACTTTTTTGTCATTGTTTGAAGCCATTTTTTTCTGACATGCTAAGAAAAATATAATGATCGTGTCTGCAAAATTTCATTATTTTTTTATTTCATTTTTATTTTATTATATTTTTTAAAGACGAATAATAAGGAAATTCATAAAAATAGAATATTCACAAAAAAAATGGTGTCGCTTGTTGCATTAATTCTAAAAAATCATATATTAATTTTAGAATGCAAATTATAAGTAAGTATATAAATTTTTTACCCATCCCGGCCCCTGAGTTGACCCCTTAGTGCCTAACTACGCAGGCCGGGGGCTTTTTGATAGCATTTTACTTTTTTTTATCAATTTTTGAACCCATTTTTTCCCGGTGAGCCTAGAAAAATGTAAGGATCGTGTCTACAAAATTTCATTATATTTTGACGTCATTTTTATTTTATTATATTTTTTAAATTAAAAAATAAAGAAAATCATAAAAAATAAAATATTCATCAAAAAATGGTTTCGTTTGCTGCATTAATTCCTAAAAATCATATATTAGTTTTAAAATATAAAACATAAATAAAAATGTATATTTTTCACCCGTCTCGTCCCCTAAGCTGACCCCTCAGTGCCCAACTATGAGGGTTGCGGGCTTTTTGATCACGTTTTACTGTTTTTGTCAATTTTTTAGGCTAATTTTTTTCAAAAGAGCCTAGAAAAATGTAAGAATTCTGTCTGCAAAATTTTACTTTTTTTTGCATCATTTTTATTTTATAATATTTTTTAAAGACGGAAAATAAAAAAATCATAAAAAAATAGAATATTCATCAAAAAGTGGTGTTACTTGTTGTATTAATTCCTAAAAATCATACATTAATTTTATAACGCAAAACATAAATAAAAATGTACATTTTTGTCCCATCTCGGCCCCTGAGCTAGCCCCTGGGCGCCCCATTACGCGGGTCGGGGCCTTTTTAACAGTGTTTTACTCTTTTTTATCATTTTTTGAGGCCATTATTTTTTTGACATGCCTTGAAAAATGTAAAGATTGTTTTTGTAAAATTTCATTATTTTTTTTACGTCGTTTTTATTTTATTATATTTTTTAAAGATGAAAAATAAAGAAAATCATAAAAAATAGAATATTCAACAAAAAATGGTCCTGCTTCTTGCATTTATTCATAAGAATCATATATTAATTTTGGAATTCAAAAAATAAATAAAAAGATAAATTTTTGACCAATCCCGGCTCGTGAGCTAACCCTTCGGCGCCCAACTACACAAGCCGGGGGCTTTTTGGCAAAGGTATAGCTTTTTTGTCAAATTTTTGGGTCATTTTTTCAGGCGTGCCAAGGAAAATGCAAGGATCTTGTCTGTAAAATTTCATTATTTTTTCACGTCGTTTTTATTTTATTATAATTTTTAATGACAAAAAAAGAAACTCATAAAAAATAGCATATCCATAAAAAAATAGTGCCGCTTGTTACATTAATTCTTAAAAATTATATATTAGTTTTAGATTGCAAAGAATAAATAAAAATAAATATTTTTAACCCTTGTCGGCCCTTTCCTGCCTCTAACCCAACTACGCGGGTCGGGGACTTTTTGACAACGATTTATTTTTTTTTGTTAAATTTTTAGGCCATTTTTTCAGGTGAGCCTAAAAATATGTAAGGATCGTGTCTACAAAATTTCATTATTTTTTGACGTCCTTTTTATTTTATTATATTTTTTAAAGACAAAAAATAAAGAAATTCATAAAAATAGAATATTCATTAAAAAATGGTGTCGCTTGTTGCATTAATTCCTAAGAATCATATATTAATTTTAGAATGCAACACATAAATAAAAATGTAAATTTTTGACCCATCCCAGTTCTTGAGCTGACCAATCGGCGCCGAACTACGCATGTCGGGGGCTTTTTGATAGCAATTTACTTTTTTTGTCAAATTTTTAGGCCATTTTTTTAGGCATGCCTAGAATAATGTAAGGATTGTGTCAGCAAAATTTCATTATTTTTTGATGTCGTTTTTATTTTATTATATTTTTTAATGCCAAAAATAAAGAACCTCATAAAAAATAGAATATTCATCAACAAATGGTGCCGCTTATTGCATTAATTCTTAAAAATTATATATTAATTTTTGAATACAAAAGATAAATAGAAATAAAAATTTTTCATGCTGGTGCCTAAGCTAGCCCCTCGGCGCCCCACAACAGGGGCCGGGACTTTTTGACAGCGTTTTACTTTTTTTGTCATTTTTTGTAGCCATTTTTTCTGGCATGCCTAGAAAAATGTAAGGATCGTGTTTGCACAATTTCATTATTTTTTGACGTCGTTTTTATTTTATTATATTTTTTTAAAGTTGAATACTAAATGAAATCATAAAAAATAGAATATTCATCAAAAAATGGTGCCGCTTGTTGCATTAATTCCTGAAAATCATATATTAATTTTAGAATTAAAAGCATAAGTAAAAATATAAATTTCTGACCAATCCTGGCCCTCGGCGTCTAACTACGCAGGCCGAGGGCTTTTTGATAGCATTTTTTTGTCAATTTTTGAGGCCATTTTTTTCAACCGAGACTAGAAAAATGTAAGGATTGTGTCTGCAAAATTTCATTATTTTTTGACGTCGTTTTTATTTTATTATTTTTGAAAAATAAAAAATAAAGAAAATCATAAAAAATAGAATATTTATCAAAGAATGGTGCCGCTTGTTGCATTAATTCCTAAAAATTATGTATTAATTTTATAGTGCAAAACATAAACAAAAATATACATTTTTGTTCCATCCCGGCCCCTAAGCTGGGCCCTGGGTGCCCCATTACGTGGGCCGGGAACTTTTTGACAGCGTTTTACTTTTTTTTGTCATTTTTTGAGGCCATTGTTTTTCTGGCATGCCTAGAAAAATGTAAGGATTGTGCCTGCAAAATTTTATTATTTTTTGACATCGTTTTTATTTTATTATCTTAAAGACGAAAAATAAAGAAAATTATAAAAAATAGAATATTCAACAAAAAAGGTGACGCTTGTTGCATTAATTCCTAAAAATGATATATTACTTTTGGAATGCAAATTATAAGTACTAATATAAATTTTTGACCAATCCCGGCTCTTGAGTTGACCCCTCGGTGCCTATCTACGCAGGCCAGGGGCCTTTTGATAGCATTTTATTTTTATTTTTTGTCAATTTTTGGGGCCATTTTTTCATGCGAGCCTAGATAAATATAAGGATCTTGTTTGCAAAATTTTATTCTTTCTTGACATCATTTTTTTATTATATTTTTAAAGATCAAAAATAAAAAAAGCATAAATAATAGAATATTCATAAAAAAATGGTGCTACTCATTGCATTAATTCCTAAAAATCATATATTAATCTTAGAATGCAAAACATGAAGAAAATATAAATTTTTGATATATCCCGGCCCCTGAGCTGACCCATCGGTGCCTAACTACGCGGGCCGGGGGCTTTTTGACAACGATTTACTTTTTTTTGTCAATATTTTAGGTCATTTTTTCAAGCATGCCTAGAAAAATATAAGGATCATGTCTGTAAAATTTCATTATTTTTTGACGTCATTTTTATTTTATTATATTTTTGAATGACAAAAAATAAAGAAACTCATAAAAAAATAGAATATTAATAAAAAAAATGGTGCCGCTTGTTGCATTAATCGTACAACATTTTCATTTATTTTTTAATTTGACCTATAGTGCAACGAATTTTAAAGTTTATGGGATAAATTGTCGAGATCATAAGTTGAGATGCCAATTTACTAAACGCGCAAAGTTGAAGAGGTGACTTTACAGAAAAGCCTTATTTTCAAATACAAAAAAAAAAAAAAACAAGTTGAAAAAAAAAACTCTTTTTTTAGATAAAACCATTTTGATACCTTCTGTATAGCAAAATATCTTGTTAATATTATGTGCTTTTTATGATATAAAAACGATACCTTTAAATTTAGAAAATATTGTTTTGGTACTTTGAGAATAATTTTTTAGACGCAACAATGTCCATTCTATTTGACTACTTAACAATAAACTAGTGATCTTAAAAAAAAAAAAAAATTATGCATATACTTTTAAACATTTAAGAATTAGCCAATTAAATAAATTAATGTTTCAAAAAAATATTTTACAGCTATTAGTTTCTATTTAATTAATGAAAAAAATAGTTTTGACATTGTACGTTCTAAAAATCAGTCTCAAAGTACAAAAAAAATGTTTCTTTAAAGGTGATGTGACATTTATATTATATAATACAATGTATCAGAATAGCAAAATAATTTTATCCTTCTTTTTTTGTTCTATTAGGTAAGAACTTTAAAAAACCTTGTACAAAACAAAAGATAACATATGGTCGAGTTTGCAAATAAAACACCTATGGGAAATAAAAAAAAAAAAATTACATCCACCAGAAAATAGGGGGATATGGAGGATCATTTTTATTTTTCAGTAACAAGAACATCAAAGTAAAGCAAGATGGAACAATAAAAAGGAAAATTTTAATAAATTTTTCCTAAACTTTGTTGCTTATGTCAATATCATAGATAATTAGTAATTTAATTATCCTATCAACATTTTAATTTAAAAAGTTAATAGAATCAAGATGGAAGAAAAAAAATTAGGGACATATCATAGTTCGAAAAACAAAACAATATATTTTATAAAGCTCAAAGAACATTTATAAGTATTTCCGTTAAAAAAATAAAAAAAGTTAACCTTTTAGGTATGTTGACAATAAAATTAGAACAAAAGAATCTAAACTCGTTAATGTTACACAAGTATTTACAGGAAAAATATTTGTGGATTGTATTTTATTTTAAATTTTGAACTTGGTAATTTAATGGACATAAGACAACCAAAATTTATATCCAAAGCAAGTTTAAAATGGAATGTACTAAATGAAGATATTTGATAGATAATAAGCCAAGTTATTTTTACGCGAGATCGACACTTGAGAATAACAAAATGGGTTAATTATATAAAAATACCTCACAATTTAAAATTTATTATCTCAATTTATTCTTCTGTTTTTTTTTTGATTTTTTAATCGATACAAATTAAAAACAAATGCTCAAATACGGGTAAAGTTATTATGATCTTGCCATTAAGTATTGGCGTTCTTTTCTTTTCATAATTGCAATAGAAATTGGAATACCTTTGAAGATTGATAGTGACTGTAGAAGGCAATTATGGTCATTTTACTCGTGCCTTTTCTTTTTGCTAATCATTTTACTCGTGCTTTAACGTTTTAAGATATCTACGAATTGGAATATAAAAATTTGACGAAGTTTTGTGATTAATATGACATCGTTTATTTCATAAATTTGAGTTAAAATATAATATTTTTTATAATTTTTATTATAATAAAAAAAATTAAATGTGATTTTTTTTAAAAAATTTTTAGTATAAAAATTTGAAATTAAAAATTTAATGAGTAAAATGAATGAGATTTATATATACGACGACTGATTACTTCCTTGTTGTCAAACCCTTCTAGATTGGCTATAGTCCACACGCAGGGCGTGGGCCAAGGTAGTGTCATATCAAGGGTTAGGCACGGCATTGGCGCGCAAGACATGTGTGCGGTGGCCCGGTCTTGTGACGCACGCGCGCCACGGCCGCCGCAGGCACCTGACACAACACGGCGCGTTGACGAGGCAACGCGCGGCGTGCAAAGGCGATCATACGCCGCAGGTAAACCACACGCGGGTTGATTCAGACAAGGGCCGAAATAGGCGCAGGTGGGCCACAGGGGGCGCAGTATGGACCCTTAGGCCGGGTAATGAGATTCCCCCGTGGACGTTGTGGCGCTGGCACAATCGAGATCCGGAGGGATCATTAGGAGAGATCGTGGGGCACGGGTGCACATGACCCGCGAGAATGACTTGCGCGAGATCCGCTGTGGGGAGTGGATCACGTGAGATCCGCATGGAAAGGGATCCTTTGGGTAACAGATCATGGGGCACGATGTGTGCCGGTGGCATGACCAACAGAAGGACTTACTGCCCACGACCGAGGACCATGGGGGAGTGGATCACAGGGTGCGCGAGATCCGCGTGAGTGGATCACTGGGTGCACGAGATCATGGGGCACGTGTGTGCCAGGTGGCATGACCAACAGAGGGACTTGCTGCCCACGACCGAGGATCATGGAGGACTGGGTCAAACGGAGTTAGTGGCTTTGAGATAGGCCTGAGTGGTGCTATCACGTGCAGGGGGACGTGTTAGTGGGTTTTGTATGCGCCCAAGTGGGGGGACACTTGGCGGGAGTTGGTGAGCCAACTAAACCTAGGTGGCTGGGGTTGTCAGCCATATTCCGGCTATAAATAGCTATGTTGAGAAAGGCAGAGGACACGTTTTGAGCTTGTGTGATCCCTGCAGCAGACTTGTATTCCTTTTATGTGTGGATTAATAAAAGGTTGGGAGTTTCCCGTATATGCTGTGTTGCTTTGTGTTTCTTTGTGTTGCCTTGTGTGAGTTTGCTTGTTCTTGTTATTCTAAGTGTTGGGATCGGTTCTGAATACTTAAAGAGCAAGCAAGGTTTGAGTGGCTGGCTTTGTCTTGGTGACTTAGCGCCATCATAGGGTGAAAATATTCCGCTGAAAATTTGACCCTGTGACAGTTTGGTATCAGAGCCGCGTTCGAGGGAGGACGTGGTGATTGGCATTGAAACTTTGTTCGAGAACAGACAAAGAAGAACATCCGATGGCGGGTGGTGGCATCGCTGAACTCAAGGAAAAGGTAGCACGGTTAGAGGAGATTATTGGGGCTCCTCAAGAGGATGAATCCATATCACTTGCAGCACGGGTGGAGTTGCAAGAGGCGGATTTGAGGAGTATCCAAGAGTCTATGGGGGACAGGCTCAAAAGCCACGTCGAGCAGATGGACACTTTGCGAGGCGACCTTGTGTCTATGGTGGACAAGGTGACGGAGAGTGTTACTAGACTCGAGATAGAGGTATCTCTGGTCAAATTGGCGGTGGCCAAGGTGTCAAAGAGCAGGGAGGGAACTAACCCCAAAATCAGAGTACCAGAACCCATTCCTTTCAAGGGAGCTAGGAATGCAAAGGAGTTAGAGAACTTCTTGTGGGATATGGAGCAGTACTTCCAAGCCGCTCATATTCCCGAACATGAGCAAGTGACCATGATGAGCATGTATCTTGTTGGAGACGCCAAGCTGTGGTGGCGAACTCGTGTCCAAGATGATGTCAATGCTGGGAGACAATGGATCGAGACATGGAGTGCGTTGAAAAAGGAGTTGAAGATTCAATTCCTACCGTTGAATGCTAGTTGGCTTGCGAGGGACGCCTTGAAGAAACTGAGGCATACGGATACGGTGTGCTCCTATGTGATGGAATTTAGTTCGTTGATGCTAGACATTCATAACCTGTCCGAGGAGGACAAGTTGTTCAAGTTCATATCAGGGTTGCAACCTTGGGCACAAGTTGAGTTAAACAGGCTGGGGGTCAAGGAGTTGGCTTCTGCCATGGCGGCAGCAGACAATTTGGTGGATTATGGGCCTCCTCTTGCCAATGAGACGAGGGCCAGGAGCGAGGACAGAGGCAGTAAGGCAAGTAAACTTCAATTTTCTGTGACAGGGCAAAAATCTAGTGGCACAGAACTGGGTTCTAAAGGGAAGGAACCTGAAAAGATGGCGAAGCAGGGGTGCTTCATTTGTGATGGACCACATAGGGCGAGAGAGTGTCCCAAGAGGCAGCAGTTGAATGCCTTTGTTGCGGAGCCTTCAGAGGGAGATGATGACTCAGAGAGTCATGTTGCAAGGGTGGGGGCTCTCACAATCACGTAGATATAGCCTTGGTGGTGGGAAAATTCATCAACTTCAAGCGGCATGCGACGGACGGCAGCGTTTAAGAGGCGGGTTGGTGAAGGTATTTGGGAGCCTCATGGTGTTACTTGCTTTAGAGATGCGGGAGGCTTCAAGAAGTATGGGAGAAAGTGTGTTGGAGCACATGGTTAAGTTGGGAGACGGACTTTCAACTTAGCCGACGAGGACGTCGGCTTTCATTTGGCGGGGGTGGGTTTGTCACACCCTTCTAGATTGGCTATGGTCCACACGCAGGGCGTGGGCCAAGGTAGTGTCATACCAAGGGTTAGGCACGGCACTGGCGCAGCATGTGCAGGCTGGCCCAGTGCGCAAAGACACGCGCAGACACGCAGCGCGTTGCAGCACAGGGACGCAAGGCAGACTGCGCGCACAGGTAAACCACGGCGGGTTGATTCAGACAAGAGCCAAAATAGGCACATGTAGGCCACAGGGTGTGCTAACTGACTGGCGCACATGGACCCACGGGCCGGGTGATTCAGATTCACGGCGCGTGGGCGCGGTGGGGTGCGCTGACTGGGCGCATCCGCGAGCATGGACCCGAGGTGCTGGTATCGGGGTGCGTGGACGTTGTGGCGCGGCACAACTGCTAAGGACCATGGGGGAGAGATCCGCGGATCCGTGGAGCAGATCATGGGTGCGAGATCGTGGGGGCACGTGTGTGCCAGGTGGCATGACCAACAGAGGGACTTGCTGCCCACGACCGAGGACCATGGGGGAATGGATCACAGGGTGCGCGAGATCCGCGTGAGTGGATCACTGGGTGCACGAGATCATGGGGCACGTGTGTGCCAGGTGGCATGACCAACAGAGGGACTTGCTGCCCACGACCGAGGATCATGGAGGACTGGGTCAAACGGAGTTAGTGGCTTTGAGAAAGGCCTGAGTGGTGCTATCACGTGCAGGGGGACGTGTTAGTGGGTTTTGTATGCGCCCAAGTGGGGGGACACTTGGCGGGAGTTGGTGAGCCAACTAAACCTAGGTGGCTGGGGTTGTCAGCCACATTCCGGCTATAAATAGCTACGTTGAGAAAGGCAGAGGACACGCTTTGAGTGTGTGATCCCTGCAGCAGACTTGTATTCCTTTTTATGTGTGGATTAATAAAAGGTTGGGAGTTTCCCGTATAAGCTGTGTTGCTTTGTGTTTCTTTGTGTTGCCTTGTGTGAGTTTGCTTGTTCTTGTTATTCTAAGTGTTGGGTTCGGTTCTGAATACTTAAAGAGCAGGCAAGGTTTGAGTGGCTGGCTTTGTCTTGGTGACTTAGCGCCATCATAGGGTGAAAATATTCCGCTGAAAATTTGACCCTGTGACACTTACTAATTATTGTTGGAATGATAAGAATGTACGTGGCAACGGCCGACAAAGGAACGTGCAGAACCTAAGGCCCTACGCAGTCAAAAAGTCAAAAAGTATTCACAACATTTTTTGATAGAAAAATATCCATTACTTAAGGAAACAAATAAAGCCAGAATGCCAGAAAAGCTATGGTGAATAAAAAGAAAATTAGTACAAGGGTTTTGAATATGAAACCGTGATTCTGATTTATAAATAGTATTTGTTTAAAAAAATAAAAATAATATTGATTTGACTCATTTAAAATTAGTATTTGAGTTAGATAATTTTGATTTAAAATTTAAATTATTATGTGATGTTTTAAATTATGAATTATCTCTAATTTTAAAGCCACACTCCTATTAATTTTGTGTGGTTTAAACTCCTAATTGCAGGTATGGTTTCGCACCCATAATTTAGACTTAAAATTATAAATCATAGTTCATTTTCAAAATCAAAACTAGAATCACTTTAATTTAAACCCTCGTGCCGAAATCGAACTCCAAATTAGTTCATGATCAAATACCTTTTTGTCATTTTTTAGTTATCATTTAACTAAAATGTTAAATAAAAAAATCAAAATTTCAAAATGTTACTTTGGTTATGATTTAACTAAAAAGTTAAATAAAAAATTTAAATGTTCAAATAAATATTCCAATAAAAACTTCAATTATTTTAAGAATTCTTAAAATTGATTTGATTTAATATTTTAGATTAATAATATTTTAAATTATACTTAATAAATGTTAGAAAGGTTATTCTTGGTATTTTGAAAAGATAATTGCTTGAGTACTATTTTGAGTTATGATTTTATAAGCATAGGGACTATGTTGGGCATTTACATAATAAGAACAAGAAGGATAAAGTATTAGTTGCACGTGGATCGAGGTGATTCGGACTGAACAACTGGAGATCAGAATTGAGTGTTTAATGCTTTGATGTTCCTCAAGGATCATTCATAGTGCTTGCAGTTCTTCCCATAATTAGTTTGGAGGAATACGCAAGAGGACACCACAAGCGAGTTACTACCGAAACCGCTTAGCTCGGACTCCAGGCAAGTACAAACCTTGCCTATAGTTTAATTAAGATAGTTGTATAAGGCATATGATTTTCACGAAATACGTTAATTATGAGATTCACGAATTATGTTTATGTTTATATTAAACGTCGTATATAGTTTTCTAATAAAACTTAATGGTTTCTGATAATTTAATTAATTATTAAACGAATTAATTAAATTATCTAAGACTTAGAATATGGTTAAGGAAGTTAATTAATTACTAAAACTAATTAACTAAATTATGTAGACTTAGCATATGAATAAGAGGGTTAATCAATTACCAAAATTAGTTAACTAAATTATTGGACTTATTATATGGATAAGATAATTAATGAATTATCAATTTAGCACAAATTTGTAATGGCAATTAAGGAAGACATAATTATGAGGATTTAATTAATTCTTATAATGGAAATTACAAATTTTTACGATTCTTAATAAAAATGATAAATACATTATAAGGAAGGATTTAATTCCTTTATGACTATGCTAAATAAAAATAGTGTACTAAGCCCTCTAAATGGGCGTTCCTTTACAAAACTTAGCAGTAGATGATAGAATGTCTGAGTGAGTAGAAATTCTGCTTTAACTGGAAATTAGGTAAGTAGGAATCTCACCTACAGTATGAATATATTTTAAAAAAAAAGTTACACATGTTATATACGCATGTTTATGCTTTAAGTATTGTATGCGATGCCATGCCATATTGCATACACCTTAATAAGTCAACAGGAACTTAAAAGAATAATTTCAATTGAGTGTCGTACAAGCCTCTGAAAGGGAGGTAACTCAGGCTCCGCAAGGGAGAAGAAAAAAATAGAATAATGTCCTCTGAGAGGAAGGCATTCAGTTCAGTTATAATCACGGTTCGTTAGGGACTTTGCAAACCCTTACGTCCCGATGATTGCGCGCAAGTGGTACGAGCACTCGGGCCCATATGTAAGAAAGATAAGATAATATAATAAGACTATGATAAGACATCATAATTAAGCATAATGAACTCATGCATATTTATTCATGTGTACTTAGAATTATTTTGCGAGAGATAGTTCCTACTTGCTGAGCAAAAGCTCATTCAGATATGTTCATGTTGTAGGTAAGAAACCTATCAGTAATTCTTGAAGGGTCATGGCGAGCGGCGGATGAATGGTGGAGATGGAAATAGATACTGCTAAAACTTAAATCTTTTGTAGTAAGTTTAAGTAAAATCATGTATATGTATATATGATTCAAAAGTTTTAAGCATGTATGTTTGAAAAGTATATGTACATATGTATGTTAAGAGAACCGAGGTTGTAACTAATAACCCTAGTCTTGAGTATTTAAGTTTTAGAATGTTGCAATAGTGCATGAAACAAATAAATGACTTTTAAACATGATGATTTAAATGATTGATTTTGAGAGGACTTTAAGAAGTTCTTGAATTTAAGATTTCTCACAAAATCTGTTTTAAAGTCAAATTAGATGGCCCGATTGAATTGCCTAGTTTTAGAAAGGCTTTTAAAGAGTATTTGAAACAAGAGTTCAAACGCCATTCAGTTTGAATGATATTTCTAGAAGGTTTTATTTTAGTTGAAATTAAGAAAAGCTTTAAGAAATTTAGTGATTCATTTTATGAAATTATTCCTTCTTTTATTTAAAAAAAATTGTTCTGTAAATTTAAGAAATTCCAATAAGTACAAGTAAAATTCAAATAAGGTGACGGCCACCTAGGAGGGTCGTCACAGCTGGTATCAGAGCTGGTATCCTGCCATCTTACTCCATGTCGTCATGCGTCTGCTTCGCCATAATCCAAGTAAGTTAAAGTATGTTTGTGTTAATTAGATTATAGGAGTTAATAGACGCTGACGCTTATTTAACGAGCAACTAAAGGTTAATATGTTTGCACGATTAAGATCATCCTATCAAGGACCATTCGAGTCTAACCGCCCTAATATTTTACTGTGTTATAATTCCTTGGGCTGACAAGACGGTATCTAGAGAAGTGCAATCGTTTGAGGTAACTCCTTTAATGATCATTGCTGGACTATGAAGCCAAGCATAGTATTGGAGCCATGTACAACAGTTTGAAAAAAAAAAAAAACTATTACTGAGACTCCCTTTGAGGAAGCTTGTATAACTGCATCATTAGTAGCCGCTTTTCAGCATGGATCCATAAAGAGGATCTGAATATGTAACATAAAGGTGACACTAATAAGGAGATGAATGATGTAACACCGGCAAGTTAGATGTGGGTCACGTTCGACGACTATATATGTATATCCAGATACGGTATAGAAAATAGAGTTTCAACATTAAGTAATACCAGCTTATGGTAGTTGTTGAGCGACCAACTTAAGATATAATACACAATAATTGCTAGCCTTAAAATGTTTAGCAATCTCATAGAAAGTACCTATGTGTATGAATGTGTTGATAAGTAACTCACAAAGACTACAAGTTAAGACAAATACAAAAGAGGTTCAAGATGTTGAGCATCTCATTTGGATATAGGTATAAGAACTAATGCAATGAGTTTAGATGTAAGTAGCAGTTTAAGTGATAAGAAAAGAACACCAAAGATCATGGACAAATTAAGGGAGGTTATTCTAGGTTAGTTTCTAACCAAACCAATCCCTATACAACAACCTCAAGAGGAGATATTCTCACGCGATTTATGATTGAAGAATATAGTTATGGATTTGTTTAAAATCCCCTCAAAGAATTAAGATTGCATTAGGTAAAGATGATGAAGGTAAAATTTTCATTTGCAGTGAAAGTATCGATTAACAGAAAATAAGTGATCACATAATATAGTAGGTAATTAAGGTATGACAATACACTGTTATAAACTTATCCATTGGAAAATCATGGATTAGATGTGCTAGGTTTAATGATACTGGGGTGACCATGAATAGAGATATGTGATCTGAATTAGGTAATTAGAGGAAGAATATAATAGTATGAAATTCTCTAATCGAAGGGCTAAACTTTTCTTATGACACAGTTTTTACCCAATCATTAATATGCATAGAACCCAACTTGTGGTGATTTAGGATTCTCGTGAATAGTAATTCTCAAAAAAAGTAATAAATGTGCTCATCTACATATCTACTCAAGGAGATTAACTTGGGTAGATGAAATCTTTTGATAAATGGGATTATAGCTTAAGAAATATAAGAAACCTCAGAATTAAAGTGTGAATCATTATTAGACATTATGAAGAAAGGAAATAGAAGTAGTATGATTTCCATGACAATCAAGATGCGTTGTAAGAAGGAAATTATAACAAAAATGGAGCAAACCAATTAAGGATAATGTTTATCTATTAAGAAGAATTTGGTTGTGACGCCAATCTAAAGTAGATTTATTAGGACTTATAATTGAAACTTTGAAAACTAAAGTCACAAAATTATAAATCAAACTCTTAGTGGAGGATATGAAATTTAATCCTTTTCGGAAGCCAAAAAGAAAAAAAAAAAAAAAAAAAAGAGGAAGATCTCCTGCATAAGTAAAGGAACAATAAGGACTAAAGCTTAGTCAGTATGATAAGTAAGTTAAAGGTAAGATATTGAGTTATCAAACGTAGCAATGGTTTAAGGATTTTATTTTATATATGCCCCGCCCAATAATAAATAGGGAACACTATTATCAATCTAGAAATAAAAAGAAAATGAAAGAATTTTTTTTAGTGTAATCATGCTTACACTAGGAGGGTGACCTTATTGAGTTTAGAGGGCGAGGATTAGGTTAAGAATGATGGGTGCATAATCGTTAAGACTATGAACTATGCTTTGAGAGGTATAGGGATCGAAAGACGGATGATCCTACCTAAGAACAAAGATGTCAATAGAAGGTAATATTTTGAAATATACCTATTTTAAGGAGAAATTATTGGAATTTGTCCAGAATCATAAGTTTAAGATAATTGTTCTTTGAGGAAAGTAAACACGAGATGAAATGAGCTTAAGAGCTTGATTATATAAAGAGTAAATTAGAAGGACGAATGCTAAAGTACGAAGATGGTATCTCCTTGAATGAGTTCATACTTTTGGGACTAGTTTGAACTCGACACCAATAAGAATGAAAATGGTAGACCCCTTAGAAAGACTCATAAAGCCTGAGACAAAACAATTGAGTGAGTGTCACATCGTTAAAGGATACATTAGTAACCCTAAAGGAAAACATGATGTAGCTAGTTGTGTAAGCAATAACTATCCTTCAAAGAATTGAAGGAGAGTTATGAATATTTTGTGATAGAAACATAAACAGTTAAAGCTCCAGAAAGAAGATAGGTTATGTCAGATGAGGGTCGATACATGTATTCCTTAAGGAATTAAGTATTTGAGAAAACCAGTTATTAAGTTTGATGATTAAAAGACAAATATAAGGTATCTAAACCTCAAATACTCATTTATAGAACTCAGGAAATAACACAACCTTATCTTGTAGAAGTATGTGTTACAATCAATTGTACAAAATTTGGACTCATAAAGGTCTCGTTACCTATAAAACAAGGTCTAGACAAGGAAGATACCCAAACATTTGTGACATGATATGTTGTTATGTCTCAAATTCTATAATAAGTTAGAACAAGAAAATATTACAATACAATTTTTCCACGTGAGAGGGGATTCAAGGTACCCTGAGTTATCTTGTAGAAGTATGTGTTACAATCAATTGTACAAAATTTGGACTCATAAAGGTCTCGTTACCTATAAAACAAGGTCTAGACAAGGAAGATACCCAAAAATTTGTGACATGATATGTTGTTATGTCTCAAATTCTATAATAAGTTAGAACAAGAAAATATTACAATACAATTTTTCCACGTGAGAGGGGATTCAAGGTACCCTGAGTTAGTGCGTCACGTGAACTATCTATTAGAGGAAAGGTGAAGCTCCAACTTAAGTATAAATATATATATATATACATATATATATGTGTGTGTGTATATATATATATATATATATATGGAGAAGAGTAAAATTGAGGCCCCATAGTTTTCATAAGAAACTGCTTAGTGATTATGACTAGTAAAGTAGAAGTGCGGATAATCCATAATCAATGGGAAAACTATTAGAACAAAAGTAGAGAACTTCTACAAGTATTGACAGTAAGATTAATCTTTTTCCACTCAAACTCCAAGAGAAGGGCAGATTACCTAGAAGAAAAATAGAAGATGTTAAATTGTGGAAAGATGGATTCCCCAAAATATCAGAACAAGTATATAAACAAACTATAGTTTCTACTATTGCTAATGATAACAATTTGGATAATGGGAACCCATTAAGAAAATGTTAAGATGACAGATTCTTGAGCCATTCCATATATCAAATCACGATCCATATAAAGAAATATAGGAATTAAGAGTAGAGAGCAAGTTGAGAACATGGATTAGTAGGAAAGAAACCTCATAGAAAGTAAGGTCAATAATCTTAGTAAGATTCTCGGGAAAAAAATGCCAATGGAGGATGCCCTTCATGTGAAGAATAACGAAAAACATTACAAAACCTCGACTTCATTCTAGTTTTGAAGATACAATTTTTATAAGTTTAGTGAATTGTAATGTCGAGAAGAATTAATAGAGAAATAAGTTTACTTATTCACGGATTTTTTCCATAAATAAGTCGTGCATTCTCTGAGTTTAAAACCTTTAAGTACACGTGTTCATATTAGAATGACGTGTAAAATATCGATATGACAAGCTATACTATGAAAAGCCTAATAAGTATATCTAAGTATGTTTAAAAGTACCGCAAGGCATGAAAGAAATGACTTAACAGTACATCATGTCAGATAGTAACTGAGAATATTGACTATGAGAGTGCAAAGTTTCAAATAACCTGTTTGACTTCAGATAAGTCATCACATTCTTAACGGTTCAGACAAATTGACGAACCAATAAGTAAGCACTCGATTAGTAATAACCAAGAATATTTTAAGATCTAAGGAGTACTATGAGTGTAGAATTATAGAATTATGGAATAATCTCATGATTCAATATGTAGTATTACATTTTGTACTATGTAGTACCACAAAAATAACAAGGATGAACCTTCTAATCCAAATTATATGAAAGTAGTACATCACACTCAGAATTAGAAAGTTTTCATGACAATTGTATCAAAAGGATCTTACGATAACCAGGACCAAGATCAGATAGATCTGATAATCAAGTCTCATTCGAACCAAGGATAGAAATGTAAAGTCTTAGTCTATGTTAAGTTTAAAAATGGTTTTGAGATCAATCACGACTCATACTAGGCAATTGATTGACTAATCCTAAAAATTAATTCAGCTGAAGATTGAACTGGCAATTAGGACTAAAAAGAGTGATTAGTCATTTTGGAGACAAACTATCTCATCCAAGCCACTAGTTACCCTAACAAAAGAAGGATGTTGCTGAATTCACATCGAATTGGCTTAATTGATAGGAAGTTAAAGTAGAACAACAACATCCAGCAAGAACTGCAGAAGATCTACATTCCAGAATAGAAGTGCGATCAAACTCAGTTATTCTATCGAGTGACTAGCCGAACTATACGTTTCTAAGATAGTAACGTGGCATGGAATTCCAAAATCTATTATTTCAGATCGAGAGGGTCATTTCACGTCAAGGTTTTAGAAAAGTGTACATGAAACAATATGATCTAAGCTAAAGTTCAGTACGGCTTTCAACCCACAGACAGGTGGTCAATCTGAGAGGACCATCCAAACCTTAGAAGATATGTTGACAATGTGCGTCATGGATTTCAAGTAAAACTAGGATAAGAAGTTACATTTGATAGAATTTTTCCTATAACAACAGCTATCACACGTCAATAGGAATGACACTTTTTGAAGCTCTATACGGAAGAAAATGCAGGCCCCCAATTCATTAGTATGAACGTGGGGAGAAGCATATAGAAATAGTATACTTTATCAAGAGATCCACAGAGGATGTGAGACTTATCACAAAGAGGTTTGATACACCTCACAATCACCAGAAGAGCTATGTGGATAACGCTGCAGACCTATAGAGTTTCAGGTAGGAAACTTAGTCTTCCTGAAGGTGGCACTGATGAAAGGAGTAATAAGATTCGGTAAGAGATGGAAACTTAACCCAAGATACATTGGATTGTTTGAGATCCTCAAAAGGATTAGTAAAGTCGCATATAGACTAGCATTGTTGCTAGAATTGGCTTATGTACACAACGTCTTTCACGTATTGATGTTAAAGAAGTATGTGACAGATCCATCGCATGTATTGCACCAGGAACCCATCAAAGTGCACGCAGACCTCACATACGAGGAGAAACCTGTCCAGATTTTAGCGCACGAGGAGAAAACCTGAAGGAATAAAATAATTCCTCTGGTTAAAGTCTTGTGGCAAAATCATAATATTGAGGAAACTACTTGGGAACACAAAGAGGATATAAGGAAAAACTATCCCAAGTTGTTCTAATTTTTGAGATAAAATTTTTTATGGGAGGTAGATTGTAATGACTGAGAAAATTTTAGACTTTAAATAACACAATTTATGTATTTAAGCCAAAAATTTTCCTAGAAAATATTATGCTATATTTTGTGACTAAATGATTTATGAAATTTACATCTATTTTTTAATTACATGATTTCATGTTATGTTCATGTTTTATGATCAAGTAAATTCGATCGATAAATTCTCGCCGTACTTTAAGGCAGAAGAATTTTCAGTACATATCTAGTTTGAGAATCTTAATTTCAAGAATCTCTAAGCATAGCACGATGTTAGCAGCGTATAAAAAAACGCTTTGACATTTTAATAGAAGAGAAAATCCTTAATTGTCAGACAGCTAGGTTAAAGTCACAAGATAAATACCTATAGAAGAAGGGTACAATGTGAGCTCGGGAGTTAACATCGTCAGAAACAATGTCATTCCTGAGATATAATGCAGAAATTTAAGTTTAGAATTTGTTTAGTCTAGAATAAATTTTAAGACTTAAAACAGTTCAAAATATTACACGAGTAAGAATATAAAATGATATTGAATTATTTAGAAATTAATATAAGACTATAAGTAGTAAATTAACTTACGTGAGCTAAACTAATTACCTCTAATCAGTATAAATTTAATCTGTTTGGAGGAAATATTTGAGGATAAGATCAAGCACGTAATCTTGCCTTAATCAAACACTTTACATAATGAAATTATTAGGGTTCTCTCACTCTCTATCTCTTGCTCTCGTTCACTCTCTCTCCTCTCACGTTCTCTCACAAAACTGTCCATGGCCAAATACTCAATTTGAGATTTGGACCTCCGTTTTCGACATAGTTGGTGTCAATGGAAAGCTCTCGATGAGTTGAGTTCAACGATGGAGGCGGTGAGTTCTGTTTTCCGGCCAAACAGTGACCCATCTGAAACTGGTCGGGATCGACTCGTCTATTAGCTTTGAACCTAGACATTTTTGAGTTATGATGATTTAAATGTAGATCTTAAGTTAATTTGAGTTATAATTTGAGTTGAAATTGTAACTTGAGTTTGTGTTTAGTTGTGTATATTTGAGTTATGATTTGAGATTATAATCTTTTTGAGTTTCTGTTTGGGTAGGTCAAAACTTGAATTTGTATTTAGATAGTATTTTAATAAAAACTCAATAAATGCTAGAAAATTTTAATAGAATATATGAGTAGAGTTTTATTCGTCTCTTCGTATAAAAAAAGAATCATCTCAATCAAAATTAAAATGAAAAAGTTAGAACTTTTTTAAGAATAAAAAAAAATATTGTTTATTAATTTGAATTTGAGTTTAAGAACTTGAGTTGAATGAAAAATTTAAACTCTAAAATCAAGTTAAAATTTAAATTAAAACTCAAATTTAAACTAAAATTTTATAAAAAAAAATACAAATTTTAATAAAATTATAACTTGAGTTTAAACTTTTTATTGAGTTTTAAGTGCAAACGAATAAAACAATAGTTTCCCTGTGTTCAAAGCGACTGTTAAAGATGAGAAGAAAAAAGACACTCGGGACTTTTCTTATCGAAAATGACGATCAAATTGAATAATAATAATAATAATAATAATAATAATAATAATAATAATAATAATAATAATAATAATAAGTAAAAACAAAGGAGACAAGGACTAGTTATAAAAGGGGTTAAGCGCCAACTAAAAACTCTTATCAATTTCTTATATACCGCTCCGATTCCATCGTTGCTTCGTTATGGTAAATAGAATAGTATAATAATGGTTCAAATTCACAATGGCGGCCAATTGAGTCATCATGACACTCAAAGTCAAACACTTCCTTGTGTTCAAAGTGACTGTTAGAGATGAGAAGAAAAAAGACACTTGGGACTTTTCTTATCGAAAATGATGATCAAATTGAATAATAATAATAATAATAATAATAATAAGAAGTAAAAACAAAGGAGACAAGGACTAGTTATAAAAGGGGTTAAGCGCCAACTAAAGACTCTTATCAATTTCTTCGCACTGTTCCCAGTTGTTGTTGCTTCGTTATGGTAAATAGAATAGTATAATAATGGTTCAAACTCACAATGGCGGCCAATTGAGTCATCTCGACACTCAAAGTCAAACACTTCCCTGTGTTCAAAGCGACTGCTAGAGATGAGAAGAAAAAAGACACTCGGGACTTTTCTTATCAAAAATGACAATCGAATTGAATAATAATAATAATAAAAAGTAAAAACAAAGGAGACAAGGACTAGTTATAAAAGGGGTTAAGCGCCAACTAAAGACTCTTATCAATTTCTTATTACCGCTCCCGATTCTTTGTTGCTTCGTTATGGTAAATAGAATAGTATAATAATGGTTCAAACTCACAATGGCGGCCAATTGAGTCGTCTCGACACTCAAAGTCAAATACTTCCCTGTGTTCAAAGCGACTGCTAGAGATGAGAAGAAAAAAGACACTCGGGACTTTTCTTATCAAAAATGACGATCAAATTGAATAATAATAATAATAAAAAGTAAAAACAAAGGAGACAAGGACTAGTTATAAAAGGGGTTAAGCGCCAACTAAAGACTCTTATCAATTTCTTCGCACCGTTCCCAGTTGTTGTTGCTTCGTTATGGTAAATAGAATAGTATAATAATGGTTCAAACTCACAATGGCGGCCAATTGAGTCGTCTCGACACTCAAAGTCAAACACTTCCCTGTGTTCAAAGCCACTGCTAGAGATGAGGAGAAAAAAGACACTCGGGACTTTTCTTATCGAAAATGACGATCAAATTGAATAATAATAATAATAAAAAGTAAAAACAAAGGAGACAAGGACTAGTTATAAAAGGGGTTAAGCGCCAACTAAAGACTCTTATCAATTTCTTCGCACCGTTCCCAGTTGCTGTTGCTTCGTTATGGTAAATAGAATAGTATAATAATGGTTCAAACTCACAATGACGGCCAATTGAGTCATCTCGACACTCAAAGTCAAACACTTCCATGTATTCAGAGCAACTGCTAGAGATGAGAAGAAAAAAGACACTCAGGACTTTTCTTATTGAAAATGACAATTAAATTGAATAATAATAATAATAAAAATAAAAACAAAGGAGATAAGGACTAGTTATATAAGGGGTTTAGCGCCAACCAAAAACTCTTATGAATTTCTTGGCACCGTTCCCGGTTGCTGTTGCTTCATTATGGTAAATTTTCGCAACTTAAACTTCTTTTTTTTTTTTTTTTTGAATAATTCTTCGTTCAGATTTTTTCATTTTCTGTAATTTGGTTTTCACTGTTGAATTATAGGCGAATCTTAAGCTCTATTCCAATTGGATGAGTTCTTGTTCTTTCCGTGTGAGATTCGCTCTCAATTTGAAAGGTACTCAGTTCAGTAATTACGTTCTACTTCGGTTTCTAGCACTTTTTTTTTTTGAAGTTTTTTTTGCCCTTTTTTTATTTTATTTTTATTTTTTATAATCATCCTTTGAAATTTGAAAGAAGAGAAAGTGAAAATTGATGTGAAATTGTAGAGTTGAAGTGCGAGTATGTACCGGTGAACCTGTTCAAGGGAGAGCAACGCAGTCCAGGTTTTTGCCTCGTTTCGTCAACATTCAGTGAATTTTAGTGGGAGAATTCTGTTGTTAGGGCATGAAAACTGGTGGGACAGTTTTGAATGTCATAATTGAAGAAATATTTGACGGTTAAAAATTATGTTCTTATTAGTCTATTATTTTTCTTATCTTAATGTAGAATTCTCTCTTTTAGCATAGTAGTTTTTTCCAGTGGATTTCTTTTTGGATTTATCCTCTTCCTTTATGAAAATTTGAAAGAAAAAAGACGCTTACTTTTGGGATGTGCTTGATTGTGAGCAGAGTTTTTGAACGTGAATCCAATTGGGTTTGTGCCAGTACTAGTGGATGGGGACTTAGTGTTGGCTGACTCTTTTGCCATCATATTGGTTAGTGCTTTGTTTTTTTGCTCCAAAACAAAAGTATTACTATTACTAGTTACAATTAAGATCTTAATTTTACTCTCGGTTAATTGAAAATGCTCAGTACTTGGATGAGAAGTACCCTCAGCATCCCCTGTTTCCAAGTGATCTGAGAAGAAAAGCCATTAATTTGCAGGTATATCAATGCTTTGAAAAGATTAAGAGACTTTTTTTATTTTTTTATTTTTTTTTATTTTATGTCGAAGCTTACTTGAGAGAAAAACATCAGGGAATAAAGCGATTTTTTTTTTTTTTTTTTTTTTTTTTTTTTTTTTTTTAGACCACATGCTGGGAGGTAGGATTGAAATATGACACAAGGATGGTGGCTAAATGAAGTTTTCCCTTGAAAATGAAAAGACATATGCATATAAATAAGGTAAAAAGAGAAAAAGAAGTTAGCAGTTTGACTTTATGAAGATCAATAAAAGGCAGCAATTGTTGAATACAAGCATTTAAATTGCTCAGTGGGGGGAGTAGTTCCTTCTTGGACATCTAAAAGAACATAGTAAAGAGCCCCTTTCTCCTCTGAAGTCCTATTAAATGCTGATAACTTTTAGTTAATTACTTATTTTGTTTTCCTTCTACACTTTGCTCTGCTTCGTTGTGATTTTGAGGTAGATTTTGAATCTCAAATTATTATTATTATTTTTTTTTAGGTGGCAAACACTATTTCCTCGAGTATACAGCCTCTTTGGAATCTCGGTGTAATGGTAATTGTCAAGATGAGTCCAGGTTTTCATAACATTGCCTGCCATAAATGTTGCAAATCTGATGTTACTGCTTTTCCATTTACAGGATTCCATCAAACAAGAAGTTGTGCAAGAAGAGATTGTTCCATGGGTTCAATATCACGTTCGAAAAGGCTTTGCTGGTTAGTTTCTAGTGTTGACAAAGCAAAAGGCTTATATTTTAAGATATGAATCATGTTGTATGTAACGTCACATGAACTATAGGGATTTAAAATTTAGCTTTCTGTTGCTACAAGTTGGTGTGAATTTCAAGGTCTAATATGATGGTTCTTTTCTTGTGTTTTAGCACTTGAAGTGCTGTTGAAAGACCATGCTGGGAGATATGCAACTGGAGACGAAGTTTTTCTGGTATGAAAATTTACATTCAGTTTGTTATTATTTTTTCCCGTTTATGTTGTGCTTTAACATTTTTAAAGTTATTTGACATATTGATTGCTTTTTGCAGGCAGATTTATTCTTAGCACCCCAGCTCCATTCTACTATTAAAATATCCAACCTAGACATGGTACTGCTTCTTTTCTAATGCTATTACAAAGTTTCTTGTTTCTAAATGATGATGATGATGATAATAATAATAATAATAATAATAATAATAATAAATGAAAAGAGAAAAGATTATAGAACACCAAAAAATTGCGACTATTTTCTTATCATACCCTTGATTATGTTCATGTTTTATTTGTAGCATTAATCCATCTTTAGCAAATAACAAAGAAAAACTCAAATTCCTAGAGACATTTGATCTTTACCTTACAGATATTAGCATGAACTGCTTCTTGGATCTGATTTTGCTCTACATTTCAAAATATTTTGAAATTAGAATACCTAAATTTTTCCTTGTATGAGTTCATTATGCCTGCCCTTAGTACAAACTTTCTATCTGTAGTGATCAGTTGTTTCCTTGAATGCTTGATTAGCTTAAAGTAAGTACTTGACCATAAAATTTATTTTGTTCTGATAGTTTCACAGAGGTGATCCCAAGTCCTGGTAGCCACCGTAGAACATTGTTATATCATGTGATTCCGTTGTAAAAAACGAGAGAACTCAACTAGGAGAATTGTAAAAAAAACTCTAGATTTAATTTACCAACTATTCTCCAAATCACGTGTCAGAGGATTTAGATGATGTTTTATTAAAATAGTTACAAGATGGTTTCATTCAATTATATTTTAACATTGCAAATCAGCTTAGGGTAAAAAACAAACTTACTATCCAACTCCAATTGGATTAGGGGTTGGATTGAATTGGATTTTGGGCATAAGTTGAATTGGATTGGATCTAATATTTAGGGCCCGTTTGGAATGTATACTCAAATCTGATTTGGGTTCATTGACGGGAAGTTTGTGAGAGAGTAAATTTTGGAATTCAAACTCTTTGTGAGATAAAAAACACTGTAGCATAATCATGATTTGCGTTTGAGTATAGCTTCCAAACAACTCCTTTGGAATTCTATTTAGTGTAGGATAGGATTGATTGTGGCAAAAAAATGTTGTATTGGATTGGATGCCCACCCAGTGGCATTTGGGAATCTATATTAATTTAAATCATATTTATGTCATATTGATTTATATAAATTAAAGACATTGGATTGTCCTATTATTATTCAAGATTTATATGTTGTTTTATCAAGTTAATTACAAATTGGTTTCATTCAATTATATGTTAAGATTGCAAATTAGCTTAGGGGGAAAACAAGAAACTGGCACCCAATTAAATTGGCAACTCCAATTGGATTGGACTGAATTTTGAACATAAGTTGCATTGGATCGGATCTAATAATTAAAAATGCAATATAGTGTTGGATAGGATGGGTTGTGCCATTTACATTTGCGGGGTTATATTTGAATCCTAATTGATATTGTAATTTGAAACATACTCATTAATATTGATTCATATTAATTCAAGACATTATGTTATGTTTAGAAACTGTTACAACATACAAGTCTTTCTTTCCTTCCTTCCCTTTTGTCTTAGATAAAAACTTGTTCTCCTTATTATCTACTCGTGACTGGTTTTTCTTCTCTCAATCTTTATGCAGACAGAGTTCCCTCTTCTGTCTAGGCTGAATGAGGCTTACAGCCAGCTACCAGCATATCAAGATGCTTTGCCAGAAAAGCAACCAGATGCTCCTTCCTCAAGCACTGCTTAGACAAATGGTTTTGGCGTAAAAAGATATACTGTGTCAATGAAAAAACAAACTGGAGAATAAATTAGATAAGTAGTATATATGCAAACTAATAGAAATAACGGCTTGGATAGTGTCAAACTTAAGGTTAAGGGCTATAGCCACTTTCACGCATCGTGTGTTTGTTCATTGTATGGCCTATGCCATTTTTATCCTACTATCTATTACTTATAATAGAATAAAGTTGTTTTGGCCTGTTTGGTATTGCTTTTGGAAGCCCCAAAAATCCTTTGCGCTGAATTCATTGCATGTAATGTGTATGGTACATGTGCTCACAAAATACTTAGAAAAAGTTTGGATTTCCAATTTTTCTTTCCTACTTCCACTTTCTCCGTTTTCTGCAGCCCCTTCGATGGAATGGCCATCATTCGTGTTCTCCTTCATTTGTATAACAATTCTGTTTTCATATGTTGGTTGTATGCTCGACATTTTACGAACTATGTCTAGACTTGTTTAGACAACATGGGAGATTTATTTATCAACATTACAATTGCTATTTTGATTGAGTGATGATAGGAAAACTCATATTCTCATGCACAATACTTCTCTCAAACCTTGCACAAAGGGAAAGACGGAAAGGGGGGTTAGGCTGTAGAAATGGTCAGAGTGTCGACAACTTCCATGCCGAGTTCATCATGTACTTCCGCCAAAGCTAACGACTGTTAGAGGGTGAGTTATCGCAGTCACTGATATGACATCTTTAGAATCTCATTGTTTACTTGTGAGTTATCGCAGTGATTTATGGAACTTTTTGCTTTGAAGTCTTTACATGAATGTGTACTTAGGGTCCGTTTGGTTCAGGGATTCGAATCATGTGATTTGAACCATTTTCGATTTACGTGTATTTTTTGTGAGAGAAATCACTGTAGCGAACCACGAATCATGATTCGAATCGGGAGACGAATCCCCCAACCAAACGGACCCTTAATTTTAACTTGTGTGCCTCTCGATCTTTACATAAATAAACTAAGGACTGTGACTTGAAGCTTTTAAGTATTAAGCGAGTTCCTATTCTGCCAAAAGACTATTTCTGTAATAATTATAGTCTACATGGGTATCAGCAACTAATATGTGAGCATGGAAAAATAAGAAGGCACAATCTTGACCTTTTTGCATTCGTTGTAAAAATACTAATCTAAAAGATAAAGAGAGTATGAGGGACGTGAAAAAATTAGAAGAGTGAAGTGTGACGCACAAACTATCTATTTTGTGAAAAGAATTGTTGTCTAAGATGTTTAGAAGTATCTATTTTGTAAATTTGAATTGTCGGGTATCTATCCTATTTCTAGGCCAGAGTTTTATTCAAGATCATTTCTAAAGCACAGAATATTTAGAGTTTTACTAAAAGACCTTTTCTAATAAATGGCCAAAATTTTTATTTCTCAACTAAATGACCAAACTTTTTTTATTTTAGAAAATAGTCGTTTTTTTACAATCGGTGAACTCATTATTATAATTTATCAATGGTTTATCATTAATAAACATTCAATTTGTTGATTGAAATTAATAATCATTTATTGATTTTGGTTAATTAGTAATTGATATTGATTAATAATGAAAAATCATTAAGTTAATAAGTAATAAACTAAAATCAATCAGTGAGACCGCTAAATTAATCAGTGATAGACTAGTCAATCAATGATTGACCAACTAAGTTAATAAAAAACGGCCATTTACCTTTATATCCCAAAGATAATTTAAGATAGTTTTATTTTGAATAAATTATTTGGGAATATAGCGTTTTGAATTTTAGATTAGCTATATTATCTTTTTGTTACCGTTGTCTATTGTGTTGATGATTTGGCTTTCATACTTACCTAAATTAAGTCATATATGAATACTACAGTTGAAGCTGTTTGGTTGATATGGAAATGTTTGATAGAATCTTCGAGATCAAATTCGGGGTTTCAAAGGATATCAGTTTGGTGTCAAACATATGAATATGAGACCGAGAATTGTCCCTCCTTTGAAGGAGAACATTGCAGGGAATCTCGCTGGCTATTTTGCAGCAAAGATAAGGAAAATGAAGACAGAAATATTGACATGAAGGATTGGTAGATAAGTTGAGAATAGAGATGAAACAGGTTCTGGAAAATTAATTCATTATGGTAATAGACTTTGAAGAGGTTCAA
Organism: Morus alba; assembly: GCA_012066045.3. Taxonomy (NCBI): domain Eukaryota; kingdom Viridiplantae; phylum Streptophyta; class Magnoliopsida; order Rosales; family Moraceae; genus Morus; species Morus alba. The sequence goes on along the minus strand of CP050226.2, from coordinate 7,824,109 downwards.
AGAACACTTGATGAGCATGGGAAGCTGATAAAAATGATGAGATTGACAACTATAACTGCACCAGTTGGTGTAGGTTTCGTGTTTTGGGTGGGGAAAGCCCATTTAGGTTAGTATCACTACAAGAATAACGTGTCAAATTTTAGCGACGATATGTCGTTACAAATATTGAAATTTTGTGCAATGACATCTCATCACAAATAGTAAATGCGACGGCAAATCTTTTAAAAATTTTTTTTTCTTTTTAGCGACAACATGTCGTCGGTAATATTGTAATTTTAGCAACGATAAGTGTCGTCGCTAATAATCTTTTTTGTTGTAGTGTATTGCAAGTAGAGGATTCAAAACGTGTGTTTTGTTGATAGATACAAGAAACGGAGATGGGATTGAAGCATGGTTGATGCTTAGAGAAGAAGACATGGTTTTGGTTGAAAGCAACAAAGAGCTTCTTGCTTTTGCTTCTTTGAACCCTAGAGTCATTTAGTTGTTAATTTGAAGTAAAACTTTGTCTAAAAATTTCTTCTTGCTCATTGTCATAGGAATTTCTAAATGTTAAATTAGATTAGTTTAATTATTATTCTTTTGTTTTTTATCTTTAAGGGTAGAATAGTCTTTTTACTTTTTTACTCGCAAATTTGTATAAACTATATTGTCTAAAATCTGAGGACTGGAACCTCTCTCTTGCCATTTTCAAATATAAGAACATTCTACTTTACTTAGGTTTTGTTCATTTTATGACTTAAGTCATAACTTAAATCATATTATTACGATATTTTCTCCCATAAAAATTCAAATTCAACTTTTTTACTATAGTATTTTTCTCTCACATACACATAACTTGAATTGTGAAAATAAATATACCCTTAGTTTTTTTTTTTTTTTTCCTCCAGTAATTTGGTTGTTTAGGTTTTTCCTTTGTTGCTACGTTAGATTAGTTTGTATCAATTGTAAAAAGAAAATTTACCTGAAAACAAAATCTTTTTCTAGAAGTAATGTATTAGGGATTTGACTTCATTCTATCATTCTTATATTCATCTTATTTAGCTATTGCTAGCCAATTCTAGTCAATTCATTAATCTTAGATTTTTAAAGGTAATTTCACTCCCTCTCCCGAGTGCCGAGCAAAATTTTATACAAAATTCAGTTAAACAATATCCTTATTAGCCTAACCGAATCAAGCATCCATTAAGCAACTTAATTTTAATTACCTGAATTAATTGGCCTCTCGAGCTCAACTAACTCTAGTTTGTGTTTTTTCAATTTCAACATGTGAAAGTAACTCCCCTAAGCCTAAATCCACACATCTATATCTATCATCCATGAAAACACAAATTAGAGCAATTAACATAGAGAGACACAAATAAATTAAATAGAAATCAAACTAACAGTTTGTAAAATATTCAAAACATAGTTTAAATAATGTTACATCAAGTCCTAAAATGATAATCTAGCTCAACTTAGAGGAATCCATAACCAAAACAAAATCTAAAAGCTACAAAAGAAATACAAGGAGAAGGAAGAACTATGTTGGAAGAATGATTTTCTAAGCTTGAATCCACCATCTTCTTTAAGGATTTTTAATGAAATCATAGGATTTGAGCCTCCAAAGCTCTTTCTTCTCTTCCTCTACAATTTTAGAAAAATGAGTCTTCTTTTCTTTTATATCTTTTCAAATCAACTCAAATTGATAGTATTTTATGTTCAGGTGCTACAACAAATTAATTTTCTGCTGTAACGCCACTGAGATTTTTGAAAAAACCCTAACAAAATTGGTGCAAACGCTGCAGTGGACGGTCCCAATTCCCGAATATTGCCTTGGCTCTCTCGATCACAATTGTCGTTGTTTTGTACAGATTTTCCTTTCATTGTAAATACATCATCATAAAACAACAAAGAGGGACGTGAAAAAAGAGAGTCAAGCGAGGCAACCGACGGAAACTACATTAATAAGAGTCCCACATCGATAAAACAAGAGGCTCGTGAACCATGCTCTTGCAATAAAAAAGAAGCTGCCTGCTTTGTTTTCGACACGGAGCCGTGCGGTGCGTACAGAGCGAACTATTCTTTCGCCTTTTACTAAAGAATACCGTGTGCGCGCCGCTTATTGCGGCATACGCCTATTTTTGGAGAGGCTCTCTTATATGAGGGTGCCTCCATCAAATATAGTTAAAACATTTTTTATTTTCTGTTTTAATTTCGGAAATCATTTTTTATTTTCTATTTTAATTTTGAAAAAAGTTTAGAGTCGTTTTAATAAGAGGATTTGTTTTTTGAATTATAATTTATGATTTTGTTAGAGTATTTTTTTTATAAAATATATATAAATTAAATATTATATTAATTTTATAATTTTAATTTATGAATTAAATGGGTTTATAAAGAGCATTTAATTAGTGTATTCGTATAATTTTTTAAAATTATGATTGTGATTTGTTATAATATTTTTTAATAAAAATATTCGTGATTAGATTATAGTATTTTTTTTTAATAAAAATATCGTAAATTGAGAATGATTTTAAATTTATAAAGTAACGTCAACTTAGTTAAAAGTTCTTTAATTCATGTTTTTTTTTCGTCTTTATTTTTTTTTTTTCATTACAGTGAATTTATGTTGTTTCAACTGTAAGAGTATCTTTATTTAGTGAAAATGAACTATTATATTTGGGTATTTTTGAGTTGATTTAGCTGTATGCTATCCTTGTGTTTTGTCATATCATAACTATTAACAATTTGTTAATCAATATAGCAAATACCAATTTGGTTTTTTTTTATTTTTTTTTATTGGTGATGCCAAATTGGTACTTGAAATAATATTTTCAATTTTCAAAAAATTTTCTATTGTTACAAAATAATGGTTGTAGCAAAGTCTAACGCTCATCCTACACTATCAAAAACTGAGTTAAATCTCTTCATGCTCCAATTTTTTAATGAACCCTTGTATTAAACCTTTTATTTTTTGGAGGGATGACCGGGTGAGCATTTATCTCACTTAATTCTAATTTAATTAAAGTTGCGTCATATATCCAATGTGCTAATCTCATGAAACTTCTAATTATTTTCTTATTTTAAATAAAAGTTGAGTGATTCTTTTCTCGATTGCAAAAAAAAAAAAAAAAAAAAAAATGAAAAACTGTAAAATAAACATATAACAAACGGTGGTTTCCTCCTCAAAACAATGGGAGTCTTAAATCTTAGGATAAATTTTATTTTTACCCCCCAATTTTGGTTTATTTGTCATTTTTCCCTCCAAATTTTAAAAATTAGCCTGTGCATCCGGTGATCTTTGAAACGCTATTAATTTTGCCCCTTCCATTTATTTGTCCAACGGATTTGATGACGTAACAATTATTGAAGAGGTAGTTTAATGAATTATTTACATAAATGTCCCCTAAGTATGTATTATATTTCAAAATGCACCCTGATCTATCAAAACACATCAAAATGCCTCTAAAATCTTAAAAAAAAAAAAAAAAAAATACTAAAATAAGAGTTTTACTGATGTGGCATGTTATTAAAAATTAATTATTAAATTCTAATTGAATCATTACAAGTGATTAAATATTTAAAAATATAAAATTATAAAAACATAAAAATTCTTTACTTCAAAAAAATTTAAAAATTAAATATTTTTTTTTTTTCAAATTAAAAAAACCCAAAAGAGGAAAAAAAAAAAATAGAAAATCCAAAAGAGGAAAAAAAAAAAAAAAAAAAACCTTCATTCTCTTCTCGAAGTTGCATATTAAAACAAAATGTTTCACTTAAAAGAGAAAGAAAGGTTTTCAATGTTTGAAGAGAAATAAGGTTTTTTTATCCTTTTTTTGATATTTTTTACTTGTCTTTTGGATTTTGCAAATTTTTAGTGGCATGTTGTATCAACTAATTTTTAAAAACAAAATTTTAAAAACCCAAAAGACAATTAAAAAATTTAAAAGTTCCTCTTTAAGTAAAATATGTGTTTAGATATGCAGAGCTGGAGAGGAATAAGGTTTTTCAAAACAAAAGTTTTTTCTTTCCTTTTGGGTTTTAAATTTTGAAAATAGTTCATTTATTTAATATTTGAAGTTTTTGAAGTGAAGCATTTTCATATTTATTTTTATTATTATTTTTAATAATTATCACTCTTAGTGATTCAATTAAACTTTAGTGTCTAATTAATTTTTAATGACATGCCACATCAACAAAAATATTATTTTTTTTATGTTTTTCATAGATTAGGGATATTTTTATGTGTTTTGATAGATCATGGGCTATTTTGAAATATAATATATACTTCAGGGCATTTATGCAAAAAAATTCATTAAACTACCCTTACCATAATTGTGACATTATTTAATAAACAGAAGGGATAAAGTGAATAACGTTTTAAAATTTAAGATATGCATAAACTAATTTTTAAAATTCAGAGGATAAAGTGATAAAAGAACAAAATTTAAAGGACAAGAATAAAATTATCGTAAATCTTGACCTGTGCTTTGTAAATTGGGAGAAAGAGGAAAATAGGCCAAAATTTGAGATGAATTAAAATTAATAGGCCAATAGTTTACATAAGTTAATAAATAGGCCAAATTATTATTTTCGTCCATAACTTGTCTGGTTATGAACCATAACTTGACAAGTTATTATTCATAATTGTCCATAACTTGTCCGGTTATGAACCATAACTTGACAAGTTTGTCCATAACTTATTTGGTTATGAACCATAACTTGACAAGTTATGGCCTATTAATTTCTATAACTAAAAATTGGCCTATTTCCTTTCTTAAACTTTTCATATTGGCCTATTTTCTACTATTTCCCTTGTAAATTTTGGTCCCGGACCCAACAGCCAATCTGCTTAGGGTGGAAACAAGTATACCAAAATATGACAATGCTCTAAAATAATTGCAAATTCTTCACACGCAAAATGGCCAAATGGGCCGGCTTGTGGCCCACATATTGGGCCTATTGTTGGGCCTGGACCGGTTTGCGCCTCATCGTCGGGTCACTTCTTTCGCTTATTATTGGGCTTGGCCTGGTTTGAGTATCCTGGTCTGGTCTGAATTTTTGGCATGCGGGGCGGACCAACGTCCACCCTGTATATCCTTTTATTTCTTTTTCAAAAAACAAAAAAAAAAAATAAATAAAAGACAAAGGAGATAAATACTCCTTAAGTCTAAATTTTTATTTCTTAAGATTATATATATATATATATATATATATATATTATCTTAAAGCAGCATAATGTCCATTATTTCATTTATTTATAATAAAAGTCCTAAAATAATGAAACATCATAATAAGGAAATTTTCAAAATAAAATCATTATACGAATCGGAATAAAACATTTTAGTTTAGGAAGTATTTTTTGAAAAAAAAAAAAAAAAATTTAAAACCATACAAAAAACATGGTCCCTACAAACTAAAAACCATTTTCACTAATTTATTGATAATATCATCCTCAAACAGAACAAAACACTGAACAAATGTTAAATGTATAAGTAATGTCCATTTTCATTATTTTGCTGACAATAACATTATCAAACATATCTTACCCTACGTAAGAAACTTGAAAAATATACTAAACAGTAAGCATTTGGATTATTGTAGGAAAAATCTAACAACAAAAATGCAAAAGACGTATGAACTCCAAAAGCACTCGTTTTCTTATAATAATGCTAATATAATTACGAACAAAAATGAATATATCACTTTGCCAAAAAAGAAAAAACAGGAAGAATAAAAACTATATAATTATATCAAAGAAGGAATTAAAAAAACAAAAGATCTAAAGAAACAAAAAATAATAAGAAAAGCGTAATGATCCGAAAAAAACACGGTCCTTACAAACTAATACTCATTTTCACTAATTTTACTGACAATATCATTATCAAACATAACAAAATACTAAACAAAGGTTAAAGTATAAAAAATGATCATTTTCATTATTTATTGACAATATCATTATTGAACATAACTTCCCCCTACATAAAAAAAAATGAACTTAACAATAAGAATTTTCATTTCTGTAACAATACTATCATCATAGTTTGAAGGAAAAATCTTTAATAGTTTATGCCCTTAAAAATAAATGTAAGAATATTTTTATGGCATTTTGATATCAATAAAGTTTATTTATTTTATATATCTATATATTGTTCTCTTTATATTCATGATTATTGAATATATGATAAGCATATTTCCAAGTCTTTAGATCATGCATGTAATGTGAAGAATATGCAAAAAGACATAAATCTAAAGAGGATAGTCAAAACATATGATCCGCAATCGAGAGAATAAAGTTAAGTGCTTTATTTATGTTAAGATTGTTATGTTGTCTACTTGAAATTGAGACGGCTTGTGTCCGGGCCGCATATGGGGACTTCATGAGTAGAGATATTGATATAGATCATAGTGGTGAAATCTATATTGGATCATAAAAATTCCATTTGAATTGAACAATTAATCACTTTTGATAAATTATATGTGATCATCTTAATCTTGAGATGAATAATAACTCATATACTTGACTTGTATATTTTGATGTACTAAAGGGTGATATCCCCGACATTATGTAAATGTCGCATACCGGTATATTGAAGATATGACTCTTATATATGTAGATTTATTATTCATAGATAGGGAATTCATAGCTTCTACAAAGAGTCAATGATATCCTTTGTGAATTGAAAAAATACGAGTGCTCGATCATTGGACTATTTTATATTATCTAGTGGTTCACTATATGTATTGGCACAAATAATGGCTTTTTGATGTGGTGATAATGGAACATGAGATAAATATAATCGGAAAAGTAAAAAGCGGAACTTGACTTCAAGTCGATTATGAATATCTCATTATTTGATATACTAATATAATAAGTCATGGACGAGAGCTAATTGGAGCTTTGTACATATACTATATAGATCGAGAGTACAACTCTAGACTTTTAGTAAAAGAGCACTAGAGTTTATAATCATATGATGAACTTACCGTTGAAAAAGTACTATCATGATTGTAGGAGCTTAATTTATATGTGTTTATCGGGTCCCTTTGCTACTTCCTATACTTTCTCGTAACTATATGGCATATTTACTACATATTGACAACTTATGTTATTTCTGCTAATAGTTCAAAGTTAAGAGTGAGATCAGTGATTAATTCATGAGTAATTTATTGATTGAATTAATTGTTAAATTTCATTCAAGATAACTTGATTGAGTTATTGTTTCTAGTTTTATTTAATATGGGAAAAGCTATTACATGATTATGTTAATCATGTAACTTCCACATTGGATTATTTAAATTAAAACTATGGCTTTGTGCAAGTTTTTCGTATTAAATAAACCGAGAAAAAAGAAAAATCGAAACAGTTTGAGTCAACTTGTGATGGAGGCGGTTGACCGAACGTAAATTTTTTATGTGTTGCGTGTCTGCACTAGTCCATCGATGAGTTTATAATGGCTCTAGGACCGGTCGACCGGTTAACACTGATGATGTGGCAAATTGACTCAATGCAATTAGTTATGTGATTTTTGCTTTGGAAAACCTCATTGTTGCGGAAATATGACTTACTAAACACTATAAATAATTCAATAAGTCACATTATTCATTAGATCACCTGAGGGTCTTTTGGGGGACTATTGGTAATTATTCCTGAAAGGAAAAACTGAACAGATTTCAAGATCCATATTTCCTTTGGCTCTCTTATGGTTAGAAGGAGTTCAAGATATCAAGGAAAAAATAAACGACGTATACCCACTAGCACTCTGTTCGTAGAAATAAGAATAGCAAAAAAAACCGGTTAGTTAAGACTCTTGGAACGCTTTGATTTGTCAGACTTGTTGTTCTAAATTCTCTAAAAGTATAATTTAGAGAACATGTCCTAGGTGATTTTGGTAAACAATTAAAAATCTTTTAAAATTTTGTTGTGCCACTCGTTACTGTTTTTCCAACAAAATCAAACAACAAAAAACACAAGACATATGAACTTAAAAAGCACTCGTTTCATTGTAATAATGCTAATATCATTAAGAACAAGAATGAGTGTATCACTTTGCAAACTAATACTCATTTTCACTAATGTACTGAAAATATTAATATTAAAAGTTAAATACTGAAAATCTGTTAATGCATAAAAAATGCTCATTTTCATTACTTTAATGACAATATCATTATCAGAACATAACGTAAACTCAAAAGACACTTGTTTCACTGTAATCGGAGTGTACATGAATCGGAGTAGATAGGATTCGAAGTAGACAGGAATCGGAGTCAGAAATTGGAGTCAGAATAAGCTGTTTACTTAGGTTCTAGGAATCGGAGTCGGATTCGGTCCTCATTCATCGTTTACTTACACCCAAAATCGAAATAAACTATTATAAATTCTTGACATACCCTTTTAGTAGATTTTTGTGTGTTGAACTTAAAGAAAAAAAAATTGTATATTATGCTAATTATCTTAATATTAGGATAACTAATTAGTAATTAGATTTTTTTATCACACTAAATTAATCATCTAAATTTCATCTAAATTATAAGCATGAAAAAAAGCTATCTTAATTTCATTAATTATTTGCATTGATATAAATTCGTCCATGGCACTAGTAAAAAAGAAAAAAAAATATATATCAGAGGAAGTGAGCAAGGAGATATGAGAGGCGTGAAAGTAAATTAGGGCATTTTTCAATTTTTTACTTTTTATTTTTCTATTCACAAATTTGTTAGTAGAATTAAGGGTAAAATCGTAATTAATATTTACTATTAGGATTATGAGTGCTAATCCGGTAAGGGGTGGGGGGAGTGCCAATCCCATTCCTCAACCCCAAATTGGTGTGAGATCCATACATTTTCACTCTCATTCCAAGATAAAAATGAGTAAGTAAACATGGAGTTAAATCTGATTCCTAATTCCCATTTCCCAGTCCTGATAAGTAAACATGCCATAATATCATTACGAATATATCACTTAGCACGAGAATGAATATATCATTATAATAATGCATGAAAATGAATATATCACTTTCAAAGAAAGGAGAAAAAAGAAAAAAAAAAAAATATGAACAATACCATATAATTTTTTCTGGCATGTAATATCAGAAAATGATTCAAAATGGATTAAAAACAATAATTTAAAAAGGATATTGAACCCGTTTTAAACAAAATCTACCATTTTGCACCTATGGTATTGAAGATAACAACAACCCATCCGCGACAAAGCACTTCCTCTCGGAACAAACTAATACAGCCACTACAAATCCCAACCACAGCAAAGGCCACGGCAGTTTTTAAAACTTGATGGAATACCTTTTAAGCCACGGCTCTTTTGTTTCTTTTTTTTTTTTTTTGAGAAAAAAAAGTGGAGGGGGGAGCTCTTATTTAGGAAACCAAATCAAGAATAAATAAAAAAACATTGAATGAAGAAGAAAAGAAAATTCAAATCCTTAATAATGTGGTAAAAAAAAAATCCTAATGTTATTTGGAAAATAAACCCACAAAAAAAAAAAAAAAAAAAACCATATAAGGGATATGCTCAAAATAAAACATAAGAGAAAATTCGGTATAATATATTCCTTAATAAGCACAAGTGGATTTTTTTGTAGTATGGTGGTTACACCCTTTTATACTCCCAACACCCCTCAAATTCAAGATTTCTTATTACAAAAAGACCCTTAAATAAAATGACAAAAAGGACAATAGACTTAATTATGTAACTAAATTTTATTTCAAAAGGGAAATTAATATGGAAACTTTTTTTTTTTTTTTCTACACTCACTGGACAGATCATATTCACAAATTATAAAATATTTCTATTTCAAAACTCAATAGCAAAGTCCTAATTTTCACCTTTAATAATTATTCTAAAAACATTACATGGAAGTATATACAATTTTTTTTTTTTATTTGTTGTTTGAAGATTTATATATATATATATATATATATATATATAATTTTTATTTTTCGCTTTGTGCTCATATTTATTTTCTAATCAATTTTTTAAACAAATCATTTCACATTTTTTCTGTTTTTTTACAATGCCAGATTACTAGGTTTTTCCCCTTGTTATTATTATTATTATTATTATTTTAACTCAGTTTGTGCTCATGATGTAGTAAACTTATGTCCTTTGTTGTTCTAAAAAGATGAAATAGTAAATTTTTCTAAACTCTATTCACAGTTAATGAAATTCCCTAATGAATGAAAAAAACGCACCATGCCTAAAGTTTCAAAAAATATATATATATATAAATAAAAGATAATATTAAAGTAATAAATTAATTTATGTGGGGTGTGGAGAGTAAAGAGGTGAGTGTGCAAAGGAAAAATGGTGTAAATAACACCATTATTAATAATTTTATGAAATAGTTAGGGTAGTTTTAGAATAATCGGAGTGTGTAGAAAGAAAATTTAATCATTTAAAAATTATGTAGGGTATGTAGTTAGAATGGGGTGTGGAGACTAAAAAATGGGATGTGGCAATAATCCTAAGAAAAACTCATTCATTTTGCTTTGCATAATCGCAAGAAAACCCTTTTGTAATTACTTTTACCCCTTATTCTAGATTAATATCTTTTTTTAGTCAAATAACTACCTAATTAAAATGGTATTAATCAAGAGTAAAAAGTAAAAATCCAGACCTATACACTCAAAATGTAAGTTGGACAATTTAATAAAACTTAACAACTATAAGATGCTTTGGGACTATATCCTATTTGTAAGGTATGTCGTGTAATCACACCTTACCATAGAATTCTCCTTTTAATAAATGTGATGACCCTATACTTGTCATACAAGGCAAGCAACCAAAACTAACTAAAAATATATTGTTCGTGACAATAATCCTAGCAAGCATGCAATATGGGTTGTGATTAATCTATGCTTCTCATACAAGGCAGTTAACCGAAAGTTTTCCGTACCAATTTGTGCTTGTGTTTTAGTATTGAACAGCTTCACATAACGTGAAAGGAAAAAAAAAAAAAAAAGTTTGGAAAAACAGAAAAGAAACCAAATTTCACCGATTAATTATATGTTGTATTCTACGACCTCGTTCACTTCGCTTATTCGAGTTTAGAATTCGAGTTTTGCTATAGTAAAAAGCTCTCACAAACAATCACATCTAACTTTTTTACTACAGTAAAAAGCTCTCACATAAAATCAAATCTCAACTCGAATTAAAAACTCGAATCAGCGAAGTGAACGGGCCCTAAATATATTATAATATTTCCACGCTATTCGAAAATTATGTGGTTATGAGGTTTTAATAGATCAATTTGAACAGATTTTGCGAAGTCTGATGTCACTCCTATTTTATTCCATTTAAATGTTTGTGACATTGAAAGATGCTCATTTAGAAGCAAGCTTCCCACGCTTGAAAGCCAATTTAAAAAAAAAAACAACCAGAGGTTACTTGAACGCAATTCCAAGTGATCAACAACCTAAGAGAAACTTCTTATATAAAGCCATGTTTTGTCAAGACACACAAAATGAGAAAAACTAACTAGTCCAATCCCAAGAAAAACTCATTTAATTTACTTTGCATTGTGATTAATTGCCTCAAAATGGAGAATGGAAAGAAGAGGCTGACCCTATTGGTTGGATGCAATTACCCCAATACCCAATACGAGCTCCATGGCTGCGTAAACGACGTCGTTTCCATGCGAGACACGCTGGTGAGCAGGTTCGGGTTTGATCCGAACCATATTGAGCTACTGACTGATCAGCCAGGTTCATCAGTCATGCCCACTGGTGAAAACATTAAAAGGGCTCTTGGTGAAATGGTTGACAAGGCTGAAGCTGGGGATGTCCTGTTTTTTCATTATAGTGGACATGGGACAAGAATTCCTTCGATGAAACTAGGCAATCCATTTAGGCAAGACGAGGCTATTGTTCCTTGTGATTTCAATCTCATCACTGGTATGTAAATTTCCGAAATACTATTTTCCTTTAGGCCAAATTATTTGATCAGACATCCATCATGCACTACTTCCATGGTCGTTTATGTACACCGTTTGTAGCAAAACTCTAGGCGTGTGATAACCAATTGTAGATTTAGCTCATATTTTGCTATTCCTAATGTACTTCTATTTCCATTTACTTTTATTAATTTTGTCTCGTTGACAAATGGCATGTGATAGTCATGTGACATTTTAGTGTGACCATCACATGCCATTAAACATCAAGTTTTTATCAGTTGACTGAAGAATTTGAAAAGAACAAGTTTACAAATTGGGGACATTTTGAATGTTGGAGACCAAAAGAGGGTCCTCCCAACCCCTATTTTTTTGACATGTAGCAAAAGAGTTCTAGTTTCTATATTCCCCTGCATAATAATCAGTATAATTCAAAACTTTTTGCACACAGATGTGGATTTCCGACACTTGGTTAATCGGTTGCCAAAGGGAGCAAGCTTCACAATCCTTTCAGACTCGTGTCATAGTGGGGGTCTAATCGACAAAGAGAAAGAACAGATTGGACCTGGTTCTACCCGTGACACCAAAGGCGAGAAATCGCTTTCCTTTAGGCCTAAGACAATCCCCTTCCAGTCCATTCTCCAGCATTTTTCTTCACTCACAAACATAAACACATCCGACATCGCCACTCACTTGTTGGCTCTCTTTGGATCCAATTCCAGCCTCAAGTTCCGACTACCCCTAATCGAGGACATCGATTTCTTGAAGCCGGACGAGGGAATCCTGCTCAGCGGGTGCCAGGCGAACGAGACTTCTGCGGACATGAATCCAATCGTGGCGGGAGGAAAGGCCTGCGGGGCTTTTAGCAACGCGGTTCAGACGGTTCTGAGGAAGAATCCAGGGAAGTTGAGCAATAGAGAGGTTGTGATGATGACTAGGAAGGTGTTGAAAGATCAGGGCTTCGTTAATCAGCACCCTTGCTTGTATTGCAGTGATGAGAATGCTGATTCTGTGTTCTTGTGGCAACTATAGAGTGATAACATCCACATACTAAAATACTAAACAACCTGATTGGTCTCAACACACCACTAAAAGTGTTGCTTTCTTATTTGTCCAAAACTAATAAAATGTGGTCTTACTTTTTATATATAATAATAATTACAATAAATCGGTGTTAAAAGACCAATAAGACAAACAATTGGGTGGTGCTTTTAGCCCCCAATTAAACTATATAACAATGCTCTAATATATATATATATATATATATATATATATATATATATACACACACACACACACACACACACACATGTATGTGATCTGTTTAAATTGTAACTATTACTTGTTGCTTCTTGTGTTATTGTGACTAAATAATATTGTCGTTTAAGCTGAAAATTATGGGGCTTTGCTTCTACGAGTTACTGAGTACCATTGGTGAAAGGAAAAGAATTCGAATGGATGAACATGAATGTGGCTTCATTTTCTTCAATAATGTTTTCTTTGTGAATGCAATCAGAGTTCCTTTTGCGTCTGTGTTTCAAATGAAATGTCAGCTAGTACTAGAAGCATTTGTCGTTAAAGGATTTACTAAATAATCACTTGTAACTTTTTCTTTCTTGTCTAATTTCGGCCAGCCAAATTAGAATGCCTTTGTTCTTTACAAATTAATTCAGTCGATTGAAACAACATCCTTTGTATTGGCTGGTTATTAATTTATGAAGTATTGCTAAAGGGAAGTAGCTAGGAGCCTATATTTCAAGAACTCAGAAAATCTTATGAGTCAACGACATCCACCTCGAACAAAAGGTACATTATGACATTCAAAAATATATAGGATCGAACTCATCAATACATATACATATATGTGTGTGTGTGTGTGTGTGTGTGTATATGAGATAAGTCTACTGTCCTTTTACACAAAATTGAAGGATGGTTCTTCCTTTTGTATTTGGATCGTCCAGATTTAAACGAAGAACGAAGATCAGTCTAAGGAAAACCAGCTAATCTCCCTTTTAAAGGAGAAGGAGGGAAATAACATAATTTGGGTTTCAATAAAATTAATTAGTATAAAGTTTGGAGATTAGTAGTAAATAGCATACTTTTGCTAAGTGTGTATTCCAAAAATATATTATTCCTAGACTACCAAAACTAATTGTTTGAAATTTTGTATTAAAAAATTTGGTGGGGTCAATATAACATTTTGAGGTTCTAATAATTTTTTATAAATAAAAAATAACACTGACCCCTAATTCTTAAAAAAATACAATTTGACCCCTCAAATTTTAAAAAGTTACAATTAACCCTTCAACTATAAACTTACATGCCCAAATTTTAAAAGAACTTTGTCAAATTACCCCTATTGGCAAGTAAACAAAGAAATTACCTAGTAAATTCGTTATTTACTATATAAACTATGGCTATTAGATGGTAAATAAAGGATTTACTCACATTTAAATGGTAAATCTTTTATTTCCCAAAATCATATTTCATTAATTAAGGTTGTAAATAATACATTTACCAAGTGAATGCCGAATTTACCAAATAAAATAAATTATTGGCTTGTATATAAAGGATAGTAAGAATAACTCGTAAATGATAGATTACTCGCACTTAAATGGTAGATCTCTTATTTATCAAAATCACGTTTATTTTCTTAGGTTGTCAATAAAACATTACCGGAGTAAATTCATTATTTACCGTGCTTTAGTTTGGTAAATAACGGATCTACTTAGTAAATTCATTATTTACCACGCTTTTAGTTGGTAAATAAAGGAGTTATCCAGTAAATTCGCTATATCAAATAAAATAAATTATTGGCTTGTATATAAAGGATCACAAGAATAACTTGTAAATGATGGATTTAACTAGTGAATTTTTTATTTACATGAGCACAATGCAATTTTTTTTTAAAGTTTGGTCAAAACGTATTTTTTCAAAAATAAAGGTGTAAATAAATATTTTCTAAATTAAGGGTTCAAAAGATAATATTTAAATAATTATAAAAGTTAAAGGGTCAAGATATAAATTTTTTTCTTTCTTCGTATTTTTTTTTAATTTTTTTTTTGGAGAAGATGAAAGATAGTACAATATTTAGAGAGGGAAAAAAATTTAAGGGTCAAATTCGAACACAATATATTTAAATTTAAATATTCTATATATCTTTACTATTTTAAATTATATTATTTACCAAAAAATGGTTTAACAAATTAGCCTATACAGTGCAATTTCGCTCCATTTCAATGTGGCAAAACACGACTAGCGTTTTTATAAAACGGCTGAGCGTTTTTCCTCTGTAGAAGTAACTGATTGTCATGGATTCTAAATTCGGGCCATTTATAGGATTATCCAAATATAGGACCCTGTGTCTAAAAATGTCTGTTAATTTATTTAGTTATGAGAAGTTTAAAATGAGACATGTGTAAGGACATTTTAACCCTTACATCATAAAATAGTTACATACAAATTACGAAATTTTAAAAAAGGAAATGTGAGTTAAAAATCAGGGTACAAAACATCACCTTATTTAGGGTCCGTTTGGTTCAGGGATTCGAATCATGTGATTTGAACCATTTTCGATTTACGTGTATTTTTTGTGAGAGAAATTACTGTAGCGAACCACGAATCATGATTCGAATCAGGGGACGAATCCCCCAACCAAACGAACCCTTAATTATTTTATTTAAAAACAGAAGTCAAGATAACTTTTGGATTACACACTATAATTGAAAACCCAATGACCGACAAACGAAACACAAAATGAGAAAATTGTTAAATGTTAAAGTATATGGGTCTATATTTATATTTCTTACTTTTAATTAATACATTTTTAACTAATATAGTTATTTGACTAAAAGAGATATTAATCATGAAGTAAAATTTTAAATTTAACACTCTAAGAAGTATTTGTCTCTTTTTTCCAAACAAAAAGAGCGGAGGTGAACCTAAACCTAGCAAACCCCTTTCATTATGACAAGGACGCTGTCAAAATGAACGTAAATGAAGTCAAAACTATGCTAAAGCCAAATCCATTATGAAAATGATCAATGTAATGTATAAAATAATTTTATGTTTTCAATATCAAAAAATTGTTACCATTATGAACATAAATGAATATTTTCACTATGATAAAGCCATGTTCATTATGAAAATGTATAGAGTGTATAAATGAATTTTATGTTATCATTATGAACATAAATGAATTGAAATATTTTCACTATGATATATATCTACGAATTTATTGCCATAATGAAAACGTAATATTTAGAACAAAAGGGCGTTAAAAGGAAAGAGAGAAGCAAACCTTTTGAAACGAAACGTATAGAATACATGGAAAATACAACAAACACATAAAGCTTGCAATACATCATTAATACAACCTATGTTATATGTATGAGAGCTGAACATCACCTAGAAAAGCCACATAAAAACGTAGAAAATCACCAAAAAAAAAAAAAAAAAAAAAAAAGCCAAGCCAGTTTTTGAAAAGCTAAAATTTAGAGGCACGAAAATGAAAGTTGCAAAAATTAAAAAATTAAATGTGAGAGGGAAAAATGAAACAACAATTAATGATTCTATCATCATTAATTGTGGTAAAAAAAAAAAAAAAAAAGGGCAAGTCAACAATTTGAAAAATATGTTCAGAAAAAGCGCACAAAATGATTATAGGAAGAGACATACAAGGAATGTACTCAAAATATATAAAAAGGGCATTATTGGTATCACAGCCACTAAATTTTAAGAATTTAGGGTATGTTTAGTTGGGTGGAAAGAAAAGGAATAGAATGGAATGAAATTCAAGTTTGATGTTTAGTTGGATTTATAAGAAAAGAATAGTCATTTAAAATGAATGATCAATGGGTAAATTATCATTCCTTCTTCACATGAAATGAATAGCCATTCCAAGTTATTTTCTTTATTTTTTTTTCATAATTACCCTTCAATATTATAATATAATTAAATATATTATATAGTAGTTATATCTTATAATATGTAATATAATATAATATACAACAAAAAATATTATAATATAATATAGTTATAATAATATAAAAATTAATTTATAATATAATTATATATTATAATATAGTTATTTAATATTCTATAATAATATATAATATATTATAACGTAATTATATCTTATAATATAATATAAATAATATTACAATATAATATAATATAATAAAATAATAATATGATATAATATAACATAGTTGTAATATTTTAACAAATAATATCACAATTATACAAATAATTCTAATATAATTATTTTATTGTATAATATTATATTATATAGTATTAATATAATTATGTTCATTATATTAAAAATAATATAATAATTAATATAATTAAATAATAATATAATCTTTTAATTTCAATATTATTATGATCTATTATAGTGTATTGCACATGACTACATATATTTATTATATATAATATAATAATTACATATTATATTCTAATTATATATATTATAGTATAATATAATATAATTTTAAGTTTTAACTATATTATAACAGAAAAATTATGGTTTCTTATATAATATTAACTATAATCATTTTAATAATATTATTATATTCTATATTATAATTATATAATATATTATATAATAATAGTTTTATTGCATTATATTAAATGTAATAATTATATATTATATTATAGTATAATATAATACAATTGTAATTTTTAATTATATTATAATTAAAATATTATTGTTTATTATATAATTTTATAATATATCATAATATATTATAATTATATTAACAATTTTAATAATATTATTATATTCTATATCATAATTATATAATATATTATATAATAATAATTTTATTATATTATATTAATTATATTGATATATAAAATATTAACGTTATATATAATATAAGGATAATTTTGTCAATGTGAAAATATTCATATTTCATTCCATAGTATTCCTAAAATTACAACCAAATAAATGAATCAATTTTTTTTTTCATTCCATTACCATTACCATTCTCATTCTCATTACTATTACCATTTTCCCACTACAATGAAACGCACTCTTAAATGCTTTTGCAATATTATGTATAACTAGATATTTTTAGATTTGAAACTCTTAAAATAGACAATTTGTGTAATTTTCTCTTCTAAAACCTCTTAGTTAATTTTTTAGCTCTTAAAATAAACTTTTTATTTTTTAATAAAAAAACTTTTGAGCTTACTCTTGGGTCACATTTGGATGGGGAAAGAAATGGAATGTAATCTAAGTCTAATGTTTGATAGGATCTAGGAAAAGAATGGTCATTCAAAGTGGAAAGATTTTCTATCAAATGAGAGAATCATCGTTCATTCCTCACACGGAATGAATGACCATTCCAAGCTCTTTATATTTTCTTTTCCATAATTACTTTTGAATATTATAATTTTTAATATTATTATATTAATAATTATAATATAATTAACGTTGTATTATAGTATATTACATATCATATTATAATTGTATTATAATATATAATATAATAAACAATAATTATATATGTATATTATAATATATTATATTTAATATTATAATAATATTATTAAATGCTATAATATATAATATTATTGTATATTAACAAATATTCATATCCCTTTTATAGTATTTATAAATTACATTCAAATAAATGAATCAACTTTTTTCTCATTCTATTTGATTACCATTCCCATTACTATTATCATTATTATTCCCTCACCATAATCAAATGCATCCGTAGAGTGCATGAATCTGAATTTTTACTCATTAGTCTTAATTAATACGTTTTTGACTAATATAATTAGTTGACTAAAAAGGATATTAATCAACAGTGAGAAATAAAAATCCAAATCTATTTACACTTTAAAAGTATTTGTCTCCTTTCTTTTTTATTCACAATCAAACTTGTATGATGCTTAGTGTCTTTAAACTAACCAAACCAATCAAACAAGCCAGATTACCGATATGAAGCAAACTTGGTTTAGTTTGAATTTTTAAAAACCAATGAAGATGGTTTGGTTTGTGGTTTCATTTTTAAAAAATCAAACCAAATTAAACCAACTTAGACACACCAAACATATAAAATTTATTGCAATTAATGAGATTGGTTTTTTATCACGTCACGTCACGTTATTAAATTTATATATTTAATGAGTAACCATGACAAAAACGTAATCATTGAAAACTTGTCTATATATATATATATATATATTAGAAAATGATATATATGTTATACATTTGTCAATATATAATTAGATACTTTATCTTATGTTATCATGTTCAAATGTTGTAATTTTATTTTCTCATAGATTTAAACATTTTTTGGATTGGATTGATTGTGGTTTTGTTCGGTTTGAGCCAACCTAGCGTCTGAATGCTCTCTAAACAGTTGATCTTCTGATTTATGCCCCTAATATTTTAGCTTTTGATTTATGCTGCTTAATTAACTAGTCAAATGTTAGTTACCGAAATGTAAACTACAAGATTACCACTAGACGAAATTTTTGGTTCAATAAGGCACATTGCAATCGTTTTATAGAGGGGGGCCTTATTGCAGCAGTTTTTTTTTGTGGTAATTTTCTAAACGCTACCATACTTGATAATGCATGTGTTGACAGTGAAAATTTGCCAACAAGTAAACAAATTTTTTTATGGTTAACGTGAATTAAATGATCTAAAACGTAATTAAAAGCGGAATTTAAATAGTAGCACACAAAATTTATAGTGGTTCATCCTCAATTCAATAGCTATATTCACTGCAGGGAGGAGAAAAAAATTACTACTTTGGAAGAGAATACATGCACTAATACTCAGAATGAGACGTAGGGCTTTTTTGATTTATCATCCCTTATTTATACTTATAGTCATTGCCCATATCTTTTTTCTTATTTGAATTTGGATATTTCTCTTATTTTTTGAGATAGTTTTCTAAAAGATAAAGATTGCCATAAATCAGAACAGTTTCTGTATTTAAACTTCATATATTTGAATTACAAATAACAAATCGTAGGGTAAATCTCACTGATCTCATTTCTTGCGTAGCCTTAACTTCATAAACATTCACAGAAGCCTCTTCGCCTTCGATTGCGGGTACAATCAACTTGATGCTTACGTTTGGTGTTTCTTTCTGGGGATTGACCCATAAGAGAGTTGCTTGCTAATATGGCGCGTAGGACTGAGCTGTCCTTAATCATTTAGTGTTCTCATTTAAAACGTGTAAGCCACATTTAAAATCTTATTTAGAGTTCGACATTTTACCCTATAACATGTTTTATAAGAATTATATTACTCCCCATAAGTTTGAGGAGATAAATATGCTAATGCTATAGTAGGAAGAGTTAAATTCTGTCTCAAAATTCTAGAAAAAAATATATCAATTTTCCTATTATACATGCCAAATAGTACGAGTACAATTGTAACACAATTGTAAGGTATGTTATCCAATTGTACCCATTCCAAGTGTCATCTCCATCAAAAGATACGTAAATTTATCATCCCAATTTCCCACCATCTAAAAGTATTCACCTACAAATATATATTGCCAACAAGTTAATGTTCGTGGCAGAGACAGGGTCATGCGTACGACCACTTGGGTTACAGTCACTGATATATATATATATATATATATATATATATCATTATATATTATATTTTCTTTTCTTTTCATTTCCACATCTTTTTCGCTGGCTCTGGGAAGAAGTGGATAGTCACTGAAATCCCGTGGCATTCTTAATAACTCAAAGCTAATTGTCTTAAGGCCGAACGATCGAACGGCCTATATTATAAGAGAAAAGAAAACAAAATCACAGAAAAAAAAAAAAAAAAAAAAAAGAAAGAAAGCTGCCTCTGGCTCGCTAAAGCCAAAAAGGAAACTCCAGGAAGCGTGCATTTTGCTTTACATGTATACATTTTAACTCTTTTACTTTCTCTTCAGATTTCAGACGATATACTGGAGATACCCTTTACCGACACAAATCACATATTTCTGTATCACTTTTCCATTTCTTCTCACTCCCAATTTTACTAACCGTTATCATTCCATTTGTAAGACACACACACACACAAAATATGTATATAAATATTATATGCATATATCTCTCTCTTGTCCTTTTACAACCCCTAGCTAAGAACAGTTTGGGCCATTAAAACAAAACAACCATAGAAGAGAGAGAGAGAGAGAGAGAGAGAGAGAGATCTAGAGAGAGAGAGATGAAGAGACAAGATAGTCTGCCTTTGTCGTCTTCTCACTGTGAAAATAGCGCAGAGAAACTGCATGCCAAGGCCGTCGGTTGCATGTCTGGCTTGTTCCACTTCGTCTCCGGTTCCCACAGGCGCAGAAAATTCCTCACTTTTGGTCTGTTAGTTAAGTTTAAATATTTCTCCTTGTTTCTGCCACAGTTTCTTTTTATTTTCTTTTTTCATGAATATTCTTTGGCTACATAGTCAAATATCAGATTTCTACCGACTTCATCAATACTTTTGATACATTACTTGGTTAATAACATTACATTCTATTATGAAATTTTTTCAGGGAAAAGGCAGGAAAAGAAGGAGGTGTCTAGTCGTACAACGGAAAAGAAAAAGCCTTCCCCTAACAAAATTAACGAGACTAATAATTCCCCTCCATTAACGGTGAAAGGAGAAAGCAAAGCTAAAGATCAAGCAAAGTGCAACACTAATAACCTCCAAAGATTCTCCTGCGAAGTGCCTAGGAGCCCGACGTTGCCGGCGAAGATACGCCGCTCGAATTCGGTGAACTCGCCGGAGAACTTCCACGCCCCACCGGCTCTCATGGCGCGACTAATGGGGCTGGAAGAGGCGCCCACGGCTACGTCGAAAGCGCTGCCACCGCGGTCGCCGTTATTAGTGCCGTCGGAGTATTCCACTGCCGAGAAGAGGCGGCGACTGATCGGGGCATTGGAGAAGTGCGATCGAGACCTGAAGGCGCTGAAGAAGATCATTGACGCAGTCCGCTCGGCGGAGAGGCTTCCGTTGCTGCCGACGACGGTGTTCGGAAGCCCGGAGAGTAATAGTACTGGTGGTGATCATCAAGCTAGGGTTGGGAAAATGTTTCTTAATCATATTAATGCTGAGCAGCCGAGTCCGGTTTCTGTTCTTGATGTGTTTATGGCTCGTTCTCCTTTGAGTGGCTATCAGTACTCAAAACGACAGTCGTATAATTACGGTACGTCTCTTATCTTAAGTTTGCATGACAAGCAAGTTCTATATTTAAATTCATCAATCATTATAGGCTCAACATCTTTTTTAACTAACCCAATTATGCAATTAATTTCCACAAATTATTTGGTTTCTCTTCTTTTTTTTTTTTTATAAAATCTTTCCTTACTTTCTCTTAAATTTAGTTTACATATTCTATTTGCTACCGATTAAAAGGCATTAATACATGAACTTGTTCAAATTTGAAACTAACAGTTAATTTTTTTTCCAAGTATAATTTCTTTTAATTTGATTGATATTTCATTTTTCCTTCGTGCCATTGCACTTTGTATACTCTCTTAGCTTATTAGACAACGTAGAATTATATATAGTTAATTATAATTAGTAGCTCTAAGAAAATCAACCCAGCAAGTACTTGCTTGAGAGCCAAAAATCTAGCAAGTCTTGATATGTCCATCACACGTACCGTAGAAATAAATGTGTGAGCCCGTTTGTTTTCTATATCCATTCCTGATTCTGAATCATGATTCATAGTTCTCTACAGTATTTTCTTTCACAAAAAACACACATAAAATGAGAATAGTTCTGAATCATAATTCTGAATACACGAACTAAACGTTCACGTTTGGAAGTGTAGGGACTAGATTTGTGGAGGATGCAAACACATGGTAGGAACTGGAGACAAATCATTTTTTTTTTTTTTTCATGTAATAGACTAGTTCCCCCACAGATAAAGTTATTTTAGGATTCCAAGTGAGGAAATGATACTATCACTTGATTTGAGGCGACCTTTATATAATAACATTACTAGTAGTGGGAGACAAACTGATTTCATGTGCTACTGTTTGCAATAATATATATTTAACCATTGTATCTAACTAAGACTGACTGACAGCTAGTGCGAAAATTATAGTAACTATAAAAAAAAGAAAAAAAAAATCATCTATAAATTAGAATTATAAATGCTGTCATGTGGTTAGGTACCAAAAGAAAATATGAATTAAATTGAAGAAAGAAAAAAAAATATGTTTAAGGTAAAGATTAAAAAAAAAAAAAAAAAAGAAGAAGAAAGAACTAGGGAACAACCTTAAGCAAGCAAAAGAAGCAAGAAATCAAATTATCCACTTAGGTCTCGTTCGCTTTGCGGATTTGAGTTTTCAATTCGAGTTGAGATGTGATATTTTCTGAGAGCTTTTCACTGTAACAGAAAAAATTAGATTTGATATTTTATGAGAATTTTTTACTTAAAAAACTTAAAATTGAAAACTCAAATCGGTGAAATGAATGAGATCTTAGATAGGATGGCTATTCCTATATAGGCAAACGAAAAAGTAAAAGAGAGACATCACCAAATAATTAGGAAACTAGATTGGTGATTATGAGAAGGTAATTAAGATAAATTAGCCAGCATTGTCCAAGGTGATTATCTTATAGAAAATGGACCCCACAAGATGTGTGTATCCAGCAAACCCTTTCATGATGGAGTCAAAGAAGGTTCAAAAGAGAGAAAAGAAAAAGATAAAGAGAGAGAAAGAGAGAGGAGTAGAAAGGAAGGCATGTAGCTCAACAACAAGGCAGCTTTTGTGCCTTTATCTGGCCAAAACCCACTTTTTTACAGGGCATGTGTTTCACAACTATAGGGAAAAAAAAAAAAAAAAAAAAAAGCATAACGTTTGCAGCGCTTTTTCTAACATGCGCGCTGTGTTAATAAAACGCCATCATGCTTAAATATGACTTTAAGGATGAGCAATTTCAATGCATGTGGCATGCAATTGGATTTGGTTGGGGAGCAAACCGGCCCATAATGGTTTTTTTTTTTTTTTTTTTTTTTGAGAGAAAGAGAAAAATAGGTTAAAATTTAAAATGAATTAAAATTAATAAGTTAATAATTTACATAAGTTAATAAATAGGTTAAATTATTATTTTTGTCTATAATTTGTCTGATTATGAACTATAACTTGATAAGTTATTATTCATAATTGTCCATAACTTGTCCGGTTATGAACCATAACTTGATAAGTTTGTTCATAATTTATCTGGTTATGAATTATAACTTGATAAGTTATGACCTATTAATTTTTATAACTAAAAATTAACCTATTTCTTTTTTTAAATTTTTTATATTGACTTATTTTCTACTTTTTTTTTTTTTTGAGAGGCCCAAAAGATAAGGTTCGTTGATTTTCTCAAATAAGTGCACTCACCAGTGAAGCACGTACTCATCCTCAGCTGTTGACTTCACTGTTTATGGTGAGACTCACGCTGATCAATGGTTGAGAATAAACACGTAAATCACTCCCAAATGCCGTTGACATTAGAAAATAAGATGACGTTTAGTTGATAAATTATAATTATAATTTAAAATTATTTTTAATTTATGTATATTTTTATAAAAAAATATTATAATAAATTATGAATTATAATTTAAATTATGATACGAATTTTTTAACTAACGTCTGATAAGACTTGTAATAGAAAGCCCACAAGTGAAGCCTACTCTTGCCCGGATGATCGCCGCTCCACTATTAGCACTTGTGGTGCTCAAAAGCAATGACATCCACTAAGTAAATTTTTACTAAAATATCATTCTTGTTGTCGTTCTCAAACACTCTTTTATTGCCACTTGTCTTTCTAATTAGAAAAACAAAAAACAGAACTCCAAAGTCTCTTTTCATCATTGTTACATATGATAAAAGAAGAGCTTGGAGAGTCACAAAAGAGTGATTTAACATTAAAAAAAAAAAAAAAGTGTTATTCACAATTACTGACATTTCTCTTCACTTCTTTAATTCTTAAGAGGATAAAATGACACTTGTGCGCGCTACGCACGTTTGTTAAAAGGTCAATCTAAAAGTGGAATTCCTTTAGACAAATTTCTTAAGACAGTTCTCCACAATTATTTTTTCTTTTCATGATATTTTATTTCTGTCTAGTCTTGAAAATAACCGCTGAAATCGGTAGATACACTATTCTTTTCATAATTGTTTTTGGAAAGGATATTTTTATGCTTTAATAGTTCGTTTAGTTCATGAATTAGAATTATATAATTAAAATTATTTTTAATTTATTTATATTTTTTATAAAAAAATATTATAATAAATTATAAATTATAATTTAAATTAAAAAATGAATTTATTTGTTAAATATCACCTAAAAGATTCACTTACATGATATTTTTAGGAAATAATGATTGCTTTAGCAGTTTGTTGGATCTGCTATTTATTTGATGCACCGGTGGGCTTAATTTCTATTTATTTCTAGAATGCCTTTAAAAGATAAGAGAAAAAGAAAAATAAGTTAAGATTTAAAATAAATTAAAATTAATAGATTAATAGTTTATATAAATTAATAAATATGTTAAATTATTATTTTTATTTATAATTTGTCTGGTTATGAATCATAATTTAATAAGTTATTATTTATAATTTACAGTTTTTATTCATAATTTGTTTGGTTATGAATCATAACATAACTTGACAAGTTTGTCTATAACTTATTTAGTTATGAATTACAACTTAACAAATTATGACCTATTAATTTCAATAATTAAAAATTAACTTATATACTTTTTTAAACTTTTCATATTTACCTATTTCATATCATTTCCGCTAAAAGATTTATATGTTTTTTAAGCACCGCAAGATTTCTGCAACATTTGTCCTTTTACACTTTAACTTAAGGGCGACATAATTCTAACAAAAAGGATACAAAGTTGAAGAATTTAGTTGAGGAGGCACATTTCTTAATTTTGTCAAATTCTTTTTGGTCCTATTGGCTTAGAGTATCTTAAACTTCAATCGAAAAGAGAGGAAATTTATTTCAATTAAAGCCTTGCAGTTTTTTCATAGAACTTTTTTCTTTTCTAACTATTTTCGACAAATGCATAGTACTTCCTTTCATTAGGTTAAGAAAATATGGAATATGTTATTATTAATAGTAAATTCACGCAGTTAAAAAAGAAATTAGGCTTAATTCTCCACGTTAAGTAGCAAATTAAATTATTAATCATGCATTAGTATTTGTTTCTTTCCGCTTTGACATGATCCTCTACTCACACTTACTTTATCTAAAGCTAAATTGAAATAAAATAACGGTCGCTAATTCCATACCTAATAGAAACTTTTTGTTACAACACAAGTATTTTATTATCCAATTTTCCTAATTCCCAATTCTAAACCTGTGTTATTTTTCCTGGTTTATGGTTTAGAGTGATATGACTATCTATAAATTAAGAAAACAAAGAAAAAAAAGGGTTTTAAACCTTCCATTTGAATATCTTATCTTTACTATAAATCACTAATTTTAAGCATGGTGTAGGAAGAGTGATGCAAAATCACCCGAGGCAGCAAAAGAAGAAGCCAGTAGAAGAGGACTTGATTATCACTACTCCAAGCATCTTCGATAGATTAACTTGTGAATCTCTTCAGAGAAAGCCTGCCCTCAGTGCTGATCTGCATTATAGACAGCATGTTCGTTTCGAATCGAATAGCGCGGATCTCATGGCAGCATTGTCACCGCCATCATCACCATCACCGCCGTGGAGTAGCAAAGCCTTGAAAGAGACTGTGGAACAAGTGTGTGAAGACATTGCTTGGGGAGAGAAACGAGAAATCGGAAGAATAGGTTTGGCTTTGCAGGATCATATCTGCAGAGACTTGATAGAAGAGATTGTCACTGATTTGGGTTTAGTCCAATCTTATAATGATAATGTGAATTATTCACTTCCTTTTGAGGCTTGTAAGAGAAGACTTTGTTTCTAGTTGTGACGTTTGTGTAGTAAGCTCACCCGTGTGTTCTTCTTTTCTTTAATTGTGTAAGAAATCAGCCCAAAAATATCTCAGTAACAATCACATGCAGCAAAATTTACAAAATTTCTTATAAACAATTCATTTGAAAATTTTATTTTATTTTCCAGTGTTTCAATGTAAATAACGTTGTTTTGTTCGTAAGGGGAGAACACAATCATTTGTTTTACTTATATACAAACTTCATTGATCAAAAAACTCCAGTGTAGGTATAACATAACGAGGAGCTTTTAATGCAAAGTGGTATGCCATATGGACCAGTTGAAGAAATAGGCACCAGTACAATAGCGGCTTTAACGACGGTTTGGTGAATTGACATCTTTTATGCAGTTTCGTTCATTTTAACAAAGGTAGAGGAACTGAATATGTTTTGTTTATTAAAAATCATTAACATTTACATGATGATATATATATATATATATATCTATATATACACACACACACACACAAAGGTGCTGTTGGCTGATGGCCAAAATTACAGTGCATTTGAATTTTGAATATATAGATGATCTGTTATAGTAGATTGTGCGAATCTAATGGAGACAATCTTCTTGTATTCGAAACTTGTGGAGATACTGCTGGAGAAGTTGTTTTGGCCGAGATCATTGAAGCTAATGGCAAGATATTTACACCCGAATCTGGTGAGGAGGATTGGATGTTTGAAAATAACGGAGAATCTCTAAAATGCCCCCGCAAGACGGTGCTCCCATTGGAGATACTGATCTTGGATCGCAAGTGTCGAAAAGGAGTAGAAGACAGGGCCTTGATAAGAGCATCAGCTAGTTTTTCCTTGGAAGAGATATGAGAAACCTGGAATGATTCGTGAGGAACATGATCTCGAACAAAGTGATAGTCAATAGAGATATGCTTCATTCTTGAGTGAAACACAGGATTTATAGAGAGATAAGTTGCACCAATATTATCACAGAAGATTTGTGGAGAGACAGAGCAGGGAACATGCAGCTCACCAAGTAAGTTTTTGATCCAGAGTACCTCTACAACACAGGAAGCAAGAGCTCGATATTCGGCTTTGGTTGATGAATGGGCAATAGATTTTTACTTCTTTGAGCACCAAGAGATAGCATTGCTACTGAGATAAACAATCTAAGCTGAAGTGGAGGTACGATCATCGCGGTTTCCAGCCCAATCGGTGTCAGTAAATGCAATGACATGAAGATGTTGATTCCGTTTCAAAAACAGCCCGTGATGAACTGTAGACTTTAAGTATCGCAGAACTCGCTTGGCGGCGGACCAGTGAATCTCAGATGGAGAGTGCATGAACTGTGCTAACTTGTTGACAGCGTAAGAGATATCTGGTCGAGTGAGCAAGAGATATAGGAGTGCACCAATGACTTGTCGAAATTTAGTAGCGTCTGTTGGTGGAGAGCCGTCATGAAGTGAGAGTGATTGTGTAGAAGACATAGGGGTTGTGCACTCCTTGGCACCTGACATGTTAGTCTTGTCCAATAAATCACGAATATACTTATGCTCTATCAAGAGTAAACCAGATGTGGTGGGAAGAACTTCTATGCCAAGAAAATAGTTAAGATCACCAAGGTCAGAATCTGTTGGCTAAGGCCTCCAAGAACTGGGTGAGAAAAGTATTGTGTTCCCAGTGACAAATCGACATAAACTAGAAAATAGACTGTAATGGTAATTGTATGATAGACAAAAAGAGAAGTGTCGCTACGTAAATTAACAAACCCATAGGACAGTAGGAAAGTCTTGAGTTCATTGTACCAAGCCCGCGGTGCTTGTTTAAGGCTATAGATAGCTTTGTGAAGCTTGCATACAAAATTTGGATTGTTATGATCGATCTAACCGGAGGTTACTTGCATAAAACACATCTTGGATAAGGTGCCATGAAGAAAAGTATTTTTAACGTCAAGTTGCCAAGAGACCAACCATGGGACAAGGCAAGAGTAATAACAAAGGCGAATGGTTGTAGGCTTTACAACCGGGCTGAACGTATCATGAAAATCCACACCAGGCCGTTGATGGAATCATTTGGCAACAAAACGGGCTTTGTATTTGGAGATAGAGCCATCCGGATTGCGTTTAATTCGGAACACCCATTTGCAACCAACAATATTCTGAGACGAGGAAGAAGGGACCAGTTCCCAGGTACCATTTCGAAGAAGTACCATAAGTTCATCTAACATGGCTTGCCTCCATTTAGCATGCTTTATTGCTTGAGTCACACACGTGGGTTCAACTGAATCAGGGAGAGGATGAAGTGTGGTAACTTGATAAAGACGTTTCGGTTTAAAAATGTTGTTTTTGGAGCGGGTCATGATGATATTAGGTGGCTGTGGAGGAGGTAAAACAGGTGGGATAGGTTCGGGTTGAGAGGTAATAGCGGCAGGTGGAGAAGGAGGCTGAGCAGGTGAAGATAAATAGGTGGAGTCATTAAAAGAAATAGAAGAATTTTGCAAGTTACCTATCTCCGCAGAAGAAACGGGCAATGAGTCCATGGATGACCAAGGCAGGTTGTGCAAAGGAGCAAAAGTGACATCTCCCACCAAAGGGTTGTTACATAGTTATAGGCATAGGCATGGGTCGAGAAAGGAGCAGAGGAAGATTCCAATTATTATAAGATATAGGAGAATGAGAGGGTGGAAATTTGGATAGAGAAATTAAGTTTCAAGAAAGCGAACATGACGAGAAGTATAAATTTTATTCTTGGCAATATCCATGCAAAAATAAACACTTTGATTAAGAGAGTAGCCAAGAAAGAGACAAGGAGAGGATTTTGGTTCAAGTTTGTTAGATGTATATGGTTTTAACCAAGGAAAACATAAACACCAAAAACTTTGAGCTTGTTATAGTTTGTTTTTCATTAAATAGTTTTTCATAAGTAGAAGAAAGATTAAGAAGTGGAGTGGGAAGCCGATTTATCAAATAAACTACAGTTTGAAATGCACATGACCAATATTTTAAAGGAACTTTGGCTTGATGAAGAAGAGTTAAACCATTGTTAACAATATGTTTGTGACGTCTTTCTACAGTACCATTATGTTGAGGAGTGTGCGGGGGGCTTTTAAGATGTTGAATACCCAATTGACATAAGAAAGCTTTAAGGGCAGTATATTCCCTACCACCATCTGAATAAATCGATATGATGGGATGATTAAAAAACTTTTCAACAACAGCTTTATACTGACAAAAAATGGTGAAGACATCAGATTTCAAGCTTAAAGGATAGAGCCAAACATATTTTGTAAAGTGATCGACAAAGATTACATAGTAATGAAAACCATTGATAGATTGAACCGGGGCAGGCCCCCAAACATCAGAGTAAATAAGATCAAGAGGTCCACGACTTTCTAAACTTGAGTTGCCAAATGGAAGACGTTGGCTTTTATTACAAAAACAAGACTCACAAATAAAATCAGGGGAACTAGATGATGAAAAAGAGACTAGACCAGAAGTAACAAGAGACTTCATTATTTTTAAAGATGGATGACCTAAGCACCCATGCCATACAGATAGAGATCCTGTAACAGAGACACTAGTAGAGAGAGCCATGGTAGAGCATTATTTGTGGTACTAGCACTTGGCCACTCATAGAGATCATGCCTATTCTTTCCTTGGAGTAGAGGTTTCCCGATGCATAAATCCTTGACAACAAAATAAGAAGGAAATAATTCAATAGAAGTTTTATTTGAACGACAAAACTTAGAAACGGAAATAAGATTTTGATGTATGGAAGGAACACATAAAACGTTGGATAGAGTGAAAGAAGGAGAAAATGACATAGAACCAGTATGTGTGATTTGCAAACCTGAACCATCACCAATAACAATATCATCGGGGCCCTCATAAGATTGAGGAAGAGATAAATTTGAGAGTTGTGAAGTTACATGATGGGAGGCGCCAGAGTCAACAATCCATGAGTTTTGAGCAGAGGGAAAGGTTGTGACATGATTGGCTGAGGGACGGTGAGAGTGGAGGTGAGGGAACAACTTGAAGCATTTCTTGGCATCATGACCACGTTTGTCACAGTATTGGCAAACAATAGGATTGGAGGAAAAGTGATCGGGCTTGGACTGTTTGTTGGCAAAGGCAGGATTAGGAAGTAGACCAGGGGTAGAGGAGGGGAAATTTGATTTATGTGGGCAAAAGGGTGGCCGAGAGTTTTTAGCTAGATTTGCAGTGGGTGGGATGGGATTGGGGTTATGTTTTTCACTGTGAAGGAGAAAGGTTTCATGATCAATGATCTTGTCGAACAATTCTTCGAAAGGTACCACAGAGTCTCTAGTTCGCAAGGCGGTGATGAGTTCTTTATAGGCAGAACCAAGGCCACGAGTGCTATAGAGAAGAAGATCAGCATCACTTGGAGGAGCACCAAGAGCAGTCAATTCGTCAGCAATGCTTTTGATGGACACAATAAAGTCTTTAACAGATGATGAACCACGAGTGAGCATAGAGAGTTTGTCCTTCAGGTGGATGATGTGTTGATTGGAGCGCTTAGCATAGAGGCGAGATAGACGATCCCAGGCATCACGACTGGAAGTTGCAGAGGAAATCAGAGGAATGACACCGTCGCTGACTGAGGCTAGAATGGCATGAAGAATAAGCTGATCTTGTCGACGCCAGAGCATATAAGTTGGATTGGAGACAGATTGACCATTTTGAGTTATTGTGTGATGAGGAGGTGGATAAGTGCCATCAAGGAATCCATATAGGTCAAGACCATAGAGGAGGGCATTAAACTGAGCACGCCAGGAGAAATAGTTGAGAGAGGTGAGTTTCAGAGGAAGTTGAGCAGCAGCATTGATGGTGATCAGATTCTGGGTAGAAGTTTGAGAAACATTAGTGACAGTAGAAGTATCGCTAGTGGAGGAGTTCGAGGCCATTGGAGAAGCAAAGAATGAAAGAAAGAAGAGAAAAAAAAATTGGGAGAGAGAAAAATCAGGATCAAGCTCATTGGAGATGATGCTCTGATACCATAACAAAGGTAGATGAACTTAATGTGTTTTGTTTATTAAAAATCATTAACGTTTACATGATGACATATATATATATATATATATATATACACACAAAAAGGTGCTTGTTGGTGTTGGCGAAAATTACAGTGCATTTGAATTTTGAATATATAGATCTGTTATAGCTGATTGTGCGAATCTAATGGAGACAATCTTCTTGTATCCGAAACTTGTGGAGATGCTTTGCTAGAGAAGTTGTTTTGGCCAAGATCATTGAAGCTGATGGCAAGATATTTGCACCTGAATCTGGTGAGGAGGATTGGATGTTTGAAACTAACAGAGAATCTCTAACACATTTCACCGATTCGATATTAAAATTCGAGTTTTATTACAATAAAAACTCTCGGAAGCAATCACATCTAATTTTTTTTTTCAAAGAAAAAGTTCTCATATAAAGTCACATCTCAACTCGAATTAAAAACTCGAATCAACAAACTAAACTGGCTAAGTGTATAGAACATTTATAACAATGATTTTAAGTTCTGCAAATCCGCACGCTTCCAGCTCTACATTAGACAATGTTTTCCTAGAAACTGTCGTCTAATTTTGAGTTTTAACAACTTGTAGCACCAAAAAAGGTGGTGTTGTTTATTAGCATTCCCCACTTGTGGCCTTTTAGTCTCGTCTATTGTCCGTATTTGGCCTTACAATTTACAGATTACAATTAATAAAAATTAGCTGGAGTTTAGGCGTAATTGGATCATGTAAAATAAAATTAGATGGACTTGCTTAAATATGTAGGTACGTAAAACGTGCTTTGAAAAGAGCAAAAATATAATAATAATAATGATTCCGTTTTTGGAACCCATGTAAAGCGTATTTAATTGGTTTCATTAATTTAATTATATCGAGAACGTGTTAACAATAAATGAACTAGCGAAAAAATTTAAATATCTGTGGAATAATGATAACGTAAACGTAGTTAGATTATGATAATTTTCTTCTGGTATTGCAGACTGGGAATTTAATACGAAGATTTGGTTCTCGTAAACGTTAAGTAGTAAAGGCAAATTAACTACGTACAAACGTAGAATTACTAGCCTTATCAGAGTACAGTTGCTGAAATTCGAGGATAGTGAAACAAAACGTATATTTAAAACAATTATACGAAAAATAATTATCTCAAAAGTTGGTCTAGTAACTTGACGAGATGGAAAATTAGGTTCATTACGAAGAGTAGCAGGTTATAATGCGATTTAGGTAAAATAACTTGGAAAACAATTAAAATAGGCATATTAAAAAAAAAATATTACGTAACAAAATATTTAGGACCATGATAATTAACATTGCAAGATAACAGGAATTGGAACATTATGTGTTCGTCTTAACAAATGCATGACCCAAGAAAATAATTGAATTGCTAATTTTTGTTAACACAATGAGACAACAACTAAGGTATGTACAAAGTGATAATAATAATATGATAAACAATTATTTCAAATGTAGGTATATATAGTAACTCTACGAGATTACGATACTCGAAACATCAAACGATCGAATACTAGCTTCATTTCGAAGAGGAGTAGGTTATAATGCGATTCAGTTAAAACAACGAGGAAAAGAATTAAAGTACACAAATCGTTGAATTATTGCGCAACAAACTAAATAAGACTGTATTAATGGTAATTAACCTTACGAGATTACAGGAAATGAAACATCAATTGTTGGTTTCAATAAGTGTAAAGTAATGGAGTTCCTAACACCAACAATTAAAGCACGTAAATTGATGATAACAGCACAAAAAACATTATTTCAAATATAAGTCTAGTAACTTTAAGAGTTTACGATAACGATGAAAAACTAAGTTTATTACTAAGAGAAGTACGTTCAAACATGATTTTATTAACCTAAGTAAAACAATTAAAATACGTAAATTGATACACATGTTATGTAGTAATCTAAATAAGACTATACTAATGGTAACTTTAAAAGATTACAGGAATTGAAACAATGCGTGTTGGTTCCAGCCAGTGTATTGGGTACGAAAATAATGGGAAAACAATTAAAACACGGAAAATAGTAGAAAATATACCAATATGAAAAGCTTAAAAAAGTATATAGGTTAATTTTTAGTTATAAAAATTAATAGGTCATAACTTGTCAAGTTATGGTTCATAACTAGATAAATATGGACAAACTTGTCAAGTTATGGTTCATAATCGGACAAGTTATGGATGAAAATAATAATTTGGTCTATTTATTAACTTATGTAAACTATTGGTCTATTAATTTTAATTCATCTCAAATTTTGATCTATTTTTCTCCTTCTCCCTTAAAACACGTAGCTTGATAATAATATTATTAAAAATCTCTTTAAATTATAGTTCTAGTAACCCTCCGAGTTTACTATAAATAGTCCGCTCCATTGGGCCATTATGTTGGCCAGCCGAAACTGCACTTCTCTAATGGAATGATTGCATGGATATTGAATAGGTAATGGCACGCAAATACATAGGTTTTTCAAGCTAAAAAAGTTGTTTACATGGGATTAGGGTTCGTATATACTAATATAAGACGTTATTGGAAAACAAATTAGATCAAAGAAATGGCAAAAAAATCTAACAATCGAAATAAAAAACTTTATTTACAAAATTAATGAATTCAATGGGGATGATATTAAGTGGGACGTAATTGTATGGGGTTTTATATTTGGGCTAAGACTTTGCGTATGAGTATAATATCATTACAACGTGTATTTTAGGGACACCATATTAAAACGAGAAAACAATTAAAACATGTTTTTGATAGTACTAAGACATGCAGCGGATATTGATTATGACATAACGTGACTGTTACTAAGACATGTTGGATATTGTTGGTTTTTGAAACGAGTTCGGATGCAGAAGTGAATAGGTGCAGATTTTGTAAAACAAAAATTTCATAAAATTCTTAAGACACAATATAGAATATATTAATTTATACGCTAATAAATTAATCTAATTAATTTATTTATTTATTTAACGAACGATCAATTAAGTCGATAACTTGAATTCTTTGACCACGAATAATTAGCAAACACTTATTAACAATTTTTTTAGTAACATTTGATTGCAAAATATCACTATAAGCACACTTTGAAGCACATTTTGCAACATTTTTGGAAAATGTCACTCAAAGTAAGTAAAAATGTCAGTAAAAGTTAGTTTTAGTGACAAGTTAAAAATGTTACTAAAGATTAGCTTTAGTTACATTTTATAATGTCACAAAAATAAGCTTTAGAGATATTATTGAAATGTCATTAAAATTCTCCTTTAGTTTCATTTTCAAAATGTGACTAAAATTAAGATTTGTGACATTATGAAAATTTCACCAGATTTATCTATAGAGACATTTTTTAAATGTCACTGATTACATTAAAGAGAAAGTTTTTTTCTTATAAAATATATTTGACAATAATATTACATCTTTCTCTTTTTTCATATATATTCTAAATATTTCTTAATCCCTTTTTGTTAACTTTTAATTGCATTCATGCGTTTTAATGTTAATACTTTTTTTAGTGTTATTTTCTAAATATTTTTTAATGTATTTTCATTCTCCTAGGCTTATTGCAATGCTTTATATATATATATATATATATATATATATATAGTTGTTTAATTCAATATATATTCTTTTTTCAGGGAGTGCTCACAGATCACTGGAAAATCTGCTACTAAAACAATGTATCCCCTTTCAATGGGTGTGTATCAATGCAAATCAGAAAGCGATTTTCTTATATCATTTGGAAAATATCCTCAAACACACTGGATTATGACAAAACATTGGAACTTAGAAGAAATAGATTTCATGCCGCTTTATTCTCCCTGGCATTAAAAGCAATCCGGGATCATAAAACAATGAAGAACGGGTAAGTTCTATGCATCAACAGTAAATGGCACAATAAGGAGAAGCATACTAATTCCAAATCCATGTCCATACGAGGAACAAGTTGTATCCAGACTACTATATCTAGAAGCATCAGTTTGTTGCCGAAGAAGTACTTTCGATAAATATACCCCTACCACTAAGCATATCCATTAAATGAAATAGAGTTTTAGAATTTTGATGGATATTCCCTGTTAGCGTCTATGCTCTTAGGAATAAATTTAACAATACTTTTGAGACATTTTGACTATTAATAAAAATTTATTTACTTTATATATCTTTATATTGTCCTCTTTACGTTCATATTAGTTGAATGTATGATAACCAGACTGGAAGTCTGGGACTGTCGTTTTAAGTCTTTAGATCATGCATGTAATGAAAAGAACACGCACAATATAGGAATATAAAGATGATACTCTAAATAATATGATCTGTAATCGAGGGAATAAAGTTTGACGCTTTATTGATGTTAAGATTGTTATGTTATCTACTTCCTAACAAAGATGACTTGTCTTGGTCATTGGAGGTGGGACTCCATGAGTAGAAACATTGATATAGTTCCTAGTTGGTAGAATTTGGATCGGACCAAAGTTGAATTGTTTTAATTAATAATTCTGTTTGAGTAAAACAATTCACTTTTGACGAATTATGTGTAGTTTTCTTAATCCTGAGATGAATAATGAACCCGTATGCTTGACTTGTATACTTTGATGTACCAAAGAAGAGCCATACTGACTTTAAGTAAAGGTACACTTATAGATACGTTGGGGATATGGCTCTTGTGTGCAAAGATTTATTATTCATAGATAGGGAATTCATATCTCCTATAAAGAGTCAATTATATCCTCTTATGGCATTATCCGAAGATTGAAAAATATGAGCGCTCAGCCATTAGACTACTTTATGTTCTAAGGTTCTACAGAATAGAGAATGTCTAGATAAAGGTTCTACAGATAAAAATTGATTCTATCAGTAAATTTTGATGAAAAATAGAATAGACAATGTAACACGAGACCCAATATTGAGAAAATTCCTTGACACATTAATTTGAGCAAACATAAAGCTCTTTTTGAAATCACAACAATCGATAGAAGTTTTCAATCAATCGAGAGTATGCAACGTGTAACTTTGAGGCCACTAACATCTCCGTTTAGACACAATAGCTAGTGACATTTCTATCTCGCTAAGACCTAACTTTTGCGGACTAAAAACAAACTCAAATAATGGAATAACCACCTACATTTTTACAAATAAAACACTAAAACTATATGGTAGAAATATTGATGCCTTTATTTGATTAAAACATAAATACCTAAAACCTAAAGCACGACTGTTGCAAACCTTCAATGAAAGTAAAACCGACAAGAGACCACTAAGGGAGGAAGAATGCTTTGAGGGACAAGTAGTGAAGTCGACATCTTGCCTTCAAACAATAAAATGTCAAACACACATGCTACCATTATCAGCATTTAGAGTCCACACTATCATCTCCAAAAGAAGCCCATCACCGTTAAGAACAAAACCCTGAAAGAGTACCACCACCGGATGAGGAAAGTGTCAGAAAATGCTTCCAAGCCGTATGAATTCCATCCTTTAAATGAAATCAAATCCGCCCCAATAAGCCCTACAACCAATTTTTCAAACCAGAGGCCCAACTACACGCCTAGACGCGGTCTCAAAATTCTAGTCGACTCACTCTCTTCTTTTCTTTTTTCTTGTTTCTCTCCTAGGGTCGGATGCTCTCAAATTTGCTCAAAATTAAGTTTACAAAACATTTTGACGTTAAGTTTTACAAAACTTAATTCTGAGATAGTTACTAATTCTTTTTGTTGAGAATAAAAAAAAAAATCTAATAAATTCTTTTCTGGCATCTATTAAGATTCTTCTCTGACTGTCGGTAATTTTTTTTGTTGAAAAAAAAATAATGTAGAAAAATTTCTCTTGGCATCTACTATATTCTTTTTTCGATGGTGGGGATAATTTTGATTGCACATATTATGAGATTGGAATAGCTCTTCCAAAAGGGACAAGTTTGATTATGGAGGTTAATATTAGAAAGGTGGATTATAAGAGACATTTTTGCACTTATTCCTAATTTAGGGCTTCTAAATTTGCATATTTTGAGTTAAGATGACTTGAGTTTAGAATTTGATTTGAGTTAAGATGTATATGAGTATGGTTTGAGTTGAAATTCTAATTTAAGTTTATGTTTTGATGTACATATTTTGAGTTATGATTTGAATTGTGAATCTATTTGAGTTTGTGTTTGGGTAAGTCAAAACTTGAATTTGTATTTTGATAGTATTTTAATAAAAACTCAATAGTGATGAAAAATTTTAATAGGATATATGAGTGATGTTTTATTTATCTTTTCGTTGTAAATGCATAAAAAAAATCATCTCAATCGAAATTAAAATAAAAAAGTTAATGACATTTTTAAGAATAAAAAAAATTATTTATTAACTTGAGTTTGAGTTTGAAAGAAAAAAATTTAAACTCAAATTTTAGCATCAAACTCAAATTAAAATTTAAATTCAAATTAAATTTTATAAAAAAATATAAATTTAAATAAAATTATAATTTAAATTTAAAATTTTTTTAAAAATTTATGTACAAATCGACAAGCTTAAATTAACAGAGAAAATTTTAAAAATAACTCTCAAGAAGGAGATAATAAAATCACAAGGAATGTGTCATTGTCGTATTTATTTGCTTCAGTTTCATTTTTGCGTGCTCTGATAGGATGGATCTTTATGTGTAATTATGGTGTGTACTTATGGAATGCCATTATCACTATATATATTTCACGTCACATAGTATATGTGGCAGTCATCGGAAGACGAATCATCTCTCCCTCCGCGTACAAACCGCGTAAACGCGTAAGTCTTAACTATTTCTTCGCAGAGAGAGAGAGAGAGAGAGAGAGGAGAGAGAGAGAGAGAGAAATAAATATTATTTATTTAAAGATATTTAAAAAGAATGACAAATCAAAAAGAACTAGCGAGAATTTCTACTACCGACCGGCGTGTGGCACAATCAGAGATTTTTACAGCTTTCATTAAATCGAATGGAAAAAACAAATTTGAAAAAAAAAAAAAAAAAAAAAAAAAAGAAAAAGCCGAAGCGTTTGCCAGCCACGACCAACGACGCGTGAAGTTATTCTCTAATGTCGGAGACCTGATGCACTCGACAATAGAACCAATGGATGGATAACACGTAAATGAGGGAGTAAGGATGCCACGTGTCAACATGAGAGTAACTGTCGACAACGAAACTCTCGGTCTAACTGTAATGTCGTACGCATTTAACCTGAGCTGGTGAATTACAATTCCAAATCGTTGTTGAGTTTACCATTATGCCCCCTTCTTTGGGAAGGGGCGGCACGCCGTGAGATATTTTATCATTTTGGAGTAACTTTCTTTTCATAAACTAGAATGACGAAAGTACTCCTATATAAAGATGTTATTGTGGATTTTTTATTTTATTTTATTTTATTTTAGGAATAAAATTAATTTCGCACTTGTGTTACAGCAAAATATATTTTTAATACTGTGTGTTTTTTTATATTAAAATAGTATCTTAATATTTTTGAAAATAATTTTTTTTATATTTTGAAATTAATTTTTAAGATAAATGTTCAAACTACTTTTCTAATTAAGTAAATAGAAATCAATATTTTTTTTAAAAAATTGAAAATATTTTAAAACAATAAAATATTTAAAAGAAAACAACAAAATAGAAAAATTCTTGATCTTTTTTCTAAATTTATTAATTTTTAGTTAATTAAATAAAATAGTATTAAGGTCAGTTCACATGTAAAAATTAACTTCAAAATACTAAAAAATATATTTTAAAAAACATCAAGTTACTGTTTTAATATTATAAAAAAACACAGAGTACTAAAAACATATTTCACCATAACACAAATATCAAAATAATTTTATCTATTTATTTTATTATATATTAATGAAAAAATCTATGGGAAGGGGTGTACTTCCCCACTAGTAAGAGGCAATTTGTGACCCTTTTCAATGGTTTAGAGTAAAGATTCACACTACAACTATCCTAAACTACATTGCACATGATTTCATCCAAATTTTAAAACTAAGAAAGCTCTTATCTTCTTTCTTTTTTATATTTTTAATTTAAAAAATAATTTGTGTAGTCATTATATTAAAATTAATCATAGTTAAGTTATTAATATATAATAATAGAGTGATTAAATAATAAATATAAGTTGCATAATTAATTTGAATAAAATAAATAAAAATAAATAATAAAATGTATTAAAAATTAAACTATATTATTAATTTTAATAAACATAATAAAGTACATATTTATTATAATAAAATTAACAATAACTATGCTAATATTATAATATTAGGCAAATAAAATAATAAACATAGGTTGTAGTTATTATTTTTTAATTTTATAAGTAAACTAGGGTTAAGATACTAATTTGATGTTAATATTAAAAATGAGATTCTCAACCTAGAAAGGGGTCCTCACGCTGCCAATCTCATTTCTCTATCTCAAATTAGAGTGGGCCCTACTAATCTCACTCTCATTTCAATATTAGAAAAAGTAAGTAAACATGAGATTGATTATCGTTCCTCACTCTTATTAAGTAAACACGTCAATAGTTCAACTTGAATCCTTTTCCAGTAAAAAAAAAAAAAAAAAAAAAAAAAAAAAAAAATACTCATAGTTTGGTTCAAAAATCGTAAAACATTATTCAACAAAAGAAAAAAATAGTAAAACATTGAATTAAACACTTAAAACTCATTTCTAGTCCTTAAATGATAAATCCACATCTAATTTTAGTCTCTCTTTTTTTTTTTTTTTTTTTTTGAAAACATACTAAAACGATACCAAAATGATATTAAGTCTCCTAAAACATTTAAGGCTGCCTGGAATTTTATAAGTTATTTAAAAAAAAAAAAACTTTAAAAAATGATGTTTGGATTAGCCTGGCCCGACTCAAAAAGAGAGAGAGCTAGGCTAAGCCCAAAAAATTTAGAGCCGACCAGCCCAAATCCTAACTAGAACTAATAATGACAGACTTCGTGCCGACCCGTGTAACCCGGTTCAAACTTAGAACTCTACTACCAACCTAATATGTTTAACACTTTAAGTTGGAAAAGATGCACTACGATGGAGTGACAATTGACTACTTCAATCTAGACTAACATGTTATTCAGAAAAAAAAAAAAAAAAAAAAAAAAAAAAATCTAGACTAACATGCCGAGGACCAGTTTGGTAGTGCTATAGATTATGAAAAAATTACTTTTAGCTATGTTGAAGGAAAAAATAACTGTTACAAAAAGCAGCTGGATGTTTAGTAAATTGTAATTATACAAGTGTTGTTGGTTCCAAATGTAGTATAATGGTGATTGTGAGGTTAAATTGATGTGTATAGTTAAGATGACCGTAATTAATAATATTAAATTAATATATAATGTAATTAATAATTGATAATTATTTAGCTAATAAAAATTAATATATTAATAATATAATAATAATCAATAATTTATCATTAATGAGTATATTAGTAATTAAACTATATATAATAAATTAATGTACTAAATAATTAAAATTAGTAATTAGTAATTAAGTATAAGCAATTACTATGTTAGTAATGCACTCATATTTATTAGATTATACGTAATTAATTAGTGTATTAAGAAAATAAGTAGTATATACATAATTTATTAATATTAGTAATTATTCTTTTTATAAGGATTAATTACTAATTATTATTGATTAATATATTACATATTCATAATTATAATTCAATATTAATTATTAATTGAATATTTATTTTTTATTTCTTATTTATTAACTATTTATTAATTAATAGATTATAATTAACATAATATATGATTTGATATCTTAATTATTAAATGTTTTTTTAATCACCTATCATTACTTGTTTTATCGTTAATATGTTATATAATTAACAAAATTCTTTAACTAAATAAATAATTACTATATTATTTATTATTTTATTAATAAAATTAAAAACTTAATAGTAATAAATTAATATCTAATTAATAATTAAGTAATTATTATCTATTTATTAGTTATTAAATATATCTATTTATTAAATCTTAATTAATATTTAATATAATTAGTAATTAATTATTTAATATAACTTTGTTGATAATCATTAATTATATTACGCTAATTGCTTTAATTTAATAAATTATTAAATAAATTTGACATTTTATTATTTATTTGGTAGTGATTAAAAATTAAAGTTGTCTTTGAGCTGTTTCTGATTTTAACTGTAGATTTTTCAACAAAATTTTAAAAATTATTTTTTATGATTTTTATCAAATACTATTATCAACTTCTAATTACTAGTAATTTTGAGCTCCAAAAAGCACTACCAAACTCACCCTAATTTTTTTTTTTATATCTATCGAGTTATAAAAGAAAAGTAAAAGTTGTAACAAAAAGAGAATTTAGATTGTATAGTAAATTATTCGAATATAAAAAACTAAAACCAACATTAATAAAAAATGACCTTAAGAAATCACAAGGTCTCACGAAAAGCACTTGTAAATTTATGTGTCGAGTAATCTTCTTAATATCGAGTTTTATCTTGTATCATTTTTTTTGTGCTTTATAAAAAATTTATTGATAAAATTAATTTTTATTAAATGTTTTTATCACAGGATCATCTGTATCATTATTAGTGTCTATAAAACCTTTTAATTGAATAA
Source organism: Morus alba (assembly GCA_012066045.3). NCBI lineage: Eukaryota > Viridiplantae > Streptophyta > Magnoliopsida > Rosales > Moraceae > Morus > Morus alba. The sequence goes on along the minus strand of CP050226.2, from coordinate 7,781,671 downwards.
AATTTTACTTAGAAAAAAAAAAAAGCACTTGTAAATTTGTTTTTTAACGATCAGGTTAACTAGGGGATTGTGAAATGTGACGGGTAAAAATATGTACAATTTATTTGGCCGAGAGCAAGCATCTCTATGGAATATGCCCCAAGTAATTTCCGCATTCAAAGTGGGCAATATGGTCATTTAAGACGCTCCTTATCCGGTCAAACAAAATTCCAAAAGCAAAGGCGAACTGGAAGAAATGGACAAGAGAGAGGGGCAAAATGGTAAAAGGAAAAAGTCGAGAGCAAAGAAGGAAAGAAGATACAATGAAAGGAAGGTGGGCCCCAGATTTAGAGGCAAAACGATGCGCTGGCTTCGTATAAAAATAGCTAATTTCGCAGAGAAAGTAGAGAAAATCGCTCTCTGTCTCTCTAAACTGATTATTTAAGAAATTTTCCTTTGGTTTTTTCTTTTCGTTGTCCGAGAATTTTCTGTGAAGAAGCAAGCAAAAGAGAAAACTAAAGAAGAAGAAGAAGAAGAAAACGAGAGATTTTTCCGAGTAGCAATGGCGGATCAGCTCACTGACGACCAGATCTCCGAGTTCAAGGAAGCTTTCAGCCTCTTCGACAAGGATGGCGATGGTTCGATCTCTCTCTCTCTCTCTCTATATATATATATATATGTATATATATATATATGTATATATATATATTTACATGTATATATTTATCTGTGTGTTGAGATCTTGTTTTGATGGATATGGTTCTTTTGGTGCTATTCAACGGGTTCGGGTTTGAGTATCTTGTGTTGGTGTTGACTTTATGCGCTTTTTCGCCGTTCCTGATTTTGTTTTTCGTTTTGTCGATTTTTTTAAATCTTTTTTATATGAAGTACTTGATTAGTCATTAGCTTGTCCTGTTTCATTTTTATTGAATATGTTTGTAGCAATTGTTACGGTATTTGTGTTTTATCTTGAAGATGTGCGCTGTTTGGCTGCTGGTAAAAATTGGGGGAAGAACTCCAAAAAGAAAAAAAAAAAAAATCAAATTTTTTGGATCTTGAAAGTTGAAATATCTATAGCAGTAAAATACACCATTAGATCTTTCATCTTTCACATCTGGGAAAGATAGGATCGTTTAATATAGGAGAGTATTTTTTTTTTCGTTGGAATGTAATTGATGTATCCTCAAATGAGGAATTGCTTATTGATTGCTATTTTGATTTTTCTCAGGACTAGATATTGTACTAGAATAAATTCTCCATTGAAAATGTTTTTTATTTATTTTTCTAGTTAATCAATCAATTCTTCAGATTTGATCTGGATTTTATCGGAATTGTCCAAAGAATAAATAAACGCAACAGCTTAAAGGAGAACATTAACAAAGTGTGTTATCAATTTTTTGTCGTTGAAGAAAAAGTAGAAATTTACTTTTATGACATTTTGGTTTTGTTAGGGGCATAACGAAGAAAAAAAATAATAATAAAACTGTTCTTTCTTTGATTTATCACTTACATCCTAGTGTGTTTTTCAAATATTTGAGCTGCCCATGAATTGAATATTGCTGTTATGTGCCATCGAGGGCACACTTTTTGTTGTATTCAATTTTTTAAAAGTTCTTCTATACGATTGTTGATATGAAGCTATTTATTCCGCGTTTAATATTGCTGCTCTGTCATATGGCTGGTGTGAGCTTAGCACTATAATGTCTGTGGCACTGCTAATGCTAAAGTTTAGTAGTTGATGGCAGTGGTTCTCGAAATTTTGTACAATTTTTTACGTTTTTGTTTTGTCGCAACTGCTGGGTATATATTTCTTATGGTTCTTGTGCTTGTTGTCATAATCCTTGTAGCAAATATATAAACATAAATTGTATTTGAGCTACAAGTTCAGCTTCTGATGTAGTGACTCCAAAAACTTTCCAATCTCCTCGTCTGCTGCTTACTAGAGCAGCTTGGAAAGGATGTGTAGCCACCGAGAAAACGAAGTATATGTTTCTAATAGTTCCAATGTATGCAGGCTGCATCACTACCAAGGAGCTTGGAACTGTGATGAGGTCTCTGGGGCAGAACCCAACTGAGGCAGAGCTCCAGGACATGATCAATGAGGTCGATGCTGATGGAAATGGAACTATCGACTTTCCTGAGTTCTTGAACCTGATGGCTAGAAAGATGAAGGATACCGACTCGGAGGAGGAGCTGAAAGAGGCCTTTAGAGTCTTTGACAAGGACCAGAATGGATTCATCTCTGCTGCTGAGCTGCGCCATGTGATGACAAACCTTGGCGAGAAGCTCACTGATGAAGAGGTTGATGAGATGATTCGCGAGGCTGATGTTGATGGGGATGGCCAGATAAACTATGAGGAGTTTGTTAAGGTTATGATGGCGAAGTGATAAGCTATCCAATGGCAAATGAACATGACCCCCAAAAAAGAATTTGAAAAAAAAAAAAACACAAAAACACAAAAACAGGGTTGACATTCAAGGGATTCATATTTTCCTTTTTTTCTCAACCTTTATGTGACGGTTTTTGTAATCAAGCCTTTATAGAAGTAGTAGTCTGTCCTGGTGGTGTTCAGTCTTGCTCTTGATTTGTCCTGTGACTTAAGTGTCTTTGGTGGTCTAATTTTTTTTTTCCCCCCTTTTCTTTCATTTTGGTATCTTGTGAAATCTTAGACTACCTGAAGAATTCAATGTCCAATGTTTGATGGATGTCTTATATTTTATTAGTATCTATCTTTTATTTGCAGTTATTATCCATGTTCTTCTTAATGCTGATCCAGATGATTGTCAATGTTCTATCTTGTTTAATATATTCTTGAAATGCTGGTCTACGATTCTACATGATTAGGAGAACCTTTGTACAATAGTATTTATAGATATGAATGGATTTGTTTCTTAAAATACCCATCGTTTTGGAAACAAACAAACGTTTAAAACATAGTCAGGCTTAAAGCAACTGTAAATAAAACATTTTCTTATGTGTAATGCTAATGTCATTAACTTAAAAGGGGGAAAAAAAAAAGCTAAGAATATCATTCAAGATGGATAAAAAAAATTATTATTTAAAAAAAATATCATACACGCGTCGTTGTTATTCAATTAATAGAGAAAAAATAAAACGTTATAATGAAAATTATTTAGAAGGTATAAAATAATTTTAGTACACTGTTATAATGAAACATTTTGGTGGTATTTTGTGTTTTTAAATCTTTGCCTCTACACAAAATGTTCTTTTGGTACATTGAGACTGATTTTTGAGACAATGCTCATTTTACCCTTCTCATAAACTAATTATTTTTTAAAATAAATTCTAAAAATACTTTAAAATATCTAAAAATTTAAATAATTAAAATAAATTAAAATGTTTTCAAAAAATATTTTTGAAGTTATTATTTCTATTTGCTCTATAAAAATGATAGTTTAGACTTTATATGTTCTAATAATCGTGTTAGGTATTAAAAAGATATTTTTTTAAGTAAAATTATTGTTTTAATATATAAAAAAACACAGATGTTTCGTTATAACAAATTATAACAAAATAATTTTATTCTTATTAAGAATGACATAAATAATAGACATACACAAAATCATGATAAATCATCTTTTAACTTTAATCTCAATTTTGTAACTAACAACTTGTTTCCAAAAAGGAAAGTTTAGATCAAAGTAAATGTTTTTAGCATTATTTTTATCTTATAAAATAATGTTAAATCGTATTTTGATACATTCATTAATATTATTTTCCCCGAACAAGCAGATAAGACAGAACTTTTTTTTTTTTTTTTTTTTAGTACCTGAGCGGCATACAAACTAATAAACTGGAATTCTATAAGCAAGTGTCCTCCCAAAATAAAATGCCCATATCAGCATCCAGTAAATCATTTCTTTTCTCTTGAAGCTCAAATTCGAAATATTCTTGAAACAAGAAGGAAAAAAAAAAAAATATATATATATATATATATATATATATATAGCTTATTTGGGTCGTATCTACTGAGTAATAAATATGACTAAATGAAGTCCTGATATTCCGGGTGTGAATTAAAGAAACTTGTACCAATAATATATTCGTCTTGTAACACTTTTACTGACCAAACCGGCCAAACTGGTTGGGGTAGCCAGCACTTGCGTGTGCAGTAATTGCAGCATTCTTCAATGTATTTTTCTCAGCACGATATAATATCAATCATATGCAGTGCTTGGTCAAGCCTACATAGTAGCATGGCCAACCACACAAAAAAGTCTTCATGAATTGAATTAGGAGAGAGAGAGAGGAGGAGGAGGAGAGAGAGAGAGAGAGATGGGGGGAGGGATTTGGTGCTATAAGTTCATTGGACTCCACCAGAACGAGCAGAAGCATCATCAAATTGAGCTCCATCATTTTCATGATCAATCGTCCTTTTACCTTTAATGTGCGATCCTCTCATTTCTCTTATATATATATATATATATATATATATATATATATATATATATATATATCTTTTAACATGTCAAAATATTCACAATTTGACATGTATTTAAATTATCTCGTAGAGTTTTCCACGAGCCACCTTGTCCATTAAGCCTTGGGATAAATCAACCCCTAATAAAATATTTATATTGGATAGTGCTTGAAATATCATTTTTAATATATAGTATTTTTCTTAATACTCAATCGAAACATATGGCTTGTACAGCTCACTTAGATATACCACATTGACTAAATTTTTTGGTGAATAAAATATGCTCTTAAGAAACTTATGTTGTTTCTTAATAATAAATAGCTCCACTGTTTTTATTTTTTTTATTTTTTTTTTATAAACATGGATATTTTGTGAACTGTACAACATTTGCAATCATATTAATCTAACTGTTTTTGTTGTAATTGTTTTCTTATTTTTATTTCTCTGTATTTTCCTCTTTTCCGCTCTTGCCAGCATGCCACTTGTTCCTAATATCCACTCATTTCTTTAACTGTAACTAACCCTAGTATTTTTTTTTCTTTTGTTTTTTATACTCCTAACATTTTTTAAAATACCAATGAAAGAATATCCATGCCCGGAGGCTTACTGTCAATTAAAAAATCAATAAAAACACTGAAGAATGATAGATGCACACTTTTAAGGGTGCATAAATTTGATTTTTGAGGAGATAAAAACGTTTTTAAATCCTACTTACTGAAATCAAATAATAATTTTTAGATTACTGACAAAATAAATTAATTTAAAAAAGGAATATCACCCGATCGCCTTCTCACAAATTGATCAAAAAGTCAGCGATGAGTGCCACAGGCTCCTTTTTTATTTTGATTTTGATTTTGATTGTTGTTATGCGCCAAATAGTCAGATACATAGATGGAGGCTTGTGTCATGCTTATTCTCAAACAGAGCCGTCCATTGTTTTTTATTGATGTTTCTATGCTTCTACTTGATATGATGAAAATGAGTTCTCAATCTTTGATTGATAAAATACAATTACTTCAATAACAATATTGCCTCAATTACTTTAACAAACTATGCCACATCCCCTCCATTGAGATCTGGCGTTCCCTGTTCGCCGGCAACCCACTCATGGCCTTCTGCAGGTCTGACAGAGACGGGGACGGGAACGGCGGTGACTATTGTGCCATGGCCATTGGAAAGACCAATAATGAGATTTATTTATTTATCCATTGTTTTCTCATAAAGAAGAAATAAAAGTTCAGTTAAAAAAGATATAGGAAATTGTGTTTCCAGGTGACATGGTTCTATTGCGGGGCAATATCTGATGGAGGCACTTGAGTGTGGGATTCACTGATCAAATAGTACTGCTCTATTAGAAAAAAACAAGGGATAATCTTCTTTTTTTTTTTTTTTTTTTGATAATTTAATCTTCACATTTCTAAACCAAAGAGTGGATTCCCACTTTCAAATTAACAAAGGGGAAATTTTTGTTATTACCCCTGTCAAAGATATGTTTTTATATGTCTATGACACTTTATTAAAATTTTCAAAATAGAAAGAATTATAACCATAAAACAAATGTCGTTAAAAAAAAATATTGCAGAAAGAAAATGTGGGATATTGAACTACATGAACCGAGGAGATCATCTATTCAACAGGTTGTACGCTGGCAAGTCTTTCACACTGGAAACATCTTCAAGCGCAAGCTCACGCTCTAACTGAGTTCTTGTAGACTTCAGAACATCCTAAAATTTTACCCGGAAAAAAAAAAAAGGTTAAATCACAGAGTTATGAGTAAGGAAGAAATAAAGAACAAAATCAAACAAATCTACATTGAATTCCATATATGAAGCACGCTTTGCAAGCCACTGAGCATCCATCATTTGAAAGGCTACACAATAAAGGTTATCAAACGCCATTTCATCTTCTTGAAGCAGTTCCAGAAAACGGATTCCCGCCAAAGACGATGGCACTCCTGCCAAGAGATTTACAATGAATTAAGCATTATCATTGAGGCAAATCTTATCTGGCCGATTTGCACATTGACCAGTCTGTTTAGAGGCAGAAGCATCAATGCTGTTAACAAAAGAACATTGTATCATAGATCGACTGAAAATTTATTTTACCTGATTGGAGATCTAACATCTGTGCCAACATAAAGGATATATTGATTCCAGCAACAGCAAAAGGATATTCCCACTCAGCTCTGTTTCCATCCTGTTTGTGCAACAATCTCTGGAATGATTCCTGTAAAGTGGAGGACCAATTAAGAACCATTATGAAAATACACATATAAATGTACATGCATACACACACACACACACACACACACACATCCAATTAAAATGGTCCACACAGAAAATAGTCTTGTGCAGTTGTGCTCAAGAGGAGATACAATTCAATCCAATCCAATGGGATTGAAAGACAGGTTATCCTCGCTGCAATTCCCAACTTTGTCAAGAGCTTTCATTGCCTTGTCAAACCAAAATTACTTGGCTTTCTACAATAATCTAAATATTGGGCATAGCCTAAATTATGGTAAATAATAATATTAATAATAATAGCCTAAATTAGAACCTAAACTTATAAATTCCTGTTGGACAATGTGTCACTTAAATTGTTCTTTGACGTTGGACAATTGTAGGAATGATAAGACTTACATCACTACATCTTTTTAATTGTTCTTTGATGTTGGACAATGTGTCCCAATTATTTTTCATTCAAAAATGTTCTTTGGTGTGCGGTTCAACTGTTTATTTAACGTAATTTTTTGCTCAGTACAAACGGAATATCGATCTACATTTAAAGCACCGAATCATGAATTTAAGGAGAAAGAAAAAGTACAATCAAGGCTGTGGGATTTCCCTCCCCCTCAAAGGTGACATATATCTCGAATGACAAGTAGAAACAAAGATTATGAAAATCATATACTACTCAAAAAAATAAATAAATAAATGAAAATCATATAGATATTAGATTTTTCACAGATCTCAGGTTAAATGATACAAGTGACTAATGAATTTCTTAGCAGGAATAAAAGAAAATAGCAAACAGCATTGCTCTAAAGATTATTAAAAAAAAATAAAAAAAATAAAAAAAAGAGAGAAATGATGTAAAAAAATAAAAAATAATAATAAAAAAAAACAGCATTGCTCTAAAGATTATTAAAGAAAAAAAAAAGAAAAAAAAAATCATACCGGATACTTCTGAGCAAAAAAGATAAGATTCTCCAATGATATGAATCCCCCACCCCTATAATGAAATTTAAGATAGTATTCAAAGAAGAAATCTCAGCAGAAAGCTAATCAACTCCAAAGCAGAACAGGAGATTCTATGAACTACATACCTAAAATCTGTTGAGGGATCTGTTCCCTGCCAACCCATCTCCTTCCAAAGCACCGACTTAAGAGGCGGGAGCTCCCTATCAGGATATGCCAACCTCCACAATTGCTTCAGTGCATCCTGCATCCCACATTTAATCTATTCATTTCATTGACTGTAAAATGAATTAGAAAAAAATGCATATTTTATTCTACAATGCATGATCACTCCAACAGCAACAAATAAACTCCTGCCTTAGCTTTTCTCCTTCCTTTGCACATTTTGGTCACTTACTACTTTATTAAATAAAATCATGACCCACTTTTACAAGGAAATTACATAACTACTTTTCTATTTCAAATACTTTATCCCTGTTAACATGCACCATACAAACAGCATTCCAATCAGGTAAAGAATGGTTTCTATCATCTAATTCAATTTTGATGACCAGGTAATTGGTAATCAATAATGAAGCTTCAAGGTGTCATTCTGTGCATCTCAGATATGACACAGACCAATCATCTCTCTCTCTCACGCACAGGCGCATCGAACACACAATACATCAACAAACTTGGGAAAAAAAAAAAACAAAGACAAACAGACACACGCACGCCAAGCAAACGCACAATACATCAACAAACTAGGAGAAAAAAAAAAAACACTGAAAACACACACACATGCGCTATATGTATGAACGTAATGGAACAATTCCAACGAGAAATGTTCCGAGGCCATTGAATGGATGAAAATTACCAATACCTCTGCTTGCAAATGCTATACAACAGTTTACTTTAGAAATGGAAAGATTAAAGCTGGGAAGAAACCTACTTGATGCTCCAGACAAGAACCATCAAAGGGACTTCAAGCCTCTGCCGTAAATTTCTGAGTCTTTCTTCCTAGAGACACAAATTGCAGTTTGAATAAAATAAGCAAGGTATCTACTTCTTAACAATTTATAGTGTAAGAAAAATAGATCAGGTTAACATTTAGAAAAGATGGACCCTTGAAAAGGGCCACGAGGAATAACCACTTCCAACAACAAAGTTATCAAGAACACGCTTTCATTTATCAGAATAAGAAAAACTAGAAGATGCATTGCAGAATGATCAGAATAAATGAAAAAGGGAAAAATAAAAATAAAAAGGATTAATTTCACCAGTGCCCCCTGAACTTTGGGGTCATTCCCACTTTGCCCCTTAAACTATAAAAAACTCTCACTTAGCCCCTTGAACTGTGTATTTGTCCCATTTAAGTCGTTCTATAAGAAAATCTGTTAAAATCATACGGAAATGGAGGGGGCTAAGTGTGGCCATATGGTTATTATCTGTTTGTTTTTAATACAAATTCAAACAGAAAGACCACGTGGCTGCATTGCTCTTTTTTTTTTTTTTTTTTTTTTTTCTGTTCTTAACAGAAAGTACAACAGGAGTTGAATGGGAACAAATTCAAAGTTCAGGAAGCAAAGTGAGAGTTCTAAAATTCAGTGGGCAAATTGAGAATTACCCTAAAGTTCAGGGGGTACCAGTGATAACAATCCAAATAAAAATAAAAATCAACTATCTCTTAAAAGCAATAGGAAAACAAACATACCAAAAAACAAAAACAGAAAGAGCTTTAAATACAATTCAACACAGAAGGATTCAACTTGCTTTATTAACAATTATAGGGCCTATTACGGGCTTTCTATCAGATTATCACTCTGAAGAGATCTATGTATTTGATATTAATAACTAAATTGAAGAAAGATAAGACAGCAGAAGCCTACAATTCTGATAGGATCATCAAAACAGAGCGCCAAATAATAATAGTAATAAAACATCATAGACAAGAATCAATTTTGTAAGTAATTAAAAAGAAGGGGGAGGGAGAATAGAGAATAGTATGACACAAGAGGGTAACCTGTAAAGGACTAAGGGAAGGTCTAAGTAACTTATTGCCTTCTCTATTCTGTGTAGCGGTCAAAAGCCACCCAACAACAGATGCAGGTCCAATTACGATATTCGCTGCAAAGACCAAAAACTAAAACTTCTATCAAAGAAAAAAGAAGGAAAGCATCTCACGTAAATATCCAGACAGAGGATAATAGAAGCCATCCACCAGCACTATAATTATAAACATATCAAAAGTATGTTAGTTTCGTGCTACTTTTCTCTATCTTTCACTATTTGTCGATTTTATTTTTAATCAGAACCTGCCCAGTTACGATCAACATCCTATTCACAAAACTTCTACTAAGCCTTCTCCAAACCACAAACAGCAGGGGGACAAAACAAAAAAAAAAAAAAAACGCATACCATTTCAAGTAAGAAACCATACTAACTGCATTACATACATACCAAGCCACTGAGCCCATTGTGCAATCAACTGAGAAAATACTAAGGTCCAATGGCGGTGTTCTTTCCTCCGTTCATCATCCAAGAGATCTTCAAGCTGAGAACCATGGAATAAAACATCATCAAAATACACAAGGCATCACAAATTTGCTTAATCAAGTTCCCATCGTCATTGAATCATTAGACCGCAGAAAATCAAAAGCAGCCTCACCTCTGAATGCCTATCGCCGTTACTGTAATTCCCAAGCAGAGGTTCATTCAATCCATCCAAATCTGATGTTTCTAAATGCTCTTGCCTCTTTCCATCAACATCAGCATGATGAAGCCTTCTTCTCAAAGTTCTTGATGTCATCACTAAGTTTGTTATAATGCCTGAAAACAAGTTAAATCGTTTACGATGACGACCCATGAAATGTCAAGAGCATCACAATAATCCTTTAGTAGCATAATCAACTATACCGCAGCGAAACCTACGGAATATCTATCCACATTACAAACTAAGCTGAAAAATTTTGGACTAGAAATGTTGATACCTTTTTCCCATATTAATCTACATATTAACCATTCTTAACCTTTTCCTTTCACGAACACATTCTGAACACCAAGATCAATTTCTCGACCACTATAAATTATGACACTGAAACGACAATTAGACGCCATAATCTTTCTGGGTTTGAGTTAATACAATAGGATGCCAAATTAGAAGCGGCATTAGAGAATACAAATTAATTTCTATAACTTTCAGGCCTAAAACATACAAATTTTGCTTTTTATGTAGAAACATTGAAATGTAAACAAGCACACATAGACATAGAATTGGACAATCAATTTAACATCATAATAACCAAAGATTCCAATTCAGGAAGGAAAAAAAAAAAAAAAAAAAGATTCTAACGAGAGAAAAAAAGAATTGAAGAATTTCAAATTTTAAATCCAAATTCGAACACAAACGGAAAACAAAATAATCTCCTATAATGCAAAAGCCCCAAAAGAAAATAAAAAACCCCACAATCGAATTATGAAGATTACAGACATTAAACCCTAAAAGCCAAAAGAATCGGGATTCATTTCAGATCCACAAGAAGAGGAAAAAAAATCTGTACGAGTTATTTTTTTCCCTTATTGCTTTCAATTTAGACTAAAAAAAAAAAAAAAAAAAAAAAAAAAAAAAAAAAATTCAGGAAGAACAAAAATATATGATGATTACGACGTAGAAAGAAGGATCGTAAGTCGTTTACCTGATACAAGAGAACAATAAAGCCCTAAAAGAGATGCTTGGAATTCAGTTTCAGCTGAGCACTTCCCTTCTATATAACCTATTTTTCCTTCCTCATTAAGCGAAATTAACAATATATTTATGCTTTTATTATTCTATATATTATGGAAAGTCCAATTCCTCAGTTTCTTTCTTCTTTGGTTGACTGTTGATCGCTGATTGATGAACGTGTTCTGAAAGGGAATAGCACTTTCATTCTGCTCTGAGAGAACTTTTTTTTTTTTTTTTTTCTTTCTTCTTTTACTTAGGGTGTAAGAAACGAGCCCGAACCCGAATAATCCGTCGATCCGATCCGATCCGATCTAAAAGCGTAGGGTCTTCTTTTTTTTTTTTTTAAAAAATCGAATTCAAATAGTCCTAACTTGCACTTTGTTTAGTTTGAGAAGGGGGAGAGTTTGAACCTTTTGCCCCCAACCCGACCCAATTTAGGTGTGTAATTTTAAATTTTTAAATCTATTTTGATAGACTATCTCTATATTGATTGTTTATTTGACATATTGTTAATTTTATTTCTGAACTTTATTAACTATTAAGAGATTGTTTGATGTTATGTTAATTAGGGGCGACAATTCGTGTTCATGTCGTGTTGAACCCCTCAATTGACACGAATAGGTCTCACACAAACACGACCCATTTATTAATCGTGTCAAAATTCTAAACCAAAACACAACCTGTTTATTAGCGAGTTGACACGACACGACACGATTAACCTGTTTATTAAACAGGTCGTAAACGTGTCGTGTCAACCCGTTAATTACCTGTCAACACGTTTACGAAACAGGTCATAAACGGGTCGTATCAACCCGTTAATTACCTGTCAACATGTTTGAACCTATATCATAACCTATTTCAAAACCTATTTCTGAATATGTTTCTCAACCTGTTTAACATGATGTAGAGACATTACATAATCTAAGTTCAAAATTAAAATAAACACATTAGAGTCTCTAACAAATTAAAAAACAAACACATAAAAGTCTCACAATTTAGAAAATAAACATACATGATTAATAAGTAAATATTTAAATAATTTGCTGCAGTGGGGAGACTCCAAGTGCACATTACGTTTAGGAGAAGTTGATCCCTGTGAGAAAGGCTCCTCTTCTTTCAATGAAAAGTTGAAGATATCTTGTGTAAGATCTTCCACCTCTTTATTGAAATCTACACAAAAACAAATATATGTAGATACAAGTTAGTTCAAAATCAATATAGAAAATATACATAATTTAAGTAAGTTTGAAACTAACTTTGTCTCCATATAACCAATCTCTGGTACAAACAAGTGCTTCAACTGTCTTTGGTTTAAGTGAGCTACCGAAATGAATCAAGAACTCTACCACCAACACTAAATGTAGCTTCGTAAGCAAATGTAAAACAGGGACAAATAATATATCACAAGCCATAGAAGCTAGTGTTGGATATCGAAATTGGTTTGATTTCCAAAAGGAAAGGATATCAAGATCCGCGGTCCTAGCCAATCTTGGCTCATCCAAATAAAGGTCAAGCTCTGATTTCTGTGATGCGGTAGTAGACTCAACTGAAGACATCTCATCAAATTCCTACAAAATGAGAAGGAGATAGTATAAGAATACACAATCAGACATAAGCATAGAACATCCGCATTACTAATAAATAGAGAAATTACCTTGAATATAATATCCACATCATCATTTCCTTCTTTTTCCATCATACAAGTTTCAAAAGCATTGGTCTTTTGGCTAGTTGAATCCTTCATTTTTTTTTGTACTCTTCAAAATAAAGTACAACGTACTCCTCATTGATATGCATTCAACACAATCATCTCCATAAAGCTTTTTGTAACTAAACTCAACAATCCTAAGCTTAAAACGAGGATCTAAAACACATACTATAGCCAAGGTAAGATGGAATTGAGACCAATACTTTTGAAACTTGCCCCACATTGTTGTTGCCATATACTTTAAGTACTCATCATCACCTTCTAAATATTGTTTCAACATGAAGCAACAATGCCAAATGGAAGGGAAGTACAAGTTGGCAGTAGGATACTTTGTTCCAGAAAATTTAAGAGTTGCATCATAGAACAACTTCAAAAAAGTTTTAATCTTTTCAACTTTGTCCCACTCGGCACTAAAAGGACAATGCTTGTAGTTTGAATCACTCAACTGTAAATGTTGAAATACACGGCGATAGTAAAGGACACTTTCAAGCATAAGATATGTCGAGTTCCACCTAGTTGGTACATCTTGACACAACCCTTTCTTATCACCAATTGGAACTAACTTCACACAATCTAAGAACTTTTGCTTCGTTACTTGGGATCCCTTGACATATTTGACACTATCACGAATCTTAACAATTGAATCATCAATCTGCTTCAAACCCTCTTACACAACTAAATTTAGTATGTGTGCACAACATCACATGTGAAATAGATCGCCATTGTGTACAAGAACCCCTTTGACAACTAGTTGCTCTCTTAACATGTCAACAGAAACACCATTCGCAGAAGCATTATCCAATGTCACACTAAACACCTTGTTTTCAATTCCCTATTCACTCAAAAAGGCATAAAGTTTTTCAGACAAAGCAACACCACTATGTGGGGGTGGCATAAAACTAAAGTTTAACACTCTTTCTGCAAGTTCCAATTCTTATCTATGAAATGCGCAGTGAGACAAACATATCTATCACTACTCAAAGAAGTCCATGCATCAGAAGTAAAGCTAATTCTACCTGGGATAGTCTCTAACATCAATTTAATTCGAAGCTTTTCCCTCTTGTAAACTTTAAAGCGTCAGCCTTTGCAATATTTCTAGAGACCAATTGAATTTGAGGGTGCAAGTACTGAAATACAGACCTTATTCCCGCATATTCAACAAAACTAAAAGGTAGATCATGCATGATTATAGCTGCTACAACCAACTTACGAAATTTTTCGGGATTATACTTACCTCTACCAAGTGTCACTGCACCAGCTTCTTGGGCAATGAGCATCTGCCCTATATCACGGTAGGAGGTTTTCAGACAATTCACAAGATGGCGTTTCAGATTACCGGTTCGTACTTATCGTCATGCGAGGTACACAGAGCTACAATGTTTGCACTTGGCCTTCAATTTCTTGTCCGGACCCAAAGGAAGATGAACAAAGTGACTCCAAACTTTTGAGGTCGACTTCCTTTTTCTTTTCTCGAGATCGCGCCTTGAGTTTCGGTATGAAAACTCGACCCAATAATCTCTTCAACCTTAACATCCACACTTTGAGACTCAATGGTCTCAAGATCAATTTCCATTGTGTTAAATTAATCTGCACAAAGTAACATTAATGGTCATAGTCTGCACAAAGCAACATTAATGGTCATAGTCTACCTTCTACTGAATATGTGTGTGTGTAAGCCACTCTTGTAAACGTTTCTAGACCAAGAACATAATTGGAACATAGAAGAGGTAATCAATAGTTGCTTGTGGCTGAATCAAAATGGGAATTGACTCAGGTTCTGGAAAAAGCAACAAAGAATAGGTATGGGTTGATAAATAACCTTGTTCTCTCGAAGATCTTGCAATTCAAAAAAATAAGTTGAACTTGAAGTAGCTTTTAACTTTTCAAATAGTAATTTCAGGGTGAGGAAGTTAAAGTATGGTTTGAAGAAAGATCCTTGTTATGGCTTTCTCTAGAAACCACAAAGAGTGATATTTTAAGTTTCATGAAGCTGACCAAAACCACCAAATGGATTTTCAGCAAAATGGCAGAATTCACGTACATAGCCAATAAACTAGTGGACACACGCATTCATTCACGTACATAGCCAATAAATTAGCAAAACAGTTTGGTTATTAGCTCACCCAACTCAAGCACTAAAGAAAAAAAGGAAGGAACAAATGGATATGTGAAAACAATTGTTCCTTCGGATTTACATTTCACATAATGAGACAACAATAGTCGGCTAGTTCCCTTAATTAGCTAGGCAAATAGTCATCCAAAACACGTTTCTGTTTTAACTGTCCCATTAAGTTTCTACCTTAATGTTGTCCCATTAGTGCTGGATATCGAAAAAAAATACCTTACCAATAGAATAGGATTTTAAATCTTCAAATCTCCATCACATTTCATTAAAATGTCAATCTTTTTTTTTTTTTAGATATGCTTATGATATAACTTGATAATTCTGCGTCCTCTGTAACATCCTTCAAACAAATAGAGTTCTAGCATTTTCAAATCAAATAATGTTGTTCATCACATTACACTATGTTAGAAAAAAGGTCGTTCCCATATATCAATGAAAAGCAAATCACAGATCATCAAACTGAAAAGAAAAGTTATGGAAAAAAAAGTAAACTGAAATGAGAAATCCAAAGAGAAGAAATCCGAAATACCTGTTTGCTTGCAACGGAGAAATAAGCGTCGAGTGGAGAGGAACGGTGGCGAGTGGAGAGGAACGAATAAGAAGAGAAAGAAGAAGAAACTGGCGTGAGTGGTGGTCCGGTGGACTGAGGTCAGGCGGTGGTCCGGTAGACTGAGAAGCGGCGGAGAGGAGAGTTGAGAGAGAGAGAGAGAGAAGAGAAGAAAGTTTGCTACTTTGGGTCTCGTTTTTGAATGCGGACGGTGGGGTTGGGGAGATACAAACAAATTAGGGTTAAAAGTTGAATAATATATTAATATAATAATATTGAAACATTTTTAACCTAGGTAATAAATGGGTAATAAATGGGTTGTATAATCGTGTTACCCAAATATGACACGCTTAATATACGGGTTATTATGGTCAATTACGGGTTGGCGGGTCAACCCGAAAATAACCCGTTATTTAATCGTGTTTCACGGGTTCAACCTGATTTTGACCCTGACCTATTTATGATAAACCCAAACCCGCTAATTTTGTGTGGGTTTCAAGTCGTATCGTTGTGTTGATACCCGGATTGCCAGCCCTAATGTTAATGTTTATGGATTGTTTATGGATTTTATGTTTTTGGATTGTTAAAAGAGGTATGAAGTCACGGATTAAAATTGGTTTTCACCAACCCGATTAACCCGAGATCACCCGATAGGTTGCGGGTTTATTGGCTTAAGAGAGTGTTGCGGCCCAAAGTTTTCTAAACCCGTACTGAGTGGGTCAGCTCAATTTTTCAGCTCAACCCGACTCTTCCCGGCCGAATTACACCCCTACTTTTACTATTCTGAAATTATGTTTAAATCTATACCCTCATGAATCTTTTAATTTGAGATCGACCCCAATCTTGGCATGACTGTATTCGTTATGATCCTGTTGTTGTCATAAATTGTCTTAATAATAATGACACTACTATCAATAATCAACACTACTAATAAGTTATATTTAATAACTATCATGTGTATGTAAATGGTAAGGGCAATTTGATACCTCTTTACTAAGTAGGTTTTTTTTTTTTGTTAATTTGAATACACATGAGATGATAGGTATTTTTGCCCTAACAATACCTTTTGAATTGATAATTAATGGTGAAAACGAGAGTATATTATTAAAATAAGGGACATTTGCGTCGTTGGTCTTCAAATTTTTTAATCATTGACGTTTGATTCCCTATTTTGAGAACTTTGACACTCAGGTCCCAAGCTCTTAATCTGTCTGTTGGCACCTGTTAGTGCCCATTTTAATAATTTGAACACTCAGATCCCCAAATTCAATTTGTTGACACCATTAGTCTCCATTTTAAAAATTTAAACACTTAGGTCCTCGTACTCTTAATCTATTAATATCCTCCTTCCCTATTTTTTTTGGAGTATTATAACATGATATTTTAAGACTTTTTTGTCAAAAAATAATGTTAAAATGACAACAAATTGATAATAAACGAAAAAAGAAAACAAGATATTCATAAATATCATCAAGAAAATTGACCATCTTTTCTATTATATTTTGGATAAGTTTCTTCTTCAAAACTACACAGATGTAACTAAATAGCAATAATATAATAATTAGTTGTTCAATTACATACCTTTTATTATCCTTTATAATATTAAAGATTATAAGAAAATTAAAGTATGTAAATGGATAATTAATTATTGTGTTACTTTTATTTAATTACATCATTATAATTTGGAACCAATTTATCCAAAATACAATCGAACAGATGATCAATTTCCTCAACGATATTTATAAAATTCTTGTTTTTTCCTCTTATAATCGATATTTTGTTGTCAATAATTCTCATAATTAATTTTATTCTAAGTCATTTTAATGTTATTTTTTAAGAACCTCAATGTTCAAATTCTTAAAATGGGGATCTAAATGCCAAAGGTTAAAAAATTTAAGACCCGTAACGCAAATATCCTTTGAAGACCCGTAATGCATATTTTTTGATCGTGCAATTTTGATCAGATGGTTTTTGTTAACATGCTCTACCGATAGGATAAAAATACCATGTCTTACCATGAGAACTCCTTTTTTTTATTTTTTTTATTTTTTTTTATTTTTATGCAAATCATTTTCCCTTTCTCTTCTCTCTCTCTCTCTCTCTCTCTCTCTCTCTCTCTCTCTCTCTCTCTCTCTCTCTCTCTCTCTCTCTTCTTCTTCTTCTTCTTCTTCTTCTTCTTCTTCTTCTTCTTCTTCTTCTTCTTTTTTTTTTTTTTGATGCAAATCATTTTTCCTTCTCTCACCATGAGAACTCCTTTTTTAATCCAAATCATTTTCCCTTCCCTTCTCTCTCTCTCCCTCTCTCTCTCTCTCTCTCTCTCTCTCTCTCTAAAGGGAGTCATTTTCCTTTCCAATTCAAGTTATTTCTTCCTTTTAAAGTTTAGAAGAAGAGGAGGAGGAAGAAGAAGAAAGGAAATGGAGGTTGGTTTTCGACAACTACAGGCGAAACTTATCAGTTTTCTATAAATGAGTTTGAGTCAAAACGGGTTAAACACAACTAATACGATTAACAAATGTGTAACCGTTTGGGTCAAACCATTAACACAAATTGACGCGTACCAACCCAATTAAGTATATATGTTATTTAAAACCTAATTATATGTAATATAATTCATTAGTTTATATGATTGATTTAACACACATAACATGAATTTTAAGATTTATAAGTAACTTTCCCTAGTAATTTGAACAAATAAACTTGTTAAATGTGCTAAAGTGTTATAATCATGTTAAATAAATTAATTGTATTAATTATTTATTCAACATATTATTTTAAATGGGTTATACATGTTGAGACGATTAATAAATAAGTCGTGTATGAATTAATATGTATTGATATATTAATAAATATGTCATGTTTGTATTGATATTTTATAATACCATTGACAACAAGATGGCCTATATTAACACAAGTTGTCACCCATTGCTGTGATCCCTATTTTTGAGGTGGCTCTTCTTTTTTTTCTTCTTTTTTGCTAAAACTACTTTTAGTCCCCAAGTTCCCAAAAAAAAAAAAAAAAAAAAAAAAAAAAAAAAAAAAAATCAAAACAAAACAAAAACAAAAAACCGGACTACTTTTTAGGTAGTTGAGTCTCATTGCCAATGAGACTCAACTACCTAAAAGTAGTCCGGTTTTTTGTTTTTTTTTTTTTTTTTTTTTTTTTTTTTTTTTTTTTTTTTTTTTTTTTTGTATTCTGTGGTTTTTTGCTCAAATTCAACAGCCAAGTTGGTTGAGTTTAATAAAGTTTGCGTATGTCTTGGTTATGAAAAATCATCTTGCAATAAAAACGCTATATAAGTATCAATTTTTTAAATGTAAAATGTTATTTCATAACATGAAAAGGAACTCCAAACATTAATCTATATACACAGCCTCTACTATAGGAAACTTCTCCGCCGGACGCCACAAATGGAAATAATCCATGAAAGGTACACTACAATTTACACATAACTCTTGAACAGATTCTCTAGAGTTGAGAGAGAAATCCGATCAACCGAGGTTGAGAAACCCATAGCGCGAAGGCTACACAAAAATTGCAAGGAAACATATCTTGCAGACGAAACAAACAACCAAACACTAAACAAACAAAAGAATTACACTAATCGGGTAAGAACCACACCCATTATTATGAACGAAAGATGAAAAAAATCCACAAGTGCGAACATCAAAACACCAACAAGAGCAAAACCCTCATCACTAGTGAAACAAAGTAGGAAAAAAAAAGATGAGTGGTTGATGACATATAGGCGGCAGTGACAAAGGACAACATATGCACCACAAGATGACTTGGCTCCTCTCCCAAACCAAAACCTCCCAAGTGTCGCGTTCAAAAACACCACCAAGGCGTTCAAAAACGCCTTGAAGACAACGATGGCCCTTCCATATCTTAGACGTAAAAACTTAGAACAAAAAAAAAAAAAAAAAAAAAAAAAAAAAGGAGCGAATAGGAGCTGTCTCCAAGACCTTCCAAAATCTGATTCTCCACTCAACTTGAAATTCT
The DNA here is from genome assembly GCA_012066045.3 of Morus alba. NCBI lineage: Eukaryota > Viridiplantae > Streptophyta > Magnoliopsida > Rosales > Moraceae > Morus > Morus alba. The sequence continues at coordinate 7,761,970 of CP050226.2, read as the reverse complement.
AGATTTAGATTGAGAGATGACCGACAAATAACGACGGTCCAGGATTACTAAATACTTAGGTTTTTATATTGAAAATTTACTTGCAACATCATTATTGCACATAGGTACAACAGCATTTTCTTACTAGTAGTTGAAATTCAACCGTCAGATGGTTATGAAGACATAAAAATGCCCAACTTGCAAAGTGAAGTCCACAAATCCCCTGAAGCTTGCCTCCAAGAATATAGATGGGAGGAATTAGTTTGACAATATTAGCATAAATTTGGAAGAAAGCTTTCCTAAGTCAGCTGATAAGACCAGCATATGCAACAATTCTAAACCTCACATCAGTATGCCCACCAGTCATTCTGTGCAGAATGCAACGGTAATGTAGACTAAGCATGGTGCATTCCAAAGACGCTCAAAACATTTAAAATTAAAATACAGCTGCCAAGTAACTTCTTTACCGATGGGGAGAGATTTTCAGTCACGACGTCCTACTAATTTACAAAAAGACAATGTGCTTACAATCCCTCCCACGGAGGACTCACCGCCAAGGTGGTAGCCATCTTTGCTGGCGCTCTGACCCACATCAAATAGCCATAGGTGTTGGGACAGATTTTTCGCACAGCGATTTTTCTTATGCAGAACTCACTGCCGATGAACTGGTGGTGTTGCCGGCTGGTGGTTTTGCCCGTAGAATCCTATCCCCGGCGGTCTGTAAAATCCTCCATTGGCAGGTTGTAGTTGTGGCTGTTGTTGCTGCTGTGGTGAAAGCTGAGGCTGCGGCTGCTGTTGCTGCTGATGATTGGGTCTCGCCAATCCCATTGCAAAATGTGGTGGCGGTAGGGGTGGGGGAGGACGAGTATTTGATCCATAACCGAAAGGCATTACACCCGCCATAAGACCGGGGGATTGAACATACTGATTTGATGGAGTTGTTGGAGATTGAAGGGGCGGGGGAGGTGGCGGCAGAAGCTGAGCAAAAGTAGATTGCATCTGACTTCCTTGAGGCATTGATTGCAATCCTGTTAATGGTGCAAGTGCTACAGAGGATATCGATTGCTGTGATAAAGTAAAATAACCTGCACTGCCAACATCGGAATTGCCGACGTCAGATGAAGCCATTGACTTCTCAAGCTTCTGTCGTTTTTCTGGAGAGAACATGGGTAACCCCGACGTTAATCCAGCTGATGTCAAACCGCCATTCATGGAAGCAGCTTCTTCAGCAACAAGGGATGACAGCACAGAGGTTAGCATCTGTGCAGAAGATGTAGAGGCAGCAAGCCTAGCAGCAACAGCAGCTGCTGCCGCTTTTTTGCTCTCTTCATCAGTAGTTTTTACAGGTACAAAAGAAACCACTGGCTGCGCAAGAGCCTGAGACTGGGTACTGCTTGGCGGAACCACAGGCTGATTCTGCTCAACGGCCTTTGTAGTTTCTGTTGTTGGGTTAATTGCATTGCTTACACTAGGAGCAGGAGACAATGTAAATCTCTTTCTGACATTACTTGCTTGTTCAATGTAGCGCCGAGCAACCTGAACAGAAAAAATTTCACCGTCATTCCAGCCAATTAGAAGCTAAATATGCACTTCGGCACCAAAGGATAAACACACAGCAATTTTAAACACAAAATTACTATATTCCATTCATGTAGGTTAGCCTTTTTCTATCCTCCAGCACAATTATTTCAAAAAGGAACCGTATTGTTTTGGAGTGAGAGCCAACAAAAGTATGAAAGTCACAAATTACCAATGTAGAAATTACACTTCACATTCTCAGAATGAAGGAGCAGACCGCAGGCCTAACAATTCAACTAACCCCTAAAGGTTAAACCATCTTCTTCTAATACCAATTCAAGAAACTCAGGCTACCTTAGAGCTTTTCAAGAGGACTCCAGTCATAAATTTAACTCTAAGTGCCTACTCTGCTCATGAAAATAGCTAAACCTTTAATTGAATGGTCGTCACAGTTGCCCCAACACCCGCAGGGCCACAACATCAAAGACTTCCCCAGCTACAAATGTTACAGATATCTGACTTGAGTCTAAAACATTCGTCAAAAAGTAAAGTATCTGATGACTATAAGAAAAACAATCCAAACACAATTAAATATTTACAAAGGGTACTGACAGTAAAACACCAAATTGTATGCTAGGTAAAGCAAAAACAAAATAAATAATAAGAAACATAAATCAATAACTCCACAACACCTGAATCTAATGAGAACTGCACATCATCCACCTTCCGAACTAAAACTTTTATTTGAATTATAAATAAATAATAAGGAAACAACCGAAATTAGAATCTTCCAAAGCAATGGGAAAATTAAATAAGCGATCGCTACTTCTGAACGAGGTAATAAAGACAAGATAATAGTTTTGTCCTTACTTGCAACTGTGTGCGAATGTTATCCAGCTTTAATTCCTGAAAATTTTATAATGGCTGGTGAATCAATGAAAAATTTGAAACAAATCGAAAGCACAAAAGCATTAGCAATAAATTTTATACTTGGTCTTGAAGTGCTTCTTTGAGCTGCAAAACCAATGAAAGCCTAGTTGCCTCAGCACTTTCAAGTTGCCCAATACACTGATTAAGTATGCTTTCATGTTCTTGTAGCTCATCCAGAAATCCAGATCCCAGCTGATTTCCTGATAAATACAAATAAGATCATAAATAAATAACTAAAAATAAGTGATCTTCATATACTCTGTCTTCGTTATATGTTCAAATCATAAATTTATGCCGTTTCTCATGTAATTGATTAACCATACACAAATGTCCACTGGCAGTGGCACCATAAAGTAAAAATCATGCCAATGAAACAGGTATGAAAGTAAGATACCTTCTAAAGATTTTTTGTTCTATTAGGAAAAATAGGAAACATATTCATAATAGAAAAAAACTTACAAAGGGGAACAAGAAGTTAACCTAATAAGTGAGACAACCAAAAATCAGGGGGAAATAAAAGTGCTGAGCAAATTACACAACATTCTATCGGGTCAAAAAGAACATAGAGAACAGACAACCTTTGAACTCGTCATTTGATAATGAAAATGAAACTTTTCCTTCTTTCTTTTCTTTTTTTTTTCTTTTTTTTTTTGTTTGATAAGAAACAAGAAATATTATTAAAAACAAGAAATATTATTAAAAATGAATGAGAGTACAAACATCAGAGGACAAGGTATCCTCAAAGCAAACTAGGCAGTCAAGAAATACAATCTTTCCCAAAAAAATACACAAACACAAAAGACTACAACAGCAAGACTAAGACAAAATTAAATCCTATCCCCTTAGAAGATCCGAGAATGAAAAGGGCTTGAATTCTGTGTCTTGAGAAGTCCACAGTGCCACCCAGTAAATTATGCGATCCCAAAGCTCACAAACCCCTCCCTCTACCCCATCAAAGGTTCGATTATTCCTTTCCAGCCACAACGCCCAAAGAGAAGCTAGGATTACTATGTTCCATAGCCGTTTAGATTTCTTATTCCATCCACCCGAAACATCAACACCCATTAAATCAGGAACACTTCTTGGAAAAGCCCACTGTAAACGAAACTCCCCTAAAATTTTACACTATATGTTCAAAGAAAAGGAGCAAAGGAGGACCAAGTGATCCGAGGTCTCATTTTTGTTCTTGCACAACACACACCAACCTCTTATCTTCTAAAGCAGCACAGACCCTTACTCCCTCCAAAGATACCAGCTCCACCACCTCACCAAACTCCCTCTCACTAGGGTTCCTCCTAAAGTGAAAATTCCAAGAAATAGTAGAATCGTTGTCTATGGTATAAGAAGAGATGGGCTGATTGTTAGGTTTGACAGTCTAAAGAGGTTTGGAAAAAGAACAGCGAGAGACTCTTCCCCGGACCACTCATCCTCCCAAAATGTCACTCTTCTACCATAGCCTATCTTCAAAATCACATGGGACCAAAACAAAGGACGCAGGGACTAAATGGCTTTCCACGGGCATCTGAACGCCGCCCTATAACAATCTCCTGACTCCCAGCCACCAAAACCAGAACCATATTTACTTTTAATGACACTGTGCCACAGAGTACCTACTTATAAAACCTCCAAAGCCATTTAGTAAGTAGGCTTTTATTTCGAGATATAATGTTGCCAATCCCTAGCCCAACCTTTTCCTTAGGCTTACACACTTCTTCCCAGGCAACAAGATGCTCAGAATTCGAAACCTCCAAAGCCATTTAGTAAGTACGCTTTTAATTCTTGGTTTCTTCAACTGATGAATTCAAAGACACCCACAGACAATTTTCCCACTAAAGCCAAAAAAAAAAAAAAAAAAAGAAGCCTAAAGCCCCCTAAACAGTAGAGTTATGGAACTCAATAGTCTAGCTAAACAATTGTGTGCAAGGTGAACCCATAACAATCAATAGGACTCTTGCAGACCATGATAAGAGGCCCATGGGTTCACCTTCTCATAATACTTCAGCTAGCCCATTGAGCTAAATAACTCTATTGGTAATAAGCTTTAGACCCATTAGAGTTATGACCTGAGCTATATACAAGTCCAATAAACACTTGGTGTGTGAAGTGTGAGTTACGAGAGGAGAAATAGAGAAGGGAGACCAAAGTGAATCTGATAAGCCTCCCGTGCGTTATACTTATGCTCGAAGGAAGCACAAGGGCTTAATGGATGGAAGGATGGAAGAGGGGGCTGAGTCAGCAAGTGAAAGGAAGGAGAAAGAGGCTGAGTCAGCAATTAGTTTGGTAGTTAGTTAGACTTTGTAGGATGAGGGATAGTGTGTATAAATAAGTCAGGGGTAGAGTAAGGAGGGATTATTCCAGTTTTACTAGACTTTCACAAGAAGTTGTTAGGAGAGCACGGGATCTCTCGAATATCCCCATACCGTTCCTGTAATCAATTCTTCCGCCATTGTTGATTTCTCAGTTTCCAGCAATACAAATTCTCTTTCGTTTAGCCTATTCTATTGTCAATTGGTTTGGAGTTTATCAGAATCCACCATCGTCTTGCTTTATATTTAAACTGCTAAAATTTGTGCAGTTGGAATCATTGTATGGAAATTGGTGGAGGCTTCAGCGAGAGCTAGTGGAGGCAACAAGGCAATTCTCTGCCTTATACAGATTACCGTTTCTCCATAACAGCCCTATGTCCGATTTTGTTTTAGCATCAAGGGAGAGGGAGCGGGAACCATGATGGGATTTCAAGTTTCCTAGGAGTTTGACAGAAAGGGAATCAGACGAGGCATTGGATTTACTTTCAGTTTTAGAAGTTTTTACAATTTGGGGTAGGTTGGACGATAGTTCAGGTTTCTATTATGTCCAGTCTTATTTATTTATTTATTATTATTATTATGTACTTTTCTTATTGAAGACGCCAAGGCTCCAAATTTTGCTTTCACCGATCTAATATGAAAAACATGAGTTCCTTCAAAAATTCAAGTGTTTTGTTGGCCTTTCTTTCTTGATAAACTGAACACGATTTAATGGGGACAGAAACCGTACCTGCCAATGTCCCCAGGGCAGTGCATTTTGTGCAAAAATGAAGGGGAAACTTTGAATCACTTATTTCTCCACTACCCTTTCACATGTATGCTATAGTGCCTATTGTTGAATGAGTTGGGACACATCTGGGTCGTGCCAAAGAGCTGCAAGGACATTTCTGAGTTTTCCTTTTGGTCAGAATCTGGAACTAGGAGGACTTTAGAGAAGTTAGCTACTTTAGCATTGTTGTGGGGAGTGTGGTTAGAGAAAAATCATAGCACTTTTGAGGACCACAGGGATGAATGCACATTTTAAGGGATAGATTATAAGTACGGATAGCGTTTTTGGATTCGTAGTGAGAAGGATTTTAGTAGCTTACTTTTCTCTGATCTATTAAGAGATTGGGATTCTTTTAGATAGTTTTTTTCTTGTGTTTTATTGCTTGGGAAATCTTTCCCTTTTCCATTTGTCATCCGTTGTACATAATTTTGATTATTAATAAGAGATCGAAGTTTCTTTTCCAAAAAAAAAAAAGAGGAGTTATGGGAGGCAATTTTTGCACCTAACGAAGCATGCTACGTTTAGAAAACAGTTTGATGATCTCTGGATGGATTTGTGCATTAATTTGTTCGTGATTTCTGCTTATGATGGACTTTTAAATCCAAGCTAGCACTCATTGTCACCTTCCATGTACCATGTAAGCAAAGTCATAGCTTAAAAATTGAAAATTTAAGAGTGCATATAACATTCTTTTTGTTAATGATGGGATAACAATGTCTTTCAACTTGGATTCACCCACTTGCAACATTCTACATTTTAAACAAGCATAGCAACCACCAGGCATTTTGTCATAATTGCAGAACACAGTAATAATTTTTGCAAAAGCTAAGATAATAAGAGTTATTAATTGCAAAGTAATGACAGCAATCATACATTATTGTAAAGGTGGAACGGGCTTTAACGAGAAACAAGGGTAAAGAGTTGGGTATGAGAATTATGTATTAATAGTATAGTTTTGAGGAAAGGCAAATGTGATAAGTTACAGCATTATTTTTACTAGCTGATTACAGTTAAGGATGTACCCATAGTTAAAGGAGCAAAACAAGTAGTTCTAGCAGCAACAGAAAGAAGGTAATCCTTCACCAATCGGATTTGTACAGGAACAGCCTTCTAAATGGAAAATAATTCAGGAATAAAATCCATGGTATAATTGTTTTCTAATTTTTGGATGTTTCTTTAATTGAACCATAGAAAAGAGAAAGGAATTTTAAAATTCTATCTGAAATCTTGTGTGTCTAAAACTCATATCTACCATCCGTATGATCCAAATCCTCTGAGAAGAGTCGCGAAAAATAGGTATACCATGCTACATTGTAAGATTTTGAATGCACAGACATGTATGTATGGCACCCAAGTACTGCGTTTAAAATCAAATGTGAACAAAATCAAGTACCAGTTAAAAGAAGGATCAGGACAATAAAATCAAATGTTGTAAAAGAAAGACAGCAGAGTCAAAAGGCCATACGCTAAAGCACCACACTCGTCAGATTAGCCTTATTTCCATTCCATTGCATAAAGTCCACATATTGCTCTACGTTCACGATCACCAAGTCACACATTCTAAACTACCTGCTATTCCTTATTTCTCTCACACACACACAGGACTGGCAATTTCAGACACGACACGATGAAACGACACGAAATAAATGGGTTTGGACCACACGATTATTAATTGGGTCGTTAACGGGCTGGCACGAATAACACGAAAATAAACGGCCTGGATTCGTGCCAACCCGTTTAACATGTTTAACTCGTTTAATTAAACGTGCCATTAACGGGCCGACAGGCACGACCCGTTTAATATGCCCAAATATATATATTTTTTAAGACAAAACCGGAAAACCCTAAGTCTAAGACTCTTAAGTGTCTAACACTCAAACTCCTCTCCCCGTGGTGGCCCCCCACAAAGTGAATCCCCTCGGTTCTCTCTTTTCATTCTCTCGAGTCTCATCTCACGCCTCACGGTCTCTCAAGTCTCACCCGCCGGCCTCACCCGCCTCGGTCCTCGCCTCACCACCCTGGTCCTCACCGCCTCGGTCCTCACCGCCACCGCCTCGGTCCTCCTCCTCCTCCCTGCGCCGTTTGGGTTCAAATTTTCTTTCACCATTGAGATTGATTTTGGGGGCGAACAATCATTTGGATTCCGTTTTAGGTAAAGCCCTTACGAGTTTTCATTTCTCTTTTTTTTGTTTTGATTCTTCGATTGTAGTTAGACTTGGCTGGTTGTCACTTTCGATTTTGTTTTGAAAGTTGTTCTTGTCTTTGTAGTTAGACTTGGCTGGTTTTTGCTTTTTGTTCTCAGGAGTTGTTCGATTTTTGATTCTTCAATTTGTTCTCAGAGTCTCCAACACCGGAAGTGGTCGCAAACTCTACATTTCTCCCGGTATGTTCTCCACTTCATTCATATGATCTTTTCATGTTTGATTTTTTTGTTATTCCGGAGAATCCAATCATTGAAAGGGGAAAGCTTCATTGATATATGGTGGAAATTTATGAGTAGTAATTTGGTATTTTATTGTTAGTCCATAAATGAAAGGGGAAAACGAACTTATTTGAAAGATTCAAACCCACGGAATTTCTTAAAATCTTGATTTGGTTGGTGTGCATCAAAGATTCAAACCCCACATGAATTGCCTGCATGGTGTTGCAAATAATTTGACTCATTGATATGATAAGGAATAATTTGACTGCATAGGTGCCCCTTTCATTGATGAATTGCATGCTTAGGAATAATTACTTCTTGAGTTGCTTTTTTATTTTTTTTAAGTGTAATTCATTGCAATATGATATTTTGCATATTTCCTTTCTTGTAAAAATGTAAATTTGCCCTAATTCATCATATATGAAATAATTTGCTTGTCCCACCAAAGAAGGACAAACCCGAATAGAAGTTTGGAATGTAGTGTTGGCTTGGCTTGGCGCCTTGGCCCTTTTTTTTTTTTTTTTTTTCCTTTGTATAATGACAAAGTGGTCTTGACTATGAATATCTTTAGGCATGGGCTATCACTTTCCAAGTGAAAGTCTTTATCCTTGAAAATGTGAAGAGGAAAAAAAAGAGTGAAAAAAAAAAAAAAACAAGAACAGGTTAGCTTTTTTAAAGCCTAAGCCTAATTTACTAGTGGTTGTCTTTCTTCTTTTCTTTTTAAAGTAATTGACACATGAAGGATGATGAATCTGTATGACATTGTCTCTTTGGACATGTTTCCATAAAATGGTTTCCATAAATGAAATGGGAAAAAAAACTTATTTGCTGAGGAGAAGTGAACAGCAAGAACTTTTTCTTTCTTTCTGTTTGTTTTTTTTTTCCCCCCCTTTTACTTCAAAATTTTTTCTTTTCTCTTGTGCATTTGATCTGATTTGTAGATGGGTGATTTGCAAGATGGTGTTGGAGTAAATGTAGAGTCAGATAGCTTTACCGCATCCGCTGCTGCTACTGGTGATGCACCTATTGCATTGGAGGCGGATGTTGAGCCTAAAGCTAATTTCAAGAATCCGACCACCATTTCTAAACGTAAAAGGAAGCATACTTCTGTTGTCTGGAACCAGTTTGAAAGGCTTCCAATGGGTGCAAATCAGGAGCTAAAAGCCAAATGCAAGGTGTGTGGTGTGGTGCATATGGCTAATAGCAAGAATGGGACCGAAGCATGCGGCGTCACATGCAATCATGTGTATGTAGAGACACGCGTGACGTGGGCCAACTATTGATGTCACAAGACAAAGTGTCTTTAGCGTTGAGTGCAAAAAGGTTTGATGCTGAACACTTTCGTGAATTGATAACAACAGCAATCATTTTGCATGACCTTCCATTCTCCGTTGTTGAATATGAAGCTATTAGGGCGACTTACCAATATTTGCATCTTGAGATAACTTTGGTAACTAGAAATACTTTAAAGACAGATGTCCAAAAAATGTATTCTCGGGAAAAAGCAAGAATAAAATCTATGTTGGAGTTGAGCCCTGGTAGAATTTGTTTGACATCTGATTTGTGGACTTCCATAGTTCTGAGATGGATATCATCATTAACTCGCCCATTTTATTGATAAAGATTGGGTATTGCAAAAGAGGATTTTGAATTTTTGCTTCATGCCATCACCACATACTGGTATTACATTGTCTGAAAAGCTTTATGCATTATTGTGTGAGTGGGGAATTGAATAAAAGGTTTTCACTCTTACTTTGGACAATGCCTCCGCTAATGATGTGTCCGTTGATCTGTTGAAGAATCAGCTGATTGAAAACAATGCACTTATTTCTGATGGTTCTTTTTTTCATATTTGTTGTTGTGCACATGTTTTGAACCTTGTAGTGTACGAGGGGTTGAAAGATATTGATTCAGTGGTTAAAAAGATTCGTAAGAGTGTGAAATATGTAAAAGGGTCCCAAATTAGAAAGAAGTTTTTAGAGTGTGAAAATCTTGTGGGTCTTGATTCTAAGAGAGGTTTGAGGCAAGATGTACCTACAAGATGGAACTCAACATTCCTCATGCTTGACAGTGTCTTGTATTATCGACGAGCATTTTGTCATTTAGAATTGAGTGATTCTAATTACAAGGACTGTCCTAATCCATATGATTGGGAAAAGGTTTGAGAAAATTTATGAATTTTTGGAACCCTTTTATAATATCACTTGTGTTTTTTTTCAGGATCTAAATACCCCACTGCAAACTTGTACTTTCCAATTGTGTACACAAGTTATTTGTCATTGAAGAAATCTGAGACAAGTGAAGATGCATATTTGTCTGCTATGGCAAAAGCAATGCTTACCAAGTTTGAGAAGTATTGGGAAAGATTTCAGTTTGATATTGGCAATTGCGATAGTGCTTGATCCTCGTTACAAGTTGAATTTTGTAGATTATGCTTATGGCAATGTTTATGGAATGAAGGGGTCACCTCAATCTTTAGAAGTTAAAGAGAAATTTGGAGTTGTTTGCTGAATACTCTAAGGGCAAGGTTTCTACAATAAATGTTGTGACTTCACTTCCTACTCCTATTGCTAAAAACCCAGCACAAAAGTTTTTACAGAGGCAAACCAAAGTATTGAAGGTAACTTTATTTACGAATATTTATATGTTGAATTTGTTAATTTAACATTCATTGATGAATACTAAGGGCCCGTTCACTTCGCTGATTCGAGTTTTTAATTCGAGTTGAGATTTGATTTTATGTGAGAGCTTTTTACTGTAGTAAAAAAGTTAGATGTGATTGTTTGTGAAAGCTTTTTACTGTAGCAAAACTCGAATTCTAAACTCGAATAAGCGAAATGAATGGAGCCTAATTGTTCTTTATTTGTCTTTCATCTTGTTTTATATCTTTGTGGTTATAAGAGTTCAACAACTTTGAAAGCCAAGAGCAAACTATTATGCAGAAATCAGAGTTAGATGTTTATTTGGATGAGCCAAGAGTACAAGGGAGTGTTGAGTTGGATGTTCTTGAATTTTGGAAAGGAAATCAGTTTCGTTATCCGGAGCTTTCTTACATGGCTTGTGATATCCTAAGTATCCCAATATCTACTGTAGCATCTGAATCTGCCTTTAGTGTTGGAGGACGAGAATTGGATCAATATAAGAGTTCACTTAAACCTGTTGTAGTTGAGGCATTGGTGTGTACTAGGAATTGGCTATTTGGAGATAAAGGTATATTTGTTTTTTTTTTCTTTTTTTGTTTATTTACTATCTTAGCATATATTATCTTAAGTCTTAACCATATAACTTATCTATTTTGTGTAAAAAATAACAAATCGATTCGTGAAGCTATGGATGATACTGAAAATGGTTTTAGTTTGGATATCAATGAGCCCACTACTGGTTCATCTCAAAATTCTCACAACCTCAACATTTCAAATGCAATGGAAAGTAACAAGAATTTCCTTGTAGCATGCCTAAGCTATAAATTTCATTTCATTAATAAAATGTTTTCTTTTTCCATGAATAGGTCAAAACAACTGGAAGAAGAGGTTGACCGGCGAGGAGGTCTCCAAGGTCTTGGGATTGCTCAAGGTATGCGCTTTTTTTTTTACCTTGTGTTTGGTCGCCCAGAAAGTCATTTTCTTTTTGGGAAATTCTGATTTTGGTTGTTATTGACTGATTTGTAGTTTTCTTCTGTGAATGGATGATGGGAAAATGTCTTTGGGTGCGTTTGGAATTGGTTCCAAAACGTTTTTGTTTTTTGTATAAAAATGAAAACGAAAACGTTTTTATTTTCATTTTGAAATCATTTCTGAAAATGCATTTGGTAATTTCATTAAAGATTGTTTTCGGTTTAAAAAAAATGAAATTGTGTTTGGTGGTTTAATTTTTAAAAAACGTTTTCATTACCTTAAATCGGAAAAATTACCATCCTAAAATATGAATAGAATTGCAAATTTTGAGTTTTTCTATATATATACCAGAAAATTTACCATCCTAAAGCATTAACATATGCAAATTTTGAGGCTTTTTTTTGAATCTTGGATTGGTTTCGGGTTGGTTCTGGAGACCGTTGAATTCGGAAGAAGTCCACAATTTTTGTTTGTACTAGAGGAAAGCCGCACATTTGGAAATAAACCTAGAAAGTTCTTGATTAACCTGAGACATTTAATAAAATAAAAAAATAATGGGGATTATATATTTATATATATATATACAAATACAGATATATACATACACCAACATACACATCAATTGAAAAAAAAAGCAGAACAACAAAAAGCAAAAAAAAAAAACCAGAGAGAATAAAAAAACAGGCAAGAGATCGGCCACTTTCAATTTCCAATCTCCACATTTCACGAACAGAAATCGAGCTTCAAACTTCAAACTCACCACAGTCTCATCTGATGCTTCAAAATCTCAAACTACTCCGATCAACAACCGTGAAATCAAAAGCAAAACAGAGAATTAAAAAAAAAAAATTACCGTTTGGGCAGTCCGGAAAAGGAGCGAGAAAATCACGGCACTAGAGAATTGAGCTAAATCTGGAGGTAGTGAAGGAAGAAGCTTCGCTGTCGAAGACACTTTCTCAATCGTCATAAGAGTCTGGGGGGAAATAAATCGAAAGAGTCGGAGAAGAGAGTGAGGGAGGAGAGAGAAAGCAAGAGTGAGAGAAAGAGGACAAGTTAGTGGAGGAGAGAGGAGATTTTCAGATCTTCTGTTGAACGACCACCATCTGCGGAGTTGAGTCGTGAAGATGCCAATGAAGGCGAAGAGGCCAAGATTAGTGTGGTACGGGAAAAAGTGAGGAGAAAATGAAAATGGGAAAAGCGAAGAGGACGATCGAGGAAGAAAAAGAAGGAAAACAAAAATGAAAACAAGAAAATGAAAACGGATTTTTTCCGTTTTCAAAATCCATAAAACGACAAAAAACATTTTTGTTTTTGTTTTCCGCACACAAACTTCGCCACACACATCGTTTTTAGACTCCGTTTTCAATTTTTTACTTGAAAAACGTGAAAAATGAAAACAAAAACGGTAACAAAATGGACCCTTTATTTAAGCGGTTATAATCGTTTTGTCTATGGAAATGTTTGTGCAAGTAGTAATGCAACTGACTTCTTGTATTTGGGGTTAAGATTTGTGTTACTTGCATACATTTTGTATTGGTCTCACTTGGGAGATGTAAAAGAATGTGATGATAATGGAACAGTTTGTGCAAGTAGTAATGCAACTAAATTCTTGTAGTTGGACTTGGGGTTAAGATTTGTGTTACTTGCATACATTTTGTATTGGTATCACTTGAGAGATGTAAAAGAAGGTGATGATAATGGAACTTACATTTAAATATATTTTCATGAAACATTATTTTCAATTTCATCGTTTTTTTCCCTACCAATTGTACTGTTTTAAAATTTTTTGAACAATATTATTTTGACGGGTCATAAACGTGTTTTATTTGTGTTGGCCCGTCACGGCACGTTTAATAATCTTATTCGCGTGTCGTGTCATGTTAATCGTGTTATTAACGATTCGTGTTCGTGTTTGGGTTTCTGACACATTTATTAATCGTGTCGTGTTCGTGCTCACTGTAATCGTGTCGTGCCGTAATCGTGTCGGCCCGAACACGGCCCACGAACACGAATTGCCAGCCCTACACACACACACACACACGCACACGCACATATACATAAATATGAGTGAATAACTATATTATTGGTATGTATGATCAGAATATAATTGTACAAATAAATAGCTATATAAGGAAATCTTTAAGGAAACTATCCTAGGAAATAAATACCATATTGACAACTATACACATAGCTATTCTAGGAAACTAAATCAAATCATAATCAATCCTAATAACTCTATTTTTAGCACAATCTCCTCTAATTCGGATGAATATCTTGAAACACTCCCCCTCAAGCTAGCTTGTAGATGTCTTCCATAGCTAGCTTGCTGACTAGTAGTTCAAACTGTCCCTTGTGTAGCCCTTTGGTGAGTATGTCTGCTATCTATTGTGCAGTTGGTACATAGGGAACATAGACTCTCCGAGCGTTCATAGAACATTGTATGATCAGCTTGGCTCTGATGATAGCCGTAACTCTTCATAGCCTTTCCAAAACATTCAAACCACGCTCTTGGAGATTGTTGAAGGCCATACAGAGATTTTTTAAGTCTGCAAACCTTGTATTGGCCGAACACCTTCTCTAATCCTGGCGGCGGGTTCATAAACACTTCTTCTGCTAAATCCCCATTGAAGAAAGCATTCTTGACATCTAACTAGTGTAGTGGCCCATTATAGTTTGCTGCTAAGGATAATAGTACCCGAATGGAATGTATTTTGGCAACCGGGGCAAAGTTTTCTTGGTAATCAACCCCATATGTTTGAGTAAACCCCTTGGCCACGAGTCTTGCTTTATATCTCTCTACACTTTCATATGCCTTGCACTTCACTGTAGACACCCATTTGCACCCAATTGTTTTTTGATCCATTGGTAGGTCGACAACTTCCCATGTCCCACTTTTCCTCAGAGCATTCATCTCTTCCATCACTGTTGATTTCCAGTCAGGATCATTAAGTGCCTCCTAAATGTTTCTTGGCACAAGCATATTAGGGATTTTAGATGTAAAGGCATTGTGTTTCTTTGAGAGTTTACTGTAGGACAAGTATTTGGACATAGGATGAGAGGCACAAGAGTGTTTTCCTTTTCTGATTGCTATGGGAATATCGAAATCATTAGAATCGACGTTAGGTATAGAATTAGGCATGGGATCAATATTAGGTTCAGATATTTCATCGTGACTAAGAACGAAATTATGTAAGGAAGTATCTAGAGTACTTGTATTTCTTTCAGATTCATTACCCAGGGTGTCTAGTTGAGCTTGTGCTAAAGGGATAGTAGGCCTCTTACTCTTTTGATGATTCTTCTTCCTCCAATAAGTGAGTAACTCCGTATCTTGTTCCTTGGGAACCAAATGTAGTATTCCTCCCCCTGTCGAGGACTCAAAAGTGTTTGGCAAAATAGTCTTAGGATCACTAGTTTCCAAAACAATATTAGGAATAGTAATTTCCTTTTTATTCAAATGCTCATTTTGAGAAGAAGTAACGCAATCCACGGTTTTTGGTAGGGGGTTGGAAATAATGTCCCAAAAATTTCCTTCTTCACCTATGTTTTCCCCTTGAAGAGAAATTTTTTTAAAAAAGGTTGATTTTCTAGAAAAGTGACGTCCATAGAAACAACAGTTTTCCTAGTTTTTGGGTTAAAACACTTGTATCCTTTCTCGTTTGGTGCATAACCAATAAAAATACATTTTTCGGCCTTGGATCAAGTTTAGATTGGCCTTTACTAGGTATATGGACATAAATCGTGCATCCAAATATTTTCAAAGGGCGATTAGATTGAATATGTGATTTAGAAATATTTTTTAAAACATTCAAGGGGTGTAATGTAGTTTAGAACACAAGTGGGCATCCTGTTAATTAGATAGGATGCAGTTGAAACAGCTTCACCCCAAAGATATTTAGGAGCATTCATAGAAAACATAATAGCACGAAAAACTTCAAGAAAATGTTTATTTTTACGCTTAGCAATACCTTTTCTTTTAGGTGTATCAACACAAGTAGTTTGATGATGAATACCTTTTTCTAAAAAAAAAAAAATCTTCTGAGAATTTCCTTAAAATATTCAGTTGCATTATCTGTATGAAGAATCCCAATTTTAGTTTGAAAAAGGTTTTCAATCATCGAGTAAAAAATTTTAAATAAGTTCTCAACCTCAAATTTTTCCTTCATTAAATAAACCCAGAATAAATGAGTATGATCGTCGATAAAAGTCAAACCATTTTTTTCCCGAAGTATTGACCCTTGAAGGACCCCGAACCTCACTATGGATTAAATAAAAAGGCTTCAAGACTTGATAAGGCCTTGAAGGATATAGAGTTCTATAACTTTTTGATAAAATGCAACTTTCACAATGAAATTTAGAACAATCGATAGAATCTACTCTATTCTTGCACTACTGAATGATCAAAAGAATGAAAAGAAGAAATCTTTATTAATCCACAAAGAGAAAATACAGACTACCAAAGGACTTTCCTTCCCCTGCTCAGCCTCAGCCAAGTCTTCTTTTCCACTCCAATTATTTCCTACCCCAATCAACTAACTCCGACCTATTTATACCTATCTACATTACACACAATAAGCCCAGGCTAACCTCCCCACCACAATGTACAATCACCAAACTAATAACAGTAATCCCACTAACAAGTCCACGTCACTCTTTATTATTTCTCCTAACATACACCTGCATCAATAACGGCTTACCGCCCCTATCAACTACTCCGCCCCCCAAAAAAGTCACCTTGTCCTCAAGGTGAAATTCCGAAAACTGTTGTTGAATAACATCAAAAAGTTCCCACGAAGCCTCGAAGTCAGGCAAATGACGCCATTGCAGCAAAACTTCCAACTGCCCCGATACCGGCGAAAATCGCGTGGCCAACAGCTTCTCCGACTCAACGCGCAACTCCATGTCAGTGGTCAAGCTCCACGGAACCTCCTGAGCTGGTAAAGACAGGCCAATGGCCTTCTTAAGTTGCGACACATAGAAAACCGGGTGGACTTTCACAGCCGCGGGTAGTTGCAACTGATATGCGACGGATCCGACACGCATGAGAACCTTGTAGGGGCCATAAAACCTCGAAGAAAGTTTCTCGTTGGGGAACTTGGCTAAGGAACGATGGCGATATGGCCTAAGTTTCAAAAATACCAAATCCCCTACCTCGAAAGAAACGTCCCTTTTTTTTTTATCCGCCTGCGCTTTCATTGTCTGCTGGGCCTGCAACAAATGCGCGTGAAGCTCGTCCAAAATGTCATCCCGGGACTGCATTTGCTATTCCAATAAGGAGTTAGCTGTAGAGCCTAACTCAAAGCGAACTAACTTGGGAGGATCGCGACCATACAACGCAGGGAAAGGAGTCATTCCTGCAGAGACATGAAAGCTCGTATTATACCAATATTCAGCCCAAGCAAGGTGCGAAAACCAATGAGTCGGTTTTCTGGACACAAAGCAACATAAATAAGCTTCCAAACACCTATTAACCACTTCCGTTTGACCATTCGATTGAGGATGGTACGCTATACTGTGATGCAACGAGGTCCCCTGCAAACGAAAAAGTTCCTTCCAAAAATGACTGAGAAAAACCTTGTCGCGATCGGAAACAATGGTTTGAGGGAACCCATGGAGCCTAACAACCTCCTTAACAAACAATGCAGCCACCGACTTTGCCGAAAACGGATGACATAGGGCCAAAAAATGGGCATACTTACTAAGCCGATCCACAACCACCAAAATGGAATCATGGCCAGCAGACTTTGGAAGTCCCTCCACAAAATCCATGGAGATATCATCCCACACCAGGCTTGGAAGAGGTAACGGCTGCAACAACCCTCCCAGAGATAAAGTCAAGGTCTTATTCTGCTGACAAACCGGACAAGCTGCCACCAAGGATAACACATCCCGCTTCATGCCATACTAGAAAAATTCAAAAGACAACCTTTTAAAGGTTTTTAACACCCCCGAGTGGCCCCCAATCTCACTACCATGAAACTCAGCCAATAGGGTCGGTATGAGAGAGGACTGCCTGGGTAGGACCACCCGCCCCTTATACAACAACATGCCGTTACACAACGAAAACCCCTTAGCCATAAGAGCAGCTCGAATAGCGGCCAGCCGAGGATCCTTCTGAATTTGGAGACAAATTTCAGCCCTGTCATATACGGTTGAAGTGGCGAGATGAGCCAGTTCCAACCCCGGCGGCTGCCTAGAAAGCGCATCAGCCACCCGATTTTCAGATCCCGGCTTGTATTGGATCTCAAAATTGTACCCCAACAACTTACACAACCACTTTTGATGGTCCTCGCTGATTAGCCTCTGCTCCAACAAAAACTTTAAACTTATTTGATCCCTTCTGACAATGAAATGACGTCCCAATAAGTAATGACGCCATTTCTGAATGGCGAGGACCACGGCCATGAGCTCACACTCATAAACTGACTTCGTTCGAGAACGAGACGACAACACTTGACTGAAGTAAGCAATGGGCCGCTAATGCTGCATTAGGACTGTGCCAATACCAAAACCAGACGCATCCGATTCAATTGCAAAGGGCTGGCCAAAATCCAGCAACGCCAAAACCGGAACTGTGGTCATGGCCCGCTTCAATTTCTGAAAAGCATCCTCCGCCTCGCTATTCCAATGAAAGTTGTCTTTCTTTAGCTGTTGTGTAAGTGGCCAAGCAAGGTGCCCATACCCCGACACAAACCGCCGATAATAGCCCATTAACCCCAAGAACCCCCGCAACTCCTTGAGAGAACGAGGCGTAGGCCAATCCACCATCGCTTGAATCTTACTCAAATCCGCTGCCACGCCACTTCCGGAGACAATGTGACCCAAATACTCCAACTTGCCACTAGCAAAAATACATTTTTTTTGGTTCACATATAAGTGGTTGTTCTCCAAGGCCGACAAGACAACATGGTTGATATGGTCTTCAAGAGTTCTACTATAAACCAATATGTCATCAAAGAATACCAAAACGAATTTCCGCAAAAAAGGTTTCAATACCTCATTCATAAGGGATTGGAAGGTGGTTGGGGCGTTGGTTAACCCAAAAGGCATAACCAAAAACTCGTAATGTCCCTCATGCGTCCGAAAAGCGGTTTTCGGAATATCCTCCTTGCACATCCGAATTTAATGATAACCGGATTTTAAATCCAATTTAGTAAAGATAGTAACCCCACTCAACTCATCCAATAGCTCTTCGATAACCGGAATGGGAAATTTATCAGGAACTGTAGCCTTGTTAAGTGCCCGATAATCCACACAAAACCGCCAACTCCCATCTTTTTTCTTTACTAAGAGAACGGGGCTGGAAAATGGGCTGTTACTCGGCTGTATAATACCCGCCAAAAGCATCTCTCTCACCAATTTCTCAATCTCATTCTTCTGAAAATGAGGATACTTATAAGGCCGAACACTAATAGGGCCGGTACCCTCCTTAAGAATAATGCGATGATCCTGCATACGATGGGGAGGAAGGCCCTCCCAAGATGTGTAAAACCTTCAATGTCATTTGCAAAACCCCACTAACCGCCCCTGGAATTGCCGATTCCGAACTCCAACTTCCCCCAAATCCGCCCAAGTTGACATCCAAGGCACTTAGTTCTAAGTAGATGCCATGGCCCTCATGCTTGATGGTCCTATACACGGCCTTAAGCGAGATCACTGCGGTAGAAAGACTCAAATCACCCCTCAATGTAACTGTCTCCCCTTACCCTAAATTTCATAATCTGCGATTTCCAATTTACATGCACTCCACCTAATGTTTCCAGCCATTGCATTCAAGCGGTAAGAAATTTTTCACTATGGTCAAGTGTGCTAATGTCAATGCTACCTCCTTACATATTCCTTTCCCCTTTACTGATTCTCTCATCCCCAATTGTACCCCAAAACCCGCAATAGGTGCAATAGGAATCATAACTCTTTCCACAAAGCTCAATGAAATGAAATTATGAGTTGCACCGGAATCAATTAATACTATTACCTCTTGTTTAGCAATTGTTCCTCGGAGCTTCATTGTCTTTGGCGTCGAAAGTCCTACCACGGAGTTCAAGGACAACTCAATAAGCTCCGGCTGCCCCTCCCCCCAATCCGAGCAAGGTGAATTTGTATCATCCTCTTCACCGTCGATGGCATCCTCATCGCTAACCAACATTATCTGAAGCTCCTTCTTACAACGATGGCCAAAAGTGAACTTCTCATCGCACCTAAAGCAAAGTCCTTTATCCCTTTTTTCCTGCAACTCCGAATCGGAAAGCTTACGAAACGGAAAGTCCCTTCTTTGAGTTGTCGTTTTCTCCAACAATGTAGGGATCCGCTGTGGCCTCTCCACTGCCGGGACTGTCCGAACCAAAGTTGTAGCAGTCTCAGTCCTCGGAATACTATGAAATTGTGATCAGGAAAACCTCGCTTCACCCCCTTCCCTCCGCAGCAAATCATTCCTTTCCTCAATTCTCTAAGCAATCTCCATGATTTCCCCTAACCCCACCGGTTTCAAGAGTCTCACCTCAGCCCGAATCGATGCCTTGAGTCCATTAACAAAAATTCCCTCCACTACCTCCTCCGGCACATCCCTTAATGGGGCCGCTGACACCTCAAACTGCCTATGGTATTCGGCTACCGTTCCCCCTTGCCTTATTGCCAGAAACCTCTCGCAAAGGTTGCCCTCCTGCGAGGATCAAAATCTTTGCAGCAGAGCTACCCTAAACTCTGACCAATTATGGAAGGGCCTACGGCCATTCTGCCATTGGAACCACGACAGAGCATCCCCCTCCAAAGAAATTCCCACTGTGATGAGCTTTTCCCTGTCCGAACACCGATTTATGGAAAAAAATTGTTCCATACGGAACAACCAACCATCCGCATCCTCTCCCCCAAATATAGGGCACTCTACATGCCTCTTACGAAGGCCTGCCCAGTCTTCATTAACCGGCAACTCTTCTAACACTCCTATGCCCTCCCAATTTTCTCTACCTCTATCTCTCACGTTTCCGTACCGTCCCCTTTCTCCCCCTCGATGAACAGGAAATCCGGTCCCACAGCGCCAGTCATCACACTCCAGAGACTCACCATCCATGTACGAACCTCGCCCCTCAATTCGATGTCCGTTCCCATTTTTTGCCTGAAAACCCCACGGAGCCCCCCTCGCTACCCCTCGTCCCTCCTCTCTTACCTCGCAACCTCGATTACGTTGATTCCTCCCCTCCATCGCGCGATCGATGGTCTGTTCTCGCCAACCAAGATCCCCCGCTGAAAACATCACCGGTTGAGTCACCCTAGGGTTAAGCGATCTTTCCTCACCCAAACGTGAGGGTCTGTTCCACCCTAATTTCTCCGAGACCTTTCTCCATGTCACCCATTCCCTTCTCCATGGAAACCCTAACTTCCTTGATCTCTTTCTCCACCAATTCGAACCTCTCTTCTGTTTGCCTAGCCGCCATTTCTTGCCAGAATCGACGCTCTGATACCAAATTGATAGAATCTACTCTATTCTTGCACTACGAATGATCAAAAGAATGAAAGAAGAAATCTTTAACGTCACTCTTTATTATTTCTCCTAACATACACCTACCTCAATAACGGCTTACCGCCCCTATCACAATCCAAACCTTTAAATAAAGTACGAAATAGTTTTTTAAGATAAGGAAAACTAGGATGCCCTAGTCTATAGTGCCAAAGCATAATTTGATCCTTAACTGGAATAGAACTGATACTAGTGAAGCCTTGAGCTCCTTTATTCTTAGAATCTTCGGGTGCGTTTGGAACTCATTCCAAAATAATTGTCTTTTGTATGAAAATGGAAATGAAAACGTTTTCAATCTCAGACAGAAATCATTTTTGAAAATGTGTTCGGTAGTTTTATCAAGAGATTGTTTTCAGCATAAAAAAACCCATTAATCTCCCTCCCTCCCTCCCTCCCTCTCGAGAGGAGAAAACGAAAACAAAAAATGAAAAACGACTAAAAGTCATTTTTCATTTCTCTCCCATTTTAAACTAAACCAAAAAATCGTTTTCATTTCCATTTTTTGTCTTTAATTGTGCCAAACGCCGTTTTGAAATCGTTTTCAATTTTGCTTTCTCGAAAAACATGAAAAATAAAAACAAGATCAATTCCAAACACGGCATTCATCTTCAAAATAGTAGAGGCCATCTATAAATTTAGCACTGCCAATCATCTTCCTCGAGCTTAGTTCCTAAAAGACACAATAGGATTCAAAAAAGGTGACACGACAGTTAGAATCCCTATATAATTTGCTAACTGATAGCATATTACAAGTTTAGGAACATGGAGAACATTTTTGAGAGAAATGGTTTTAGATAGATTTAATCAAACCTTTGCTACCTATAGGGGAATATGAACCATCTGCTATACGAATTTTTTCATGACCAGAACAAGGATTGTAAGTATGAAATAAATGAGAAAAGCTTGTCATATGATTAGAGGCTCTTGAATCTATAATCCAAGGAGTAGAATAAATAGGGAAATGACAAGATAAGGCATTTGATTTACTACATGCTTGAGCAACGGAAGCATTAGGAGTACTTAACAATCCGGAGTTGGATTTCAGCAGCTTTAGGAGGTGATCCATCGGCTCTTTCTTAAAGGAAACAGATTCAGCCTCATGTGCAGCAAGAGTACAAGTGAATCAACCTCCATGAGAGCCCTTCCAATTTGTTGGTTTTCTGTGAATCTTCTAGCAGGTCTCACGTGTATGGAGTGGTTTATTGCAATGATCACACCAAACGCGAGGTTTTTCATCAAGTTTCTTGGCAGTGATTCGGCCAGCATTAATACCAACAGCAAGAGCTGAGTTTCCAACGGTGTTGCCGAGACTCTTTTTGCCAAGCATGACAAGACGGCAACTCTCCTCACAAAGAAACCTCTAAAACACTTCTCCAATAGAAGGAAGAGGTCGCCTACCAATAATCCCTCTCTAACCTCATCAAACTCCAAGTTAAGACCAATAAGAAATTTGAAAATACAATTTATCCTCCTCACTGTTTTCTTATAATGGTTACGATCATCCGGGGATTTCCATTCATAACCATTAAATAGGTCTAAATCCTACCAAAGGCGTTTCAAGGAATTAAAATACTTAGTGACACTATCCTCACCTTAGCGGATTTCTCCGAGTTTAGAGGTTAACTCATACACTTGAGATTGATTTCCCAAGTCCGAGTACATTTGATTGACGTTGTCCCAAAGCTCCTTTGCCGTGTGATAGCACATATAGTTGCAGCTTAAGTCCTCCATAGAGTTCACCAACCAAGTCATCTCCATTGAGTTCTCAGCATCCCACGTTGGATAAGTTTCATCATCAGCCGCAGGCTCCTCTCCGGTCAAATATCCGATCTTGCCCCTACCACAAATGTACATGCGCACAGATTGAGACCAATGCAGAAAATTTTCTCCATTTAGGTTAATGGTAGTGATCTAAATGGAGTGAGATTCCGAGGTGGGGGCCTGGGTTGTACTAGTAGCGGGTGTTGACAGGCTTGTAGGAGCATTCTAAGGTTGTTCTAGGGCGCTTGTAGACTTGAAATAACGTCTAACATGGTGAAAAAACGGAACTGGTTTTGGGTAGAAGGAAAATAAGGGAACGGCTAGGTTTTCTGCAAGTAAGAGAAAGAGTAGAACAGAACTAGGGTTTCCAAGAATCAAAAAAATTCCTTGCTCTAATACCATATGAGTGAATAACATACATTATTGATATGTATGATCATAATACAATTGTACAAATAAATAGCTACACAAGGAACTATTTAAGGAAACTATCCTAGGAAATAAATAGCTGATTAACAACTATACACAAAGCTATTCTAGGAAACTAAATCAAATCATAATCAATCCTAATAACTCTATTTTTGGCACAATCTCCTCTAATTCGGATGAATATCTTGCAACAACAAATATCCATATTGCTCATGTTCACGATCACTCTAAAAGAAAAAAGGGGTCCATTGTATTGTGCCTAGAAGACAAGAATAATTCTAGAAATACTCAACCCAAGTCAAGCAGAAAAAACAGTTTTCCAATCATACAAACTTTTATTGTGAAGAGCTAGATTGCCAATCTCCAAGCTGCCTTTCTCCTTGAGTTTTACAAATCTCAGCTCATGCCACAAGGTTATCTGAATTTGTTTCCTCACAACCTCCCCAAAAAAAGTATCTCATCAACTTATCTATCGCCGTTGTAACTCCTAGAGATTCTCGTGGAAGGGTAATTCGTAGGTATTTCTAAGCTCTTCTCTCAAAACGGCTTTGGAGATTCTCAAGGGAGGGTAGTTTCACTGTGGTATTTCTAAAGCTCTTATGTCAAAATGGCTTTGGAGATTCTCAAGGGATGGTAATTATTTGAGTCTTGGTGATAAAAGGTAAATATGGTTCGTGTTTTAGAGGTTGGAATCGGAAACACGAGCTAGAGTAACTTTTACAAGTCCTTTGAAGGCCATTCAAGCTTTGAAGAAGGAATTTAAAGCTCGTCTTAAACTGACACTGGGAGATGGGACGGGGTTTAGATTCTAGGAAGATGTGTGGTTGGGAAAATCATTTTCTGATCGACTTCCAAGTTTTCACAAAAATTTGTCCCTTCACAATTCATCAGTTTTTTTCATTTTACATTTATGGTTCCAAGAGTAGGTGTTTCTTGGAATTTTCAGTTTAGGAGGAAGCCCAGCAAGAGAGAGTTAGGAGAGGTTGCGGAGTTATTATCTTTTGTTAGAGGGGCGGGTGAGATTGAGTGAGTTTATCCTTGATAGATAGTCAGAGGAACTTGAGGGATCGAGTGTTATGCTGCAAATTTTCTTTAAACTGGCGATTGATGACCAATCCTTTCCTACTTCTAGCTTTTGTCACTTTATATAGAAATTCTCGGTTCTTGCTAAAGTTCAAATTTTTATAGGCTGCTTGTGTCAAGAAACACTCATTGCAAAGGAGATAGCCAAATCTTCATCTTTCTCCTAGATGGTGTGTCTTCATCTTTCTCCTAGATGGTGTCCTCTATCGAAATGCAAATGACACGGTGGATCATATTTTCCTCCACTGTGCTTTCTCATTGAGTATTTTTGGTTTAGGTTGTCCCTAATAAAATTGTGGAGCCTTTTGGCAGTGACTCTGTTTGGGAGGAATTTATTGCAAGGAGGCTGTGAAATGTAGTTGCCCTTACTGTTACATGGGCCTTGTGGCTTTAAGCAACAATCGAATCTTTAAAGACGCAGAAGGAAATAGCAATGACGTTTGAGAGAGAATTATATACTGGCTAGCATTATGGATTTCACAAATTAAAGACTTTACTGGGTTTTCATTTTTCAGATTTGTTTCGAGGCTGGGATGTTATTATGCAATGAGCAGGGGTTTTTATGATTACCGTATATGTAGGCCACCGTTGGTTTTGTTCCATGTTTTCATGGTTTTTGGTGGACTCCTTGTCCCCTGTTGTAACTTGTATATTTCATGTTCGTTGCTATTTAATAAAAGCTTCGTTTCTTATCCAAAATAATAATAATAATAATAATAATAATAATAAATAAATAAATAATACCAATTCGCATGAGAAAGTAATTTAATTTAGAAACCACATAGACCTTAGGCATAAAAATTGCCATTTCTAGTAATTAGATATCAGAGCCAATGATAGTTAATATATTGGTAGACTGCATATCCTAATAATGCAATTGATGAGTAAAGGTAAAGGTAGTATGGGAACTAATATGCTGTACAAAATTTTTAAATTTGCACTACATTTTCTTGAAAATGTTGCATGTAGAAAACATTAACTCGAATGTAAGACCTTACCTTGAATTGACGCGTTTTCAACATCTTCAATTTTTCTCACATTTTGTAGAGCTGTGCTACACTTATTTAAAGCAGCTTCCTCATTGTGACATTCATCAAGGACAGATTGAAATGCAGTAATTATTTTTTCTGGAGGACCTCCAACAGCCAATTTCTAAGGTTAAAATGACATGTAAAACATGAGGCCCAACACCACAAACAGAAATATACCTAGAAACATATAAAATATCAAGTACAAAACAGAAAATTACGTACAATTCTTAAAGAGTGTGCATCCCTCTTCACTATTTTGATAGGATTTGAGCTCTTTACAACTTGGAGGGCAGACAGAGCAGGAGGATTTTTAGCCAGCATTTCATCTTTAAGACTCTGCCCTCTGGAACCAAAAACCTTTCTTTCTTCCCAAATGTCAACCTGGACAACCCACAGAACGCCAACCCAAAACCAAAATAAGATATGTCAGGGAAAAGTAAAATAAACAATAAAAACCTCCCTCCAAGATGAAGTAAACAAGGCTATTTTCAGTTTCAAGCACAAAGAAAACAACGCAGTTTTCATGCAGCTAAGCTGTTAGAGACATTTACATAGACAGACACTAAACCAACTTTCTCTACTTGACTGTGGCCACTTGTTGGACATATCACCAGAGATGAGATTATGTGGCTTTATGTCGAAGGTCTTCAAAACTAGGAACTGATTGGAAGAGTTCTCTCCTTTACAGGATCTCAAATATTTTCGGCACCACTACCAAATGCGTTTCAGTCTGATAGAAATCTGAAATATGTTATATCATATTTAAATTTCGTGGTGTTCCTTTCAAGGATACTAACTTGTTCTTGGTTTCCACATTATATGATGCTACTGTATTTTTTTTTTAAGAAAAGAAACTATATATTGATTAGCAAAAGGTAAAATTAAATAATTATAAGAAAAGGAAGAGCTTTCGCCCAAAATGTCATGCTACTGTATTGAACCATACGTAAACTTCTAAGTTCAATAATTCCAAATTTCTAAAGAATAAGAACATGAGTCAAGAGGACAATGTTCATAATAACAAAGTACTTACCAGTCTGGTTGCCACTTTTTTTCCATGTTCATCACCATTTTCGTAAACATGCTTGAGAGCTGCTGGAAGAACCTTCCAGAATTCATTCACAAACTCACTTCCCTTTCTTCTACTATTTTGTAAGATATCATTGGCCAAGTATAGCAAAGAAATGCGCTTCTCTCTCTGGGAAGAGTTGAAGCATTTTTCCCATGTTTCAACTATCTGCTTAGCTCTCTTTCGGTGAGAAATGCACCATTTAGACAGTGCTAGTGAGATGATTAAAGAAATACACATAATGCACACAAAAAAAAAAAAAAAAAAAAAAAAAAACCAAAAAAAGCCAAAAAAACAAACAAAACAAACAAAAAAAAAACAAAAAAAAAGTATGAAAGATATCTCCATCTAAACAATGGGGGGAAATAAAGGGAAAAGAAAAAAAAAAAAAAAAAAAAAAAAAAAAAAAAAAGAATTGACTAATTAATAGATTTTCAATGTAAACCTTTTTGCAAAACATGTGATTACACAGCATTGAATTTTGCATTTCAAAATGCTTGAAACCCACCTTTTTAAAGGAGCTCATCTAGTTTCCGAAAATTTTTCGGGCAGATGACATTTTACAGCTCTTATGCATTACTTTTTGAAAAGGGCATTGTGTTTCAATAATCATAAATTATGTACAACCTGTAAGAGGAAGAGGTATCCTCACTGCGCAAAACGCAAAATATGTTACAATAGTGGAGCCCAGCTTTTTCTTATTACGTGGTATTTAGATAAAAGAAATACTTTGTTAACATCCCTAATCAAATCGCACATAATAGTTTAGGATACCAAAATAATGAAATCAAACACGTACAAATCAAATGTAGTACTAAACTAAGTTTGAGTATTAGATTAGAATCATATACCCACATGAAAAAAGAAAAGCATCATAAGAACATGACTAAAGTTTAGAAATTACAAAAACAGATTTGTGATCAGAAGTATAGGCAAACAAGAACTTAAGCTATATATGTGTAAGTTTCTGAGGAGAAAAATATAATTCCTTTCTTGATTTAATTGATACAAAACTGGAGTATAAATAGGGTACAAAGAGCCCTAGTTCTCGTAGCTTAGTGAATCCGGGAAACTAACCCTAATAGGATAGAGAAACTATCCTCTAGATATTCCTAGAATCTTTCCTAAGAAATAGGAACAGCAGCCCCCTAAACTAGGAGAGATATGCAATATGGAGAGATATGCGATATCTCCTATCTTAAACAATATCTCCTAATTTAAACAATATCTCCTAATTAATTAATTAATTAATGTACATAATTCAATACTCCCCCTCAAGTTGGGTTATAGATGTCTTTTAAACCCAACTTGCTAATACAAGAATCAAACCCTGGTCTAAACAAACCCTTGGTTAAAATGTCAGCTATCTGTTGAGATGTTGGTGGGAAGGGTAAACACACTGTTCCGGATTCCAGCTTCTCTTTAATGAAATGCCGATCTATTTCCACATGTTTGGTGCGGTCGTGCTGAACCGGGTTATTAGCAATGCTAATGGCCGCCTTGTTGTCACAGTAAAGCTTCATTGGAGCTTCTATTGTTAGTTGAAGGTCTCCTATAACCCGCTGCAACCAAATTAGTTCACATAGCCCATTAGCCATTGCTCGAAATTCAGCCTCTGCACTGCTGCAGGCAACAACACTTTGTTTTTTGCTTCTCCATGTAACTAGGTTTCCCCACACAAAGCAACAAAGATCCGGTTGTAGACCTCCTATCGATCCACGGATCCAGCCCAATCGGTATCAGATAGACTTCAATTGTTCGATTGTCATTCTTCCTGAACATTAATCCTTTTCCGGAGAACCCTTGAGATATCTAAGGATTCAATAGGCGACTTCCATATGAACTTTCTCCGAGGAGAATGCATAAACCGGCTTATCATGCTCACGGTAAAGGCTATGTCTGTCTAGTGTGTGATAAGTAAATCAGCCTTCCAACCAACTTCTGATATCTTGTAGTATCAACCCTGTCCCCCTCACTCATTCCGAGTTTTACATTGGGATCAATCGGAGTATCAATTGGTTTACACCCACTCATTCCAGTATCTTTGAGAAGGTCGAGTACATACTTCCTTTGGCTGACCATTATTCCTTCTTTAGATCTTGCTATCTCCATACCTAAGAAATATTTTATGTTCCCGAGGTCTTTGATCTCAAATTCATCTGCCAAACACCTTTTTAATCGGGCCGTTTCTAGGGTATCATCTCCTGTTAAGATAATGTCATCCACATAGACAATAAGGATGGCAATTCTTCCTTCCTTTGATCTTCTAAAGAAGAGTGTGTGATCTGCCTGGGCTTGAGAGTAACCTTGTCTTTTTACCGAGCTTAGCTTGTGAATCTCTCAAACCATGCTCGTGGTGATTGTTTTAGCTCATAGAGAGATTTCCTCAGTCTGCACACCTTTGAACCAAACTTTTCTTCAAAACCGGGTGGAGGATCCATAAAAACTTCTTCTTCTAAATCTCCATTTAAGAAAGCATTCTTGACATCTAACTGTTGTAACTCCCAATCCAAGTTTACCGCGATTGAGAGAAGAACCCATACAGTATTTAATTTAGCTACTGGTGCAAGCGTTTCAGAGTAGTCTATGCCATAGGTTTGAGTGAAACCTTTGGCTACTAGACGTGCTTTATACCTTTCTAGTGATCCATCGGATTTGAACTTGACCGTGAATACCCATTTGCAGACCACAGTTTTCTTCTCCCTCGGCAAATTTATTACCTCCCATGTCTGATTCTTCTCCAGAGCCCTCATCTCCTCTAAAACAGCCTCTTTCCATTCGGGGACCTGCAATGCATCTCTAATACTCTTCGGAATTTCCACATGTGAGAGTTGAGTAACAAAGGCACGGAAACAAGGAGATAGCTTTTTATAAGAAACAAAATGAGACATGGGATATAGAGGACGCCTAGTGCATTCTCTAGTTCCTTTTCTTAGTGCAATAGGTACATCAAGCTCATTTGAGAAATTTTCAGGGATTGGATTCAAACCTGGGACTTCTAGACTTGGTATCAAGGTTGATTCTTGACCATGCTGTAAGTCATTGGTCAATCCACTTGACTTTGGTTCTCTTCTTGAGAAAACCTTCCCAAACCTGTTTTCAGTGTTATTTCTTGTTCTAATTGGACTAACACTAGAAGGAGTCACACTTTCATTATTTAAACCATCTGTAGGGTTATTCTCTTGATGATTCTCTTCAGAATTTTCGGAATTATGTAGGTTTTGCAAAAAATCCGAATTTTGGAGGGCAAATTCTGAGGAGCAATTTTCAAACAGAGATTCACCTTGATCATGAATGTTAAAGACTATTTTTTCATCTCCCCCTAGGGCCGAATCTGCCTGTGTGTGCTCCCCCTGAAGATGAGGCTGAAAAAATGATTGTTTTTCAAAAATTGCACATCAAAGGTGACAAAATATTTCTCTTTTTTTGGATCATAGCACTTATATCCTTTTTTACTTGGTGAGTAGCCTAAGAAGACACACCGAGTTCCTCTAGGATCAAGTTTTCCTAAGTTGACATCTTTATTGTGGATATAAACAGTGCATCCAAACGTTTTCAATGGCAAAGTTGATTAAATTTTTGTTTGGGGAAAAATTTTGGAAAGTTCACTTATAGGAGTGGCAAATTTCAAAACTTTTGAAGGCATTCTATTTATCAAAAAGGTTGCTGTTAAAACAGCATCTCCCCAGAAAGTTTTTGCTACTTTATGTGTAAATAACAATGCCCGAGCCACTTCTAATAGGTGTTTATTCTTTCTTTCGGCAATGCCATTTTGCTGAGGCGTGTCAACACAAGAGCTTTGTTGAAAAATGCCATTTTGTGAGAAAAAATCACTCAAAAGTTTTGTGAAATATTCACGACCATTGTCACTTCTTAAAACTTTGATTTTTGTTTCAAATTGAGTGTAAATCATGTTATAAAATGTTTTAAAGATGTACTCCACCTCGGATTTTTAGGTCATCAAATAAACCCAAGTCATTCTTGTGTGATCATCTATAAAGGTAACAAACTATCGTTTTCCCAAAGGAGTTGATATTCTTGACGGTCCCCATATATCACTATGCATAAGAGAAAAAGGTTTGGATGGAACATATGGACGAGGGATATATGGAGATCGATGCATTTTTGCTAAAGCACAAATTTCGCATTGAAAAAGAGATGGATCTTTATTTGAGAATAACCTAGGAAACAAACGTTTTAAATAATAAAAATTTGGATGACCAAGTCTAAAATGCCAAAGCATAATGTCATTCTTACTAGAACTAGAAATAACACCTAAGCAAGTATTGGAAGCATAATCTTTAGGAAGTGAACCATCGTCAAAGTAGTAGAGTCCACCACTTAGTTTAGCATTGCCAATCATCTTCCCCGAGGCCATGTCCTGAAATTCACAGTAAGATGGAAAGAAATTAGCATGACATTTTTGGTCAAGGGTTAATTTACTGACTGACAGTAAATTGCATGACAATTTTGGAACATGTAACACATCTTTTAGTGTTAAACATGCAGAAATTTTGATGGAACCAGTCCTTGCTATGGCTGAGAACGAGCCATCAGCCACTTGGATTTTTTTATTTCCTGCACAAGGGCTGTAAGTGGAAAATAAATGGGAACAACTGGTCATATGATCTGTGGCACCAGAATCTATGTCCATGGGCCAGAAATTTTTGAGGAAGAGAGGGCAGAAGGAGCTTGTTTACCTTGGTGAGCATAGGAGGTAGAAGGAGGATTAGAAATTTGTGGAGACTTAAAGAGTTTTAGAATATGCTCAATTTGTTCCTTGGTGAATGGAGGTCAGATCTTGAGGTAGATGGTGGCTCGGAGTAGTCTCACCACTAGATTAAATGTCATGCTTCCCTCCTGTTTCTTCTTCCAATTCGGCCGCCAATTAGGTGGTTTCCCATGAAGCTTCCAAATAGAATCTTTGGTGTGCCAAAGTCGCTTTTGCAATGGTCACACCACGGCTTTTTTTTTCTTATCCGGATCACCCTCATTGCCTCGAACTACTAAGGCTGAATTTGCGGTGCTCTGGCGGGTGGCAAGAATGAGCCAAATCATGACTCTCTTTCGTCCTTTTTCCTGCCTAAGTTCAGAAAAAACTTCACGGATTGTAGGAAGAGGACCTCTGCCTAGAACACGCCCTTTAACATTGTCAAATCCTGCATTAACCCCGGCTAAAAATATAAAAACACGATCAATTTCCTCCCTTTTTTTAAACCTAGCAAGGTCTTTGGGATTCTCTCATTCGTCATTATAGCAAAGGTCTAATTCCTGCCAAAGTGCCAACATCCTATTGTAATACGTAGTGATATCGGCCTCCCCCTGTTTGCAATTCCACAGCCGAGTCTTCAATTCATAGGCTTGTGAATAATTTTCCAGGTCCGAGTAGGTTTCGCGCACGGCCTCCTATACTTCTTGGGCTAACATGAACAGGTATGGCTTCCGGATTGATTCCTCCATGGAATTGAGAAGCCATTTAGTGATGAGTGAGTTTTCAGACCTCCACTTTCGGAATGAAGAGTCAGACTCCTTAGGTTTTGATTCCTCCCAGAAGAAACCCTAGTTTTCCTCGCCATCTATGGCTAGTTTTACCGATTGAGCCCATTCTAAAAATTCCTTCCATTCAATCGCATTTTAGTAATTTGAATGGAAGCATTAGGATTGAAATCGGCATTATTAGAGGCAGAGAGGATACGGTTTGGGTTGAAGAAAGGTTTTCTGGATTCTTGGCCATGGCGGACAGAGATAAGTCCTAAACCAGGCTCTGATACCATCTAAGTTTCTGAGGAGAAAAATATAATTCCTTTCTTGATTTAATTGATACAAAACTGAGTATAAATAGGGTACAAAGAGCCCTAGTTCCCGTGGCTTAGTGAATCCGGGAAACTAACCCTAATAGGATAGAGAAACTATCCTCTAGATATTCCTAGAATCTTTCCTAAGAAATAGGAACAGCAGCCCCCTAAACTAGGAGAGATATGCAATATGGAGAGATATGCAATATCTCCTATCTTAAACAATATCTCCTAATTTAAACAATATCTCCTAATTAATTAATTAATTAATGTACATAATTCAATAATATGAATAATATGATTAGAGCTTAGAAACTAGAAAAACTGATCTTGGCCAAACGTAAGTTCCATCTTTTATGTTTTCATCAGGAATGTTGCATCTATTCACCAACGTTTTACAAACCGTATTAAAACTTCCCCTCTACCATGTTTTTGTTAATTGACACCTGGGAATTTTTCCTAAATGCCCAAAATACCCTAATCAGAACCAAGAAAAAATAATATATATAAATATACATATAAACTTAAAAAGTTTCTTATTACATGAAAGAACTAACAATTTAAAGCTTCTTCTCCAGCAACTTTTGTCGCGCAAGTGTGCCCAGCCATGAGATGCAACGAGACACCAGATAGGACATGACAAGGCTGCTCCCCTACGAAAGTGTCGGAGTGAGGCCCCCTCGCCCACAAGAAATGAAAGCAAGAACCTTGCCCCTTTCCAAAGTAGTACAAATATGTAACTTTATGACACAGAAAGATTCCAAACTTAAACCTTTCCATCTACCTTTACCAATATAACCACCCACCTGATGTATTATTCTTCTACATATCATAATAAAAGCCAATAGTGTAATTAATAACTCTTTCACATCTTTAATACATTTTCATTATACATCTTTCCAACAAAATATTAATTCCTGAAACACCAATGCAGCATGCAGTACATTACAAAAATTTAATGCATAGACATCACTTATGGTATACACTGTTAGCATTGAGCTTTTTTTTTTCAGAACCTTTTCTCAACTTGTTTAACATTCTAATAATTTTCTTCACTTGCTTCAAAAATAAAGCATAAACTAGTAAGTATAATCTGGGAACCGGAAGAAACTGTATCCTGAAAACGAAACTAAAATATGCAGGAATATTAATTAGTTATTTGGACTCCCGACCTCAAAAATTGAGATTGACGTGGCTACTATCAGGCTGATCTTGCGAACATAACACAAAAAGACAAGGTAACACTTATGTTTCGATAAATGGGAAAAATACAAATAAAGGACGAATGGATGCCTGCGAAGAACAAAGAAGGCACAATAACTATGTCATCGATTTGGATCTATCAACAAATCTGAAAACATCTCAACATTCTCCAACATGGGTACGAAGTATCTTCTTCTTCTTTAATGTTATCCTTCACAAGTCTTCTTATGGTACATGTCTCTGTTTCTAATTAACAATAATAATCATATTTTAAAAAAGAAAAAAAATTCTGATACAGGCCAATAACGATAAGGTAGGAAATACAAAGTTTAAACTAAGACGATTGCACCAATTTACACATTACTAAAAAAAAAACGACAAAGACAACTGGCACAACAGAAGTGTATATTTTGAAATGAAACGAAGAACAAACAAAAATACGAAGAATAATTGGTACAACTCAAATTAGTCTAAAATATTTTTGATGAGAGCAGAGGTGATCAAAATAATTTGATTATACTCATTTTTATAGGCTTTAAGGCTAAGAATAGGAAACAAAATCAAATATGAGACTCCTAAAAAAAAGAAAAAGAAAAGAAAAAAAAAACTAACTAAATAGGGAAGAAAAAATTAGGAAACTCCGAAATAGAGTAGGAAATCTAAAATAAGAAATTGTTGGCTATTGCTAGTGTCATACGTCCATCCCCTCCACTGAATAGAACTCATACCCGAGTTGCTAGTTGCAAAGAGAATTCATCGAGTCAGAAATGCTCAAAAAGATCAGCAACAATAAAGGTTGGAGAAATCTTCAAACCAGTAGGAAGATCACGCTTGTAAGTATTATGACCAATCTTCTTCAGGATACAAATCTTTTTGTCTTTGAGCTTTCTATAAGTACCAATAGGTGACCGTTCTTTTCATGAAAGTGCACCGTAACTCTATTGCCACAAAGAAATAATTTTTACCTCCTATGTTCAAAGAACAACCTTATACTTTGAATTGGCATCTTTTGTGAACCTCATTATGCACCCTATGAACTTGCTCATTGAACTCAAGGTCGAAGCTACACACAAGGCTACTTGATTGTCACAAAGAGACCTTTAGAGGGGTCTTGTGTTCGGCTTACAATTCTTCTAGAACTCTTCTAATCCAAATTGTCTCGCAAATTCCATGTGCTAGTGCTCTAAACTTGGCTTCGTGACCATCATGAAAGCAACAACACTCCGTTCTTACTTCTCCAAGTAACAAGATTTCCCCACCATAGTACAATAGCCAGAAGTTGACCACCTATCTTCGACTAAACATGCCCAATCGGATCTCAGAAAAGCCTCAATCGCCTTTGATTAGTTTTTCCAAAGAACAGACCTTTTCCTGGTATCATTTTGAGGTATCTAAGAATCCGATACACGGCAGCTAGGTGTTCTTCATAAGGAGAATGCATATACTGACTCACAACACTTACTGCAAATGCTATGTCAGGCCTTGTGTGGGATAGATAGATTAGTCTCCCTACTAACCTTTGATATCTCCCCCTATCTACTGGATCTCCTAACAACTCCTTCAATCATACCAGTTTTCTTCAAGAGATCAATCGTATACTTTTTTTGGGAAATCAAAATGCCTTTTCTTGTACAAGCAACTTCCATTCCTAGAAAGTATCTCAGTTGCCCCAAATCTTTGACTTCAAATTCTCTAGCCAACACTTTCTTCAAGTCTGACAGTTCTTCAAGGTTATTCCCAGTTAAGATACATATACTATCAAAATCGAGACCTTACCATCTTGAGTGTTTGTAGAACAATGTGTGATCAACCTATCCCTGAGGGAAACCAAAACTCCTAACTGTCTTAGTGAAACAATCGAACCATGCTCAAGGAGATTGCTTAAGTCCATAGAGTAACTTCAACAATCTGCACACCTTATTGTCTCCAAGTTCCCCTTCAAACCCAAGCAGTAAATCCATATACACTTCTTCTTCAAGTGTAGGAATGCACTTTTTACATCCATCTGGTGTAGAGGCCAGCCTAGATTAACTGCCAACAAGAGTAGTATCCTGATTGTGTTAAGTTAGCAACTGGGGCAAAGGTCTCATTATAATCCACTCCAAAGGTTTGTGTAAAACCTTTAGCTACTAACCAAGCTTTATATTTTTCCACTGACCCATCTGAGTTGTATTTTACTATGAAGACCCATTTACAACCCACTGGGCATTTTCCTTTTGGGTAGATCTATAGTCGCCCATGTACCATTCTTTTTCAAAGCTTCCATCTCTTTCAAACCCGCCTTCCTCCACTGTGGCTTTTCAAGTGTCTCATGTATACTTCCAGGACCCTCCTCCATAGAAATCTTCTCAGTTACAGCTCGAAAAGCAGGTGACAAATGTTTGAAGGACATTATACAACGGATGTTGGGTGCAGTTCCGAGTGCCTTTTTGAAGTGCAACAGGAACATCAAGATCACTAGCTGGTAGTTCTTCCTCCAATGTCTGAACCTCCTTCTCGTTGGATTCTTCATAAACAATACCTACTTCATTCAGTTGTGTGTTTACCTCCGGTTCAGGCTCTTGACAGTGCTCTGGAGTTGTAATAGGCTTGTGTTGCTTTTGAGATTGCCCAGCTCGCCTAAAATAAACACAAAGTTCTTATGATTCTTATTGTGTGTTGCTTTGCACATGTGATTCTCCCCCTGTTTCCAAATCATTAGACAACATAATAGGTAACACTGGACGCTTAGAAGGTAAACTAGGGGGCTCTGACTCTGTTTCGGATTCAATGGAGAAATCCCAAAGCTGCCCTGCATGTCTCACATTCTCCCCCTGAAGGATAGGTTTGTAGTAAGCTTGATTTTCAAAGAATGAGACATCCATGGATACGTATACCTTTTTTGTGACAGGACAATAGCATTTAAAGCCTTTCTGACTTGGAGAGTAGCCTAAGAAAATACACTTAATGGCCCTAGGATCAAGTTTGTTGTGTTGAGGTGAACGCAGTACATCCGAATGTTTTGAGTGGAAGATTATGAAGTAGACGAATTTGGGGATAAGACTTACGAAGGATAGACAATGGTGTTTGGTACTAAAGTGCTTGAGACGGAAGACGGTTAATCAGATAGCAAGATCTAAGAGCTGCTTCCCCAAAAAAACCTAGGAACATTGTTAGCAAACAAAAGTGCACGGGCCATTTCAAGTAAGTGCCCGTTTTTACGTTTAGCAACACCATTTTGTTGGGGGGTATCGACCCAAGAGCCTTGATGGAATATCCATTCTCTGCTAGATATGGAACCAAAGTATTATTAAAATACTCTCGTCCATTATCTATACGAAGAATTTGAATTTTTGCCTGAAACTGTGTTTCCACCATTTTATGGAAGTTTTGAAAAATATTGGCAACATTTGATTTTTCTTTTAAGAGAAATACCCAACTGACTCGAAATTGATCATCAATAAAAGTTATGAACCAACGTGCACCCGATATGTTATTTATTCCTGAGGGACCCCAAATATCACTATGAATAAATGAGAACGGTTTGAAAATTCTATAAGGTTGCAAAAGATAGGGAACACAAGTATGTTTAGCAAACTGACATGTTTCACAGGCAAATGAGTGAACATCTTTATTGACAAATAGTGAGGGAAACAACTTTCTCAAATATAAAAAACTAGGATGGCCTAACCTATTATGCCATAACATAATTTCACTGGAAGTAGAGACAAAATCACAACTCAAAGCCTGAACTTGTTTATTCTTTGCAAGCCGAGAACCTTCAAATAGATATAGCCCATCACACTCCTCAGTACTACCAACCGTCTTCCCCAAAAGTAAATCCTACAAAGAATGGGAGAACTTAGTTGTGCAATTCATATCTTTTGTTAACTATGTAACTGACAAAAGATTGCAGGCAATGGTTGGTATATACAACACATGGGTGCAAAGTTATATAATCAGAAATTCTCATTGTCCTTTTTCCTGTTACTGGTGCCAAAGAGCCATCCGCAATTTTAATTTTCAAATCATTATCACAACATGGTTCGAAACTTGAAAAAACACTCCTATTGTTTGTCATATGGTCTGAGGCTCCCAATCAACAATCCAACAAACTTTGTTAGTAGTTTTTGTTGTTAGGGTAGAAAGAAAATTAACCTTTTGTGCAACTACTGTTGTCGGACCCGAGCATGACAAAGTTGAGGATGGAAGCTGGGACAAGATAAATTGAAGCTGTTCCAATTGTTCCCTGCCGAATGCCGAACCAGAACTGGGTTTTGGAATTTTTTCTACTTCTCCAGATGAGGCTGTGAAGCCTCGGCTTTCTCTTGAATTCCGTTGGCACCAACGTTCACGTGCTGGCTTCCAGTCCGGTGGTTTTCCATAGACTTCCCAGCATGTGTCTTTGGTATGTCCATGACGCTGGCAGCGATCACACCAAGGTCTATCACTCCTCTTTTGATTTCGGTTCTCTCCACCAGGTCCGAAATTTTTCTTGACAACCAA
Organism: Morus alba; assembly: GCA_012066045.3. NCBI lineage: Eukaryota > Viridiplantae > Streptophyta > Magnoliopsida > Rosales > Moraceae > Morus > Morus alba. Next base: position 7,724,065 of record CP050226.2, on the reverse strand, counting down.
AGCTGATTCTTGGTGCGGCGGTTCAGTAGTTGGTGTAGGGTTGATCTTCTTTTTCCCAAGCATTACTCTCTGTCGAACTTCAGCGAATGCTTCTTTAATTTCAGAAAATGGTTTGAAACCAAGCACACGACCTCGGACTTCATCCAATTCTTTATTAAGGCCGAGTAAGAAATCAAATACTCCTTCTTTGTCAAGCATCTTCTTGAATTTAGCACTATCAGTTAGATTACCTTGCCTCTTTTCACTTATGGCAGATTTCAATTCGAAAATCTGGGCTGAATTCCCTAAGTCAGAGTACATTTCTTCTACCATCTCCTAAATCACATTTGATGTTTTGTAGTAGAGGTAAACATGGCTGATTGCTAGTTCCATCGAGTTCAACAACCATGCCTTCACCATAGAATCTTCAGATTTCCACTTTTTGTAGGCCGGAGTTCCAACCTCAAGTGGTACGGCTTCTCTGTCAAGTAGTTCAAATTAGTCCTTTCCATCAATCACAAGGACAACCGATCGAAACCATTCTACATAATTCGCACCATTCAACTTATCTTTGCGTGTCTGCGATGAATGGTTGTCGTTGACGTTGTGGATGATTTGTTGGGATGTGGTCAGTAGTTGACATCGAGGTTTGCCCGCTTGTGGCATGGCATCGGAGGCAGCTTCCCGAGAGGCCTCGTTATGGCCCCAGTTATGGCCCCAGTCATGGCGGTTTTTGCCATTAGAAAGAGTAAGGGAAAAACTCAGTCCCACTCTGATACCATAAAGATTTTCAGAGGAAATGATTTCTTATTTCCTTGATTTGGTTTACAGTGAAGGCTCTCTTTAAATGTAGAGAACAAAAAAATAGAAATATGGTAATTTCTTATTACCACGTTTATTCTCCTAGAAACTACCAAAAATACTACAAAGAAATTAGGAAATAAACATAAAGTCAAAATACTAAATTGAGACACAAAATCCATGGGAATCACCCGGATATCCCCATGGAATCACAATGGGAAACTGTTGACTATTGCTTCTATCCTACATCAAAAACCAACAAGCATCACATAGAATACAAAGACTACCACATCCCTCCCAAAAAAAAAAAAAAAAAAAAAAATCAAGTAAAATACACAATAAGACACAACACTTACTACATATAATAATCCAGCCACTTGTCAGTGTGCAGATTATATTATGTAATAGCACTAGCTCAAAACTAAAAGGTATGCAACTCTAAAGAAATTGCATATACGGAAACAGCAAATATCCAAACATTAACAGTTAACATAACCACATATGAGAAAAAGTATGGAGAACGTTATCAAGGATACATTCAATGCTTTGCTGTGAATTGTTAAGCTTTGATAACTTCTCAGCTAATGACTGTCCATCAAATGCCTCGTTGCTCATACTGCTATAACCTTTTTACATTCCCTGCATCAATTCAGATACACGAGAAAGAGTTATTCCAATTCCATTAAAATATTAAAAGAATTGATTATATACATATATGCTTCATTTTTATTTTTTTATTTTAATAAGAAACAAACCTTTCTTGATATGAAAGTCAATTTAAGAGAAGGAGAATGATATATCCTCCAAAAAAAACAAAAAATACATGAAAATGAAGAATGAACAAAACTCCAACTTAGACAATCTAAAACCTGAAGTATATGCTTCATTTTTATTGAATAAAATTTATTGGAATGAAACTCAAAACACAGAGGAAAGGACACCAAACAAAATATGTAAATCATACACAGAAGCTAACATTACAACGGATTCTAACAGACGTTGCCAATCGTATCAAGAAGTTAATAAGAATGCTAAGTCAGAATAAGTCGCAAGTTCCTCTTAACAATTTACTGAGGCACAATATGGCCTACTTTTTTTTTTCTGTGTTGCTATTCTTTTCCTCTTACTTTCTTTGTATAAGGGAAGAGAAAAAGACCTGAATCAAGGAAAAAAGAAAAAGAAAAGGGATTCACACAAAATAAATACGCCTACGTTTTCTTCATTGTATTCTTTTTTATCATGCAAAAAAATTTACTTCAAAGATTGCATGTTCAAGCCGTTATACTTTCTTTCTTTTTTGTATCAAACGAGATACTCAATTTAAACAAATGGAATGAATATTACAAGACTAGAGGAAAATATTTCCTGACAAAAAGTACCTAGAATAAAAAAAAAAATATGTCACACGACTCGCCCAATTAGAGACTCAGTATTTAAGGCCTCGATCCGAAAATATGCACACATACATACATTTATACATATATACCATAATCCAAAAAATAATCTTCTACTTCAATCCAAATAATTGAACCTAATACCAGCCCAGCGACACTCCATGATCCAAATATGCTCAAGTAATACTCAAGCTTCGTTCTCATCTAATTGACATTTGCCTCAAATGGTCTACTTCTCATCTTGGGAAGTTCTTTCTTCACGAAGGCACCTTATACAAACTCTAAAACTCGAGTTATGAGTTCCTACTCTAATTGAAAGCTGAACCCTTTTCCTTTTTTTTTCCTTTTTTTTTTTTATTGTTACCTTTCTTTTGATAAGAAGAAAAAACCTATACTAATGTTAGAAAGGCAACAAAGTTCAAGCTTAATTATTCTCTCGGAAGAAATTGATCATATTTTCCTACTTCAAAGCTGTGAAGTGCGAAAGTGGTCAATTACAAGATTTTCCAACAAAAAAAAAAAATCTTTCCACGCACATTAGAAAACGCAAGGACAACTACAACATAACGAGAGAAGGAAAAGAGAGAGAGAGAGAGAGAGAGAGAGAGAGAGAGAGAGAGAGAGAGAGAGAGAGAGAGAAAGAAAAGATCAAACATTGCCGAAAAAAAATGAACTATTTTCCGTCAAGGCAAGGAAGAAATGTCCGATAAAACAGTTTATTTCGAAGTTCTCATTGCTTAGATAGGAAACAAGAGAAGTGACCCAAATACTTGGCTTGATGATAACAGTGTTCTGTGGGAATAGCTTAAATAGAAAAGAAACCTAAAACAGAAAAAGCGAGAAACTAGAAATTGGGAAGCTTTTCACTTTCTCGGCGACCAAACAGAGGCTTAACGAACAAGACGGGTCTAAAATAGCGAGTGTAATCAAATTTGATAAACGACGAAGAAATCAGAATTAGAGAAGCTCGTATGTTTACCTTGCAGAAAGGAATGTCAGAAGACCCAAAGTTCTGATAGAGAAAACCCTAGAAGAAGAAGAGGAAGAAGAAGAAGAAGAAGAAGAAGAAGAGCTCTACCTCGCAGCACGGCGGAGAGATGCGGAGCCTGTCGTGGACACAGAGACCGGAAGACCCTTTTCTTTTTTCTTTTTCTTTACTAATTTTTACTAATGTTAGGGAAATAAGGGTCGGGGTGAAACTGAAGTTTGGCACGATTGGCACGTTGGATCTGTTGTTGCCGGAATTATTAATTTGGTGCATAATTATCCGCTAGGGTTTTTATTGGTACAAAGTGGGAGCTCTATCCATGATTCCATGCTGATATTTTCACAATTCAAAATTTTTTAATTCTTTAGTAAAAATTTAAATTTAATTTTTATATTGTAATATTTTCTCGCATATAAATTTATTTTAAAATTTAAATTTTCAAATCGAGTTTATGAAAAAACACGCACGAATGATTTTAATTATGAGTTATTAACAAACTCTTATTTATAAAATCATGCTTTTTGATATACTTGGTATGAATTTCGAGTTTACCAAATTTTATTTTTTGTATCTTGTAAATATGATGAAACAGGTAGTCATGAATGTTAATATACTAGATAAAATCTATTTCTTTTTTTATAAAGAAGTAGATAAATAATTATTTTGACTGTTGATTAGGTTTGAAATAGCAAGAGCTCTCAATTCGTGATTAGGTTTATAAATTTATTATTTATTAAAGAATAAATAATGCTCAAGAATAAAGATGTAATCAAAGAGGTTAACAAATTATACTAATTCTAATTATGAATTATTTATGAAAAAACAATCTATGTGTAGTAACTACATTAAAGGAAGGCTTCATGTTCTTAGAAGTAATTAAACATCTCTAATTTTAAGAGTGTAGTTCTAAGTTTATAGTAGAGTAATTTTTTGAATTAATACAAATAATTATTATATTAAAGTGTTTAATTAATTATTAAGTTTATTGGAGTATGAAATTATTGATTCATATATAGCTTCTCCCATCATTCTTGTATTAATTGTTAGACTAGATGCATTTATAGGAATTAATGTCAGTCAATACAATTGATTATAAGATTAATTTGATTCTTAAATAAAGAAATCATTTAAAAATTGATTTTTAAAACACACATATAGTGGGATCACATATGGTGCATGCCAAAGCATAGGGAAGAATCCCTTTGCGATTCAGTTATTTTGCTCAGCAAGTTGTCTAATTACTTATTGGACAAACTATCAAATTTAAATTCAAATATTTTACAGTTTGAATTTAATGGGTATTTTAGTTTTGGTGTTTTCTTTTGTACTTTTTTTCCTTCTTTAATATATTCTCTTGTTCCTTATAAAAAAAATTAAATGAGTTTTTAATTTGAGTTAAAATTGAATAATAGGATAAAGTTGAAATTTATCTCTTCCTATAGATATATTTATTTTATTTTTATTTTTTGTGAATAATCATAAAGTCCGCGTGTGATTGCTTGGTATGAATGTGGTTTTACTATCAACGATCTCCGATAGTTTTTATGTTAGTGCCACATTATTTATCTTCTTTAGATGTATTCCCCCTCTAGGTCTGCCAAAAATAAGCTAGAACAGTAGAGCCTGCATTGGTTACAGAAGACAAAATAGCGTCTTTAATTTGAGTCAAATTATAATTTATGAATCATTTAATTCACGCGTTTAAATTAATAATTTTATTCATATTTAAATTTTTTATGAGAAAATTATTAGTAAGAATTTTTTTATTTAATTTCTTTATAAGAGAAAAACAATGCAACATAATTAAAATCATTGTTTCAAATACACTTTTTAAACAATTCTTGTATTTCTCGTGAAGGTACTCGTACAAAATACTTCCTGGCTATATTTCTTCTTTCGATAATTCATTTCCTTACAATGGTTGCAGCTTAGTAGAGATTTAAATCCCGTTTATTTTATCGATTAGAGTTTAGAATTCGAGTTTTGCTACAGTAAAAAACTCTTAGAAACAGTCACATCTAACTTTTTTACTACAATAAAAAACTCTTATATAAAATTATATCTCAATTCAAATTAAAAATACGAATCAGTGAACTAAACATGCGCTTACACTCATCAACAAACAATCAAAGGGAAATGTTCTCGAGTATGCTACCCGTTTTGCATGTTCGCTGTGGATGTTGAACACTGCTAAATGCTTTTTCTTCTTCGTTTCAACCTCATTATTGCTTCTGCTTGCTTAAGAAGTATAGGCAGTCCTTCAACCTCGTTTCTCTTAATTTATTTCACAGAGCAATACAACCTTATTCATCAAATCTTTTGTATAATAATATAATTATCACCAAATTTGGTTTTTTTTTTCAAACAAAAAAACTTATACTTTTAAACAAGCAAGAAAAACAAACTATACTTAAAATACACATTATTATATATACTAAAGGAGAGCCGGGATTTACTATTCATTGTATAGTAAATGAACAAAGGAATTTCAGTTTTATCCTTACTTTTTAATGTTTAATTTTTTAATACCCATTGTGTCATGTTATGTTATTTTACGTTTTGTCCTTGATTTTTTCACATTGTCTAGCTTAATTGGAGGGGCATTTTTGCCATCGATTCACTATTCATTTTACAAAGAAATGAACAAAGGAATTCCGGTTTTGTCCTTACTTTTTAATGTTTAATTTTTTTAATACCCATTGTGTCCTGTTATGTTATTTTACATTTTTGTCCTTGATTTTTCCACATTGTCTAGCTTAATTGGAGGGACATTTTTGCCATTTACTTTTTAATGTTGATTTTTTTATATAATTGTAATGTACAAACCTTTTTACTAGACCTTTTTAGTAGACCTTTAAACAAATATATATGTATATATATTATATATGTGTATATATATGTATGTACATATAAATTAATACTGTAATGTAAAAACTCATAATTTTTTCTATACTATAACAATCTTTCCCCGAAAGAAATGCGGGTAAAAAAAAACTAGTACAATTCATAAGAAGAACAAGCACATGCTCCACATGCGAAGCACGTGCTCCTCCTCAGAGGTCTCCCAACTAGTATATATAGGTGTGTATATATTATTAAATTTGTCTCGTTCACCTCACTGATTCGAGTTTAGAATTTGAGTTTTGTTATAGTAAAAAGTTCTCAGAAACAGTCACATTAACCTTTTTGCTACAGTAAAAAGTTCTCACATAAAATCACATCTCAACTCAAATTATAAACTCAAATCAGCGAAGTGAACGAACTTTCACATGTTTGCTGATTATTGTTTTTGCAGCTATTCAGCTCAACGTTTAGAAGTTTTTGCCTAGCATACATATGCATCTATAATCAAATCAAATGTAAACATGCTTCTTTGTTCTTTTTTTTTACTGTTATATTTTAAATTAAACGGTTTTCATGTATTTTAAAAAATAAAAAAATAAAAATAAAAACGAAATGACGTTTGTTTAGTAAATGTTTTGAAAATGAAAATAGTGAGAATAATTTTTTAGAAGGAATTAGAAAATAGTTAAAAGTTGTTTTCACTTTTCTGTTTTCATTTTTTAGTACTTATCAATAATATTACAATATATTAATTAATAAACACAATTTTACTTTTTTATTATACTCAAAATAATCTTTTAAAAAACTAACCATATACAATTTCAGAATCGGATATAAAACATTGTACTTAGATATAAAAAAAAAAAAAAAGGAAAAAAACCGAAGGGGGTTTTTCTTTTTAATTTACATGAAGCGAAACTGAACTTTTTGCATGGCGCTTTAGTATATACTATTTACTTTAATTTTTGCTCTGTAATATAGTGTTCTTTTATTTTTCTGAATTTAATTCACCAATATTCTAATCATCATCTGATGTAAAATACTTTGATAACTCAACAAATACTTGGACAATTTGGGGATTGTTCTTTTGCATTTTTGAGTTAGGGTGATTTGAGTGATGATTTTGAATTAAGTTTGAGTTATAACTTGAGTTGAAGTTATAACTTGAGTTTGTGTTTTGGATGTGTGCATTTGAGTTATGATTTGAATTGAAAATCTTTTTGAGTTTATGTATGGGTGGGTCAAAACTTAAATTTGTATTTATATAGTATTTTAATAAAAATTAAATAGTGATGAAAAATTTTAATAGGGTATATAGGTAGAGTTTTATTAAATCTTTTTAGTTGTAAATGCATAGAAAAAATTATCTCAATCGAATTAAAACGAAAAAGTTATGACACTTTTAAAAGAATAAAAAAAATAATGTTCATTAATTTGAGTTTGAATTTATGAACTCGAATTTAAAAGAGAAACTTTAAATTCGAGTTTAGCCCTAAACTCGAGTTGAAATTCGAGTTTAAACTCAGGTTTAAATTCAAATTTTATAAAATAATATAAACTTAATAAATTTATAATTCAAGTTTAAATTTTTTTAAAATTTCGTTGCAAAAAAATAAACCCTGAACTTCATGCTCTTCAATACTGTGGATTCCCATCTCCCACCACCTCTTATCATGTTACTTGTTGGTTTACACCGTGGATTCGAATTCTGATTGAGATTCATGTTCTCAAGGCGTAGTTCTCAGAGAAGAGAATAACCCATAATCGGCCTGATCTAGTCACCCATATAAACCCATATATATTCACACCAGAAGTAACCCACCAGATATTTTTTCGTTTACCTCTTTTTTTCTTTCACTTTCTTCACTCACTTCCTTCTCTCTGATCTAGTCCTTGAGTTGTTTTCTTTTTCTTTTCAAGAAGATGAAGAAGACAGAGGAATGGTGGTGTCCTGACATGTTTGAAAGCGAGGCCCATTACAACATTAATTTCACTGGGAGTACGAGGTCACCCCGATTCTTCAACCATAGCATGTACAACCAGTTCGAAGATGAAGATCTTGATAATCTTCACAACAATATTCATGACTTCTCTAACCAGAATATTGAGTACTTCCCCGAATCAGATGATCATGAGCAGCCATTAATGGCCGGGACGCGGAAATGGGTGAGACAGGTGGTTCAAGAAACGGGTGGATATGGCGAGAGGCTTCTTCTATGGAAGAGACTTTCCGAGAGCGACCTCGAGAGCTGGATTTCGATGCCGGTCATCTACTTGCTCGACGAATCGGATGAGTTGTTGGAGGAGGAGGATATCAATGCTCTTTTGAGATGGAAGAATCATCATGACGATTTGAAGGGCTTTCAAGGTGTCGACGTAATGTTCTTTGAGCCGTGTTTGAACAAGTCCATTCTGCCTATCAGAAAGTGTTGTTATGGCACAAGCTTTAGCCTCTACGAGTTTACCATCGTCAAGAAGAAATGGCACGAGATCGCCGAGAGGAATGGCTTCAAGAAAGATGATATTCTGCAGATTTGGTTCTTCTGGAGCCGAAATGGAAATCCATGCTTTGCTCTCGCCAACCTCACAAGCGCAGAAGATAATCTACCAACAACGTCCGATGCGGCCAATATGCTACCGAAACTAGCTAAATATAACAGCTCTTTCTAATTTTCTAGGCTGCCAAACAGAAGTAATTTTCCATTTTAATGGTACTTCTTTAATACTACTTTCTTTTAATCTTATCTTTTCTTTGTTAATTCTAGACATTAATTCTTGATGATATTCCCATATAAATTTCTATATTAATTGATCACAATGTCTCATTGTCTTTATAAGTTAAGTTTATCTTCTTTTTTTGTCATTAAGCCAACACAGAAGTAAAATATGAACGGTGTATTGTTATTGTTCATTGATCAGTGATCACATTGTTACAGACACTACTACTAAGTACGTAGTTCTCAGTTTCTTTTTTATTTTTTTTTTCATGAAGCGAAACACAACAGTTTTTACATGGTGCTTAGTCTATACTAATTATTTTAATTTCTTTAATTTTTTTTTCTCTATCACTAAATGTTAATCTTTGCGATCATATTTGATCAGGTACTATATAATGTATTTGTCACGCCCCAACCGGGGTGGGTGACGTGGAGCTCGATTAGGGATTAATAAAGCAGATCCCCAACCGGGTCCCACACTTAACTGCATTAAAATATAAATAATCTACATAGTCCAGGAGCCTTTGACACACAGGGCTCCACCCCACAGGATATACAGTATCATACATACATGTTCATGTAAATAAACAATTACAACAGACATCATCCACAGTCTAGTAAATCCAAATATTTATTTAAGTTTACTGAATTTCTCAAATTCCTTACATTTGCTCAAGAGGATAACACAATCCTCGCTTGCTCGACCCGTAGCACCACTCATTTCACGATGCACCGCTCCTCGAATCTCACAGGGGGTTTAAACATTTGAAACATGAGCGAAAAGGCCCAATGGGATATAATTTGAAATAATTTAAATAAACGAATAAATAAATAAGTGCGTAAATAAAATAAATAGACATTCAGTCCCGACAGAACAGTAGGAACCTCACATCCTTTTTCTCAAAGGAAATACATATCAAAACTAACTGTTTTCTGAGGGCTTGAAATGAGTAATTAGTACAAATTACTCACCTCACCAAGTGCCTCGCCTCACCGGACCGGTTTGGGTTACGCCCCGAGGATGCACTCTCCGCATCCTATCTAGGCTTCAAACAATAGACTCTATTACCAGTTCACAAGATCTCTTATCTTAAGAAATCATCCGTTTAACATTATGAAATCGTTCATATGACCCCACGAACTACTCAAACCGCGGGCCCCATGACCTGAACAAGCCATGAGGTTCCATGATCGACAAGCTATGGATTCCAAGGACAGGACAAGCCAAGGAATTCCATAAACTAACAAGCCATGGTTTTTAAAACGTTTTTTTTTCGCAAATCAATCCCTTTCTTTAAAACATTTTCAAGGCCAAAATCCTTTTTGAAAACAGGCTCACAAGGAAAAGGGATAGAAATCCTACCTCGCACAATCAAACACAGGACTAGCGTTGCCCTTTTCCGGCTTCCGCTTCCTCAAGCCCCTTGATCCCCGAATCCTCGGCGATCATCGATACAAAAAACACCACTTTAGGATCAATTCTCCGTCCTAAAGTAATCGAATCTCAATCATATTCCAAGATTTTCCAATTAGTGTGCCCTAATCAATTTTTCATGTTCAAATTCCATTCCAAGGGTTTTAATTATCAAATCAGGGATTAAGGATACTAATCCTTTCATCCCAAGTCCCCAAATGAAGCTAATTTGGGTTATCCCCGAAAACAGGGGTCAAAACGACAATTTCAGGCCAAACAGGGTCAAACCCCGTGTACACCGGTCGACCGGAGACAGAGGAGTGCATCACCACCGGTCGGCCGGTGGTGTGCACTCCGGTCGACCGGTGGCCTCAACAAAAATCCGGTCGGCCGTCACGGTCGGTCGATTTGGACATTTTCATTCGCGAAAAATCGCGGAAATCGATCTAAAATCCTGCAAATCCAGTCCCAAATCACAAAATCTCAAGGGACAACCACTAGATCCGGGTTCTAGGTCCTAAAACAAGTCCAAAGAACCCAAGATCTCCAATTTCTACCATAGTTTCACTCGAAAATCATCAAAAATCCGTTTTGAACCAAAAAAAACGAGTTTTAAATCCGAAAAACTTGAAATCCAAGAGAGGTTCTTTTCGGTAATCTTACCTTGAATCCTTCTCTTGATGTTGAAAACTCTTTGAAATCACTCTTTGGCTCAAAACTCGTTCGATTTGGGATGGAAATGAGAGAGAGAGAGAAATGGGAGGGAGAGAGAGTGAGAGAGAGAGGAAGAGAAACGCATACGGGAGAAAAAAGAAAAGGAAGGAAAAGAAAAGAAAGAAAAAGAAAAAGAAAAGAAAAAAAAAAGAAAAGAAAATGACGTGTAAAATATAACAGTCCAGAAATGCGCCCATACACACTTCGGATTAAATAAATTCTTCAGAAATAATTTAAATACCTTGGAATCATTTAAACTCAATTAGTTAAATCGGATTAGGCACACTAATAATCTTAATTACCTGAATTAATCTCGATTAATTCTTGGTGTTACTGACTCCACCCCCTTAGGCAATTTCGTCCTCGAAATTAAAACTCACCTCAAAGTGCAAACAGATGCGATAACGTTCCTACATCGCTGCGCTTCAAGCTCCCATGTTGCTTCCTCAACACCATGGTGTCGCCACAAAGACTTTCACTAGCGGAATCTCACGATGACGCGGACTCTTCATCTTCCTGTCAAGAATCAAACTGGTGCTCCTCGTAAGACGCGCATTACATCAGATCGAACGTCAAACCACCGTGACTATCGCTCCCGGCTCAGGCGACATTTCCGAAGCATGGAGACATGAAACACGCCATGCACGTGAGATAACTCAGCGGTAAAGCCAACCGTACGCCACCACTCCGACTCGTTGCACGATCGGGAATGGTCCCATTATACCTTGGTGCGAGTTTTCCTTTCACACCAAAACCGAGTAACTCCTTTACGTGGGGAAACCTTTAGCAACACAAAGTCGCCTTCTTGGAATTCCAAAGGCCTACGCCTCCTGTCAAGATAACTTTTTCGACGACATTTGAGTACATCAATAGATGCTCTCGAATCACAGCTATCTTCTCATTATTCTCTTGAATGGCATCCGGTCAGGTTGTAAGTCTATCCTCTGGTTCCAACCAGCAAACAGGTGACCTACAAGGGCGACCATACAACGCCTCAAGCGGTGCCATACCGACTGACATCCCCGATAAACATTGTTGTATGCAAACTCAGCTAAATGCGGTATTTCTTCCAGTTCCGCCCAAAATCCGAATACAAGCACGAAGCATATCCTCCAGAATCTGAATAACTCTTTCAGATTGTCCATCCGTCTGAGGATGAAATGCTTTGTCTTGTTCAATTCTGCTCCCATGGCTTCCTGAAACTCCTCCAATACCTTGCATTGAAACGCGTGTCACGGTCAGACGTGTGATAGAAAGTGGCACCCGTGTAGCCTCCGCGATGTGCTCGGTACAATTACGTGGAACCTTCCGAGAATACGCGCAGGCGCGGTATGAAGTCGCAGACTTAAATCAACTTTGTCAACCACCACCCGGATGGCATCGTGCCTCAACTCGGTTCTCGGTAGTCCCATCGGAAAATCCATCGTGATGTGCTCCCATTTCCATTCGGGACGGGGAAGAGGTTGCAACTCTCCCCGGCTTCTAGTGCTCGGCTTTAACTTGGGCGCAAAGTCACGCATTCCGAGACGTACTCACAAACATCTCTCTTCATGCCTCTCCACCAAGATTGTCTCTTCAAGTCCCGGTACATCTTGGTACTACCGGATGAATGGCGTACCTCGATTTGTGAGCTTCATGCGAGAATCATCTTCTTTATCTCACCCGCCTTAGGAACAAATGAGGCGGTTTCGAAATACAAGGCTCCATCCTCCCGGATTCTCCAATCTTCAAATTGTTCTCCATTCGGATTCGAATCCAAATTCCTCGAGGTGTGGATCACCGCCATTGATTCTCTTGACTTGTTGCACAAGAGTTGGTGCGGAAATCGATTATACACCACAACCTGGTTATAATCCTCATGGTCTTGAAGATCATACTCACTTACCACTTGGTCCTCTTCCAATCCTCCAAAGCTAATGGCGCGGAGTTCACGGCGTTTTCACGCTAAGGGCATCGGCCACCACATTAGCTTTTCGGGATGATCTTCTTGGTGAAGTCATAGTCTTCCATGTACTCCACCCATCTCCTGCATCGAGGGTTCGGATATTTCCGAGTAAACAAGTACTTCGCGGACTCTTATGATCGGAGAAGACACGAAACCTTGCTCCATAGAGATAACATCTCCATATTTTGAGCAAATATTACCTGCTAACTCCAAAGTCATGCGTGGGGTAGTTCCGCTCATGCGGTCTCGGTTAGCGAGATCGTAAGCTACTACGTGTCCGCCTTGCATCAAGACACAACCAAGCCCAACCCCAGGCGTCGGTACACCTCGTATGGCTCCTCGGTATTAGGGATCGTCGAGGAATCGGTGCACTTGTCAATCTTACCTTCCAATTCACGAAAGGCATGTTCACATTCAGCATCCCACTCGAATCGACTTCTTTCTTGGTTAACCGAGTCATCGGTGCGGCGATACCAGAAATCCTTCACAAACGCCGATAATACCCCGCGAGTCCGAAAAGCGGATCTACGCCACATTCTTGACCTTTCCCACCTGTAGCACAGTCTCAACCTTAGAAGGATCGTGAAATTCCTTGTCCGTAAATCACATGGCCAAGGAACTTCACTTCCGTCGACCGAAGTCACACTTCTCCTTCTTTCGCGTACAACGGGTGTTCTCGAATGGTCTCAAGAACAATCCTAAGATCTTGCGCATGTTCTTCCCAAGTCTTGAGTAAACCAGTATGTAAATCAATGAAGACGATCACAAACCGATCCAAGTATGGCCGAAAAACCCGATTCATCAAATCCATGAATGCAAACTTGGGGCATTTGTCAACCCAAATGGCATTACCGAAACTTCGAAGTGCCCATACCGAGTTAAAAGCGATCTTCGAAATATCCTCCTCCCGATTTTCAATTGGTGGTACCCGACCTCAAATCAATCTTAGAGTAGAATCGCCCATCCACCCAACTGATCAACAATTCCTTGATCCTCGGCGGTGGGTACTTGTTCTTCCACAGTTACTACGTTCAATTGTCGGTAGTCAACGACAATCAAGAGTCCGTCGTGCTTTTTCACAAACAAAGACTGGCCCCCCAGGGAAAATACTATTCCGGATATATCCCTTCTCCCGACTCTTCAAGCTTTTAATTCCTTCATCTCCGCGGAGCCATCCGGTATGGAGAAATGGAAATAAAATGAGTTCGGAACCAAATCAATGATTCTCTCCGATCTCGTGGCAAACCGTAGATCCTCGAAATACATCTCGCGATTCCCACACTGCTCCGCTCACTTTAGGTTCACCTTCTGTGGCAAGGAAAAAACAGGCTAGATTCTTCCGTCCCCAACCTGTACTTCAACGTTGTTCCCCAAGGTTTCATCTGCGCACTCGATAAGCAATCAACTGCTCGGAATCCGTCACCAATGTCACTTTTCTCTCGGTAGCAATCAACAATTGCACCGTGCCTTGACAACCAATCCATTCCGAGCACCACATCAAACGAGGGGTCATCGGAAGGATAATCAAGTGCTGCTCTCAATCGCTCACCACCAATCGTGATTTCACACAACTTACACACACTCATCACCTCCACACATCCCGGTGGGGGAGTTTAAAGTCATCGGGACTTCTAAATTCTCAAATTTCGGTTTCAAAGTCCGAACAAAAGAACTGGATACAAGCAGTGTGTGGCACCTGTATCAAACAATACGTGAGCAAAAGAATGAGAGATTAGAATCATACCCTCAACCACCGCGTTCTTTGGTCCGACCTCGAGGCGCCTCCCGCCAGGTATAAGCTTGTCCCATGCTTTTCCTTCCCTCTGTCACCAACATTAGGCGGCGGGCCGGAGGCCTATCTTTGTTGTGGCGGAGGTGGTTATCTTAGGTCTCGGCTTGAAGGCGGAACCGTATCTTGAGGTGGGCGATGGGTCGGCGCAGGAGGGGTATGGCATATGTTGCGGGCGATGTGGCGGCATGTCTTTGTGACGGCCCTTCTTGGCTATAGGAAGCGTCACTTTGGGCTTGTTGAGCCGGCGGCCGATTAGGACAATTCCTCCTAATATGGCCCACCTGCCCACAATGGTGACACTTGGGCCCGTCTGAACATTTTACGCCACTCCCGGAAGAACTACGCCACCACTTGTCATTTCTTGATTGCGGTTTCTTCTACCACTCACTTGTGGTCCACCGAAACAGAAGGCCTGCCAGAAACAGGAGGGTCTACCAGGCGGGGGCCCGCACCTTCTTCTTCTTTACTTTGGCGATAGGCGGGTTATCTGTTCCACCCTCATAGCGGCTACTAAATCCGGAAGTTCCGAAGTCTTAGAGCCACCAAGGATCTCCTCACGAGTTCTTGAGGCCCCCCTCAAACTTGAGACATTTCATGTCTTGAGACTCCACTAGAGATGGCGCAAACCGGGATAGGTCATTAAACCTAGCCTCATATTCCCTTACAGACATGTCACCTTGCCGCGAATGACATGAATTCCAGTGCCTTTTTCCTCCCTCAGAACTCGGAGGAAGTGCGATCATTGAACATCACCTCGAATTGTTCCCGTGTCATCCTGTGACATTCATCCTCCTCTTGACTGTTTTCCACCAAGTGTTTGCCAATCCTTCCATCTTGTACATCGCAAATTCCACCCAAAGATTCATTTGGAGCTCCCATAGTACTCAAATGCTTAACTATGGAGTCAATCCAAAACTCGACTTCTGGGGTCCTCCTCACTATTAAACGAGGGGATAGGCGCTACTTTGAATTCCCAAAATATTCTGTTTTTGATCCCCCGTGGTCGCTCATTCCGAGCTCTAGTGGCCATGCCTTGAAAGGCGATAAACATGGCATCAAAGAATCCTTGATTCGGTTGTTCCGGTGGTTACCTAGTCTCTGCGGCGCCATTTCCTTCAACTAAAATCAAACTAGACTGCTCGTTGGATAACGGATGTCACACATGTATGTACAATCCCGGGGTTCTTAACCTAATGCTCGATACCACTCTGTCCGCCCCCAACCGGGGGTGGGTGACGTGGAGCTCGATTAGGGATTAATAAAGCGGATCCCCAACCGGGTCCCACACTTAACGCATTAAAATATAAATAATCTACATAGTCCGGGAGCCTCGACACAGGGCTCCACCCCACGAGATATCTGAGATCATACATACATGTTCATGTAAATAAACAATTACAACGGACATCATCCACAGTCTAGTAAATCCAAATATTTATTTAAGTTTACTGAAATTTCTCAAATTCCTTACATTTGCTCAAGAGGATAACACAATCCTCGCTTGCTTTCGACCCGTAGCACCACTTCATTTCGATGCACCGCTCCCTCGAATCTCACAGGAGGGTTTAAACATTTGAAACATGAGCGAAAGGCCCAGTGGGATATAATTTGAAATAATTTAAATAAGCGAATAAATAAATAAGTGCGTAAATAAAATAAATAGACATTCGGTCCCGATGTAATGTAGTAGAACCTCACATCCTTTTTCTCAAAGGAAATACATATCAAAACTAACTGTTTTTTGAGGCTTGATGAGTAATTAGTACAAATTACTCACCTCACCAAGTGCCTCGCCTACCGGACCGGTTTGGGTTACCTTGGGGGATGCACTCTCCGCATCCTATCTAGGCTTCTGACAATAGACTCTATTACCGTTCACAAGATCTCTTATCTTAAGAAATCATCCGTTTAACATTATGAAATCGTTCATATGACCCCACGAACTACTCAAGCCCTTGGCCCCATGGTGAACAAGCCATGAGGTTCCATGGTGACAAGCTATGGATTCCAAGGACAGGGACAAGCCAAGGAATTCCATAAACTAACAAGCCATGGTTTTTAAAAGCGTTTTTCTTTCGCAAATCAATCCCTTTCTTTAAAAACATTTTCAAGGCCAAAATCCTTTTTTTGAAAACAGGCTCACAAGGAAAAGGGATAGAAATCCTACCTCGCACAATCAAACACAGGACTAGCGTTGCCCTTTTCCGGCTTCCGCTTCCTCAAGCCCCTTGATCAATCCTCGGCGATCATCGATACAAAACACCACTTTAGGATCAATTCTCCGTCCTAAAGTAATCGAATCTCAATCATATTCCAAGATTTTCCAATTAGTGTGCCCTAATCAATTTTTCATGTTCAAATTCCATTCCAAGGGTTTTAATTATCAAATCGGGGATTAAGGATACTAATCCTTTCATCCCAAGTCCCCAAATGAAGCTAATTTGGGTTATCCCAAAACAGGGTCAAAACGACAATTCCAGGCCAAACAGGGGTCAAACCCGTGTACACCAATGATCGGCCAGGAGAGGAGGTGCATCACCACCGGTCGGCCGGTGGCCTCAACAAAATCCGGTCGACCGATGCGGTCGGCCCGGGATATTTCCGATTCGCGAAAAATCGCGGAAATCGATCCAAAATCACGCAAATCCAGTCCCAAATCACAAAATCTCAAGGGACAACCACTAGATCCGGGTTCTAGGTCCTAAAACAAGTCCAAAGAACCCAAGATCTCCAATTTCTACCATAGTTTCACTCGAAAATCATCAAAAATCCGTTTTGAACCAAAAAAACGAGTTTTAAATCCGAAAAACTTGAAATCCAAGAGAGGTTCTTTCAAGAATCTTACCTTGAATCCTTCTCTTGATGTTGAAAACTCTTTGAAATCACTCTTTGGCTCAAAACTCGTTCGATTTGGGATGGAAATGAGAGAGAGAGAGAGTACGGGAGGAGAGTGAGAGAGAGAGGAAGAGAAACGCATGCGGGAGAAAAAAAAGAAAAGGAAGGAAAAGAAAAGAAAGAAAAGAAAAAGAAAAAGAAAAGGAAAAAGAAAAAAAATGACGTGTAAAATATAACAGTCCGTAAATGCGCCCATACACACTTTGATTAAATAAATTATCAGAATAATTTAAATACCTTGGAATCATTTAAACTCAATTAGTTAAATCAGATTAGGCACACTAATAATCTTAATTACCTGAATTAATCTCGATTAATTCTTCAGGGTGTTACAGTATTCGTTTTGAAAAAGACGCATCCCGTCCATAAATATTTAATTGAATAACTACTAGATCGTTATTCCGTCCATACCCCTTCGTACAGCACTAGTATTGAATATCACAATAACATAGGACTCAATTTATATTAATGTGTACCATGAGTGTCATTAAGGGCCCGTTTAGTTCGTTAATTAGAGTTTTTAATTTTAGTTGAAATGTGATTTTATATAAGAATTTTTTATTGTAGTAAAAAAGTTAGATGTAACTGTTTCTGAGAGTTTTTTACTATAACAAAACTCAAATTCTAAACTAAAATTGGTGAAATAAACGTAAAAAGTAAGTAACATCTCAATTTTTGCCACATTTTTAAAGGTGCATCAAAACGAAGATAGATGCGGTCAAAAACCACTCGTAATCTACTACATACTGAACAAAAATTCTACAATGTCTTTGCGGCTAAAATGGAAAAATTGGAGAGAGCGCATTCTTCCCATGCATTCTTAGGGACTTGATTGATATTCCCATTTACTGTACCAGCTCATAGATGTCTCTTTTATTTGTATATATAGCTAATCATAATCAATGGAATATACACCATTCTTCCGCAAACATTTTTATGTTCCATAAAGTCCAACTTGCAAATGACAAAAAGTTAAGGTTATTTTTGCAATTTCAATCATCACTTTTATGACTAGGGGACCAAAATCCAGAGCTGCCAACAAAATATTAAAGTACAATATCAAACCTCAATGGGTGGGTTTTTTCCTATCTAACCATTGAGATTAATTACAGTATCGACAACTCTTAATTTCAAATATTATTTATTTTATCGATTCGAATTTAGAATTTAAATTTTGTTATGGTAAAAAGTTCACAGAAATAATCACATCTAATTTTTTATTATAATAAAATTTTCTCACATTAAATGATATCTCAATTCAAATTAAAAATTCTAATCAATGAATTTTAATGGCCCCTCAGTTAAACTTTTAATCGCCTTTACCCTTTAATTTGACATCACATAATCAAGGTTAGAGTCACACTCACATTAGACCCCATGGGCAGTGCCTCTGGCCCAGTGGGCACCATTCACATTTACCCAAATATTATTTTATAATATTTTTTCTGAGTTTGTTTCCCTTGAAAATTTCAAATTACAATATATATATATTTTTTTTTTCAATGAGTTTCAATTGTATCTCCAGTTTTGACTTTTAGTTATACTTATTATGTCAACCTCAAGACTTCTCATAAAAAAAAAAAGCTAACTGCATTACGATATACTAGTAAAAATGCATTCTTTCCGCACATGACGTACTTAAAACAACGGTTATAAAAATAATTATGAAAAAGAGGAAGAAAAATAAAGGATAGAAAAAATAAAGATAAAAGTGAAAAAAAAAAAATTTGAAGCAAAAAATGAGGAGAAAAAAACAACAACAAAAAAAAGAATTTAAAAAACTTGTCAGAAATATTTCGAAACTAAAGTTGAAATTTATAAGAATCACCAATAAAAGTTGTTTATGTAGGGACAAATACAAACTTGTTGGTGTAAATTGCTATGCAAGTCCACATGCCGAACAAATAATAAAGTGAATTAGTAGAGTATCGTTTTTACGGAGAAAGTTACTAATATTTTTCAAAGTAAAATTCAACAAATACAATGTAAACCAATTTTAATAGTTTGATTGCAACTACTACGAGGACTAAAGAAAATTAAAATAACCAGAATTAACAAAAGGTAAATTCAGCTAACAAAGACAAAAATCAATTTATGGTGGAAAGATTGGGACTCAATTTCTCTTTTTTACAACCTGGGCTATGTATGCTATAACTTTGCTATAGCAATGCTCTCAGTTAACCTGAAATGAAAATTTACACAAGAGTCTTCTGATCTACTTATAACTTCACCTCTTTATTTCAATTTTGGCATATTCCTATGAAAAATTAAAATAGAGAAGTTGCATTAAGCTTGGGTTTCAATTGGGCTATGTGAGGCAAGTGTATATTCCTATACTACATGCAAATTAGCTAGATCTATCTATGAAATTAAGCTAAACTCACATTGTTCAATGTTAGTCTAATTCCAATCAACTAGAAAATTGCGATTACAGTATTTTGTTCAAAATGGCCAGTCAATAAACAAAAACTAACATAGGAGATTATATTAAACAAACCAAATCAACATGAATATAACAAAGTGAGCATACACGATTTCAATTATAGATCCAGGTACTTTATCATCCTAGTCAAGTAAATCTAGCTCATAATTGGATTTACAAAAACCAAATAATCAGCATGTATCATTGTTCAACAAAATTGTAAACTAAAGGAGAATTGAAATACAACATATGAGAGAAAGGGAGATTCAGCTGGATTGAGCCTTCAAGCTTTCTTTTCTCTCTCGTACTTCAACGAGCTTCCACAAGCTGAGAATGACTGGAAAAATCTACTCCTCCAAGTACTGCTTTCTTTTTTCTCTTCTCTGGTACTATTTTCTCCTCTCTAGTCTCTACTCTCTTAGCTCACTCGGTACTCCTCTTCTTCTTTTTTTTTTCTTTCCTTCCTCTTTTACTTCTCTGCAGCGTTCCTACTAAGGAAAAATGAGTGTACTACTCATTAGGGCAACAAAGGATGCTAAGGTGACTCATACTAAGTAATTGGGTCCAGCTGACTAAGCTCCAATTCCACCTTCTACGTAATTTGTCCTATTTCTCTTGTAGAGTTATGAGCTAATGTCATCCACTAACTGCATACTGTCATATTTTTGCAGCAACATTTTTCTTCACAATTGATGTAGTTCACACCAACGCTCTTTAGGCACAAATCAGCCATCTTTAATTCAATTTTCTTCATAAACACCACATAGATAACACACAAATAAATCTTAACAGAGTGCATTATAAGAACTAAAAATTGAACAAATAAAATATAAATACAAACCACTAAGCCTTTGGATAAGCCAACTATAAGGTTATAAATGCCTAAAATAACTCTAATTCCTATAGTTATTAATACAATTGAGAATAAATTAATTTAGTAAGATAATTAAAAATATATTTTAAATAACTGTAAAAAAAGTATTTAAATGAGATATATTTGAAACTATATAAAAGTTAAAAGTTAAAAGATACAATTAAAAAATAAGAGAGGAAAAAGAAAAAAAAAGGAGAAGAAAAACTAAAGAAAACGCCTAAAAAGAGAAGACAGGAAAAATATGGCAACGAATCCCCATGTGGAACAAATAACTTCACAATTCTTTTAAAGTTTTTACTATATATAAAAGGTAAAAGAGATACAGAGAATTTTCTTTCATTCTTTTTAACAGAGATAATGGCCCTGCTATTTTTGTTCTAATTTAAAATCAAGGCCTCTATATTAAAATAAATAAATAAATAAATAAATAATAAAACCTTTCTCACGCCACTATTTTCTGGTTTCGAGATAAAATAACATTGTGTTGCAATTCATGTACGATAGAACAAAAATATAATGTGCGCGCATAGAATTCGTTTTAAAATAATTTTATTTTTTTATATGAAAATAGAAATGAAAACGTTTTTAATCTTAAATAGAAATTATTTTTAAAAATGTGTTTGGTAGTTTTATCAAAAGATTATTTTTAGTATAAAAAAATTTATTAATATTTCTCTTTTCCTCTCATCGAGAGAGGATAAAACGAAAACAAAAAATAAAAAACGACTAAAAATTATTTTTCATTTCTCTCATATTTTAACTAAACTAAAACCGTTTCATTTCTCTTTGTTGTCTTTAATTGTGTCAAACACCATTTTAAAATCGTTTTTTATTTTTTCTTAAAAAACATAAAAAACAAAAACAATATCAATTCTAAACACAATAATTATGTCTCATCTAGATACCCAACAGTGGAGAGTAGTCCAAGTTTGCTAAAGTTCAAAGTCTAGGCAGCCAGCCACCCACAACTTAAAATTAGCACATGAATAGTCATGATCAAATTCCCTTCATAGTATATGGCACAAATTAGTGAAACTTAACTTGGACATCTGTTTTTGCTTTGGTTTATTTTAGGGCGAAAGGCAAGGCTTTAAATAATAATACAAACCTTGTACGTCATATATAGGTACTCGAGCAACTCTTGGACGCTTCAGTTTTGATTTTTATTGCAATTGTGACTTGGGAACTTTTTTTCTTATCACAATTGCGACTTGATAATTTTCGCCTATAATTTTGTCTTCATCTTTTAATTTAAGGTGCAAAATGGATATAATTAGTCAAACAAGTGTGGCAACAACCAACTAATTATTGCTTTCTTTTCTTTTCTTTTCTTTTTTCTTGGATAAACAAGATTAATCAGTCTTTTCTTTTTTTCATCTTTTTTTTTTTTTTTTTTTTTTTTTTTTTTGTATAAAGAGGATTATCCCAAGTCTATGTCAAGCACTTCATGTGTCACTTTTTTTTTTTTTTTTTGGCATATTATCTTGATATTTGTCATCCTGAATTATTGCTTCTTTTTCTCGAATTATTCGTAGAAGTCTTTGTGGCGTGAACAACAAACAAGAGCTTGACTATTTGTAGGAGCCGCACGATGTTATTCTAGTTATAGATGATTTACTAGAAATTAGAAAATGCGGCGGGCAAACCACGGTTTTAGGAGTTGAAAATGAATAATATGGTTCTATTTATTTAACTAGTTCAGTTTAATTTTATTTGAATATTGAGCATAATTTAAATTTATACTTAGTAAATACGTAATTTAAATTATATTTTTTGTTTAAATTGAGTTAAATTGTCTAATTTAAAATTTAGTTCATTCCTTAAATTTAACGGTCTAAATTATTTTTGAACGGTAAAAAGGTGTCTGTCCTCTCTGCTTTTCATACTTAGTAAACACAAATTCAAATTATTTTCTCTATTTAAATTAAAATTTTAATTACACATTTTAAACTACAATTTAAACCACACAATTCGAATTAAAGTTTATATCAATAAAATGTGAACCAATGAATCAATGGCATTTAGAAGCCTCCATTGACAAAAACAGTTCAGCAAGCTAGACCATTTTTTTTTAAGCTAGACCAAGTTAAAAAGATTGGTGGTCTTGTATAACAAGTGTGTCCCAATTTTCCTAATTCAGATCTTAACATCCCTAATATATAGATTGTGCAGTGTTAGATTTTATGGTGGTTTGCCTGAATCTCTTTCAAACAGATTAAGTCGTTTTTGTCCTACTGGCAGGCTTCAAAATTTCTGTTATAAATGATAGGAGGATGTAATGACAAAAATGATCCCTTTGGCTAAAAAAAAAAAGGGTCTTTGTTATTCATTACGTGCGTCCAAAAAAATTTATTTTTTGTTTAAAAAGGTTACAGAAATTTAATTTTCTTTAAAAAGGTTATAGATCTTAAATTTGGCCTCACATTCTACTCCCCACCCTCCATGCTATCTAGCCCCCCACGCCAGCCAAGCCCTTCCCTATGTCGATGCCCTGGTAGAGCCATCCATCGGTTTGAATCCACCACTTGGCTCCTTCTATCTAAAGTTACAAATTTGAGGTGAGTTAAATGGACTGGCAAATCCATCATTTTGACCGAACATTGGCCTAAGGACTAGGTTTGGCTCAAGTTTTAGGTCTAAAAGTCTTTTCAGGTAGATCGACTCAACTCGATTAGTCTTTTTTTTCTTAAAAATAATAAAATTACCTTATAAAGTTTTCGGTGATTCAAATGGGCTTTCCAATTAGGTTGCACTGATCATTTCTTGATCAGAGCCAACCCAGCCTATTCAGGCCCTGGGTTGGGCAGACCAAAACATGCTGCTCTACTCCAATCCAAGATGGCCATAAAGAAGTTCAAAGCTTAACTCAAAATCTTAAGTGGAGTTAGGGATGTGAACAGACGAGGTAGAGCATGTAAACTCTAACAACATGAAACTAAATTTCTAAAATTAAATCTAAAAACTAAAAACACACCAAAACATCAAAATCCTAAGAACTTTATTCTTTTTTCTTCGTCTATTCTCTTCATCCCAACTTTGTCTCTTAATCCTTCATGAGCATTTTAACAAAACTTGATTCAGACACACAAGCGTACATGTGCGCACGCACACCTTTTACCTTGTTTTACCTTCATGTTAAATTTCATATATTTTACAATATAGACACAGTATCCATACACGTGGGTAAGAATATCTCTCGATAGAGTAAGATGAGTGCAAGCTTGTTAAAGATGCTGCAGGCACGAGCCAGGTAGGGACCAATAGGGGCACGTGCCCACACGACCCGTTGTTTCCTGTATTCATCCCCGATTCGAATCAATTCATGATTCATGATTCGCCATGATTTTCTCTAAAAAAATACACGTAAAAAGCGAGAATAGTTCGAATCATGATTACGAATACACGAACTAAACGAATTATCATTGAGAGCACTTACGGTAATTTTTGAGAACACTTACAAAGAATTTTTTGAGAACACTTACGGTAATTTTTTGATTAATTAAGAATTATCATTGCATGAAAAGATAAAGAAAATAAAAATTTATAGTGGTTCAAGAAGAATTTTTTTTGCTACGTCCACTTGTGAATGCACTAATATTTTGTTGATTACAATTCTTTTGGAGTAGTAGTATAGTGCGTAAAAAAACTTAATGGAGGAAGCAAGCTCTATTTATAAGCCTTTTAAAGATCGAGATCTTATCTCCACTTTCCGAGGAGATCATCCCCTATCCTTGAATCTCGTGGTCCGACAGCGGTTGTACCTCCATGATTTTAGCTACCAAATCGGGCGGTTGTTGCGAATATCTTTTTCCCAATTAGGAGTTGAAAATGAATAATATGGCTCCTATTTATTTAACTAGTTTAGCTCGATTTCAATTCGGTTTGAAGAGTGAGCATAATTTAAATTTGTGTTTGCAAACACAGTTTGAATTGTATTTTTGTTTGAATTGAGTAAAACTGCCTAACTTAAAATTTAGTTTACTCCTTAAATTTAACGGTTTAAATCAATTTTAAATGGTAAAAATGTGTCCGCTCTCTCTCTTTTTCACACCCAGTTATATCCCTCCATAATCTTTTATTTATTTTCTCCCACATCTAAAAAGCAAAATTTCTCTCTAAAAAATCAGAAAAGGAGAATTATCCACTATCATAAGATATGTGACAAATTCATTAATTAAAAGAATAATTACAAAAATTTCTCCCAAACTATGACTCATGTAACACTTTATTCTCTCGAACTTCATCCGTTCTTTTTCTAAACTTTATTTTGTTAACAACTTTATTCCTTCTATTACAATGAGCCATGAAATCTCTCAAGTGAGAGGCATATGACCTATATAAAGAGGGTAATATGATAAAATGACATGCAAGAAACTTAGGTTACGAAAAAACGCGTTAAAAGAAAAAACTCAAAAATAATGCAAGAGGCCCATTGAATTTGGGTTTTAAGGTTAGAACTCTGCTAAAAGAAAAAGAAAAAAGTTGAGGAGAAATTCAAGCTTCATTCTAAGAAATCTATTGAATCACTCCCAATGGCTGAATAGAGGGAAATAGTGGGTGTGCTTCATCAGCAATTATGGTGACTCTAACGCTTTTCTCATCAAGGCTTATAACCCTGAACATAGATGTGGGAGGAAGAATAAAATAAATTTGTGACTTTAAGGGTTTGTTTAGTTCGCTGATTTGAGTTTTTAATTTGAGTTAAGATGTAACTTTATGTGAGAGTTTTTTATTGTAGTAAAAAAGTTAGATGTGACTGTTTCTGAGAGTTTTTTTATTATAATAAAACTTAAATTTTAAATTTAAACTGATAAAATGAACAGGGTCCAAATTTGTTGTCAGACCGGTATGTTGACCGATTGAAGGGGATAGCAAGTGAGCACTTAATTTTACATTTGCAAAATGGCATTGTTGTTGATGTATAAAGGCAAAAGACATATCGGGCAAAGTGGGCAGCTACCAAAAAAATTGAAGGCACATTTGAAGAGCAATTTGTAGCTTTGTTTGATTATGGAGAGGAGATCAAGAGGTCTAACGAAGGTTCAACCGTTGAGTTTTGCACTCAGATGGGACCTGATGGTGTTCGATTGTTGAATCGCGTCCATGTATTTTTTGCTTTGCTACAGGTACTTACCATGCATAAATAAAATGAGAAGAAGCAAGAAACGAAAATGGGGAACAAAAAAAAATAAAACTAGGAGATTATCTGATTAGGAGAGTATTCTTATTAAAACGACCAAATAAGTGACATCTTTATTTCTAGAAAACCATATTAGAGTATCCAAATATTATATCTTAAATGGTCAAGATAGCATTTTAACGCATTAAAAATACAAGTTCCCGAAGTTATTTTCATTTGAAAAATACACAGATTTTGAAAGTGATTTTTCCCTAAAAAAAAAAAAAAAGATTCTTTGATGTTGCCATTCGTGGTAATAACTTGATGTCTATAATCAATGGCGACGACTTCTAAACTCCAATAAAAGGATTATTTGAATAAAGAAAAATGTTATCTACTATTTGACTTGGTTATTTCTTGAAAACAAACCTATTTTTGATTATTTTAAAAATAAATTTATAGTAAATAATGCATTTTCAAATCTTTAATTCGTAAATTATTTATCATAATATGTAACAAATTGATCCTTTTAACTTTGAAAAAAAAAATTGAAGTTCAAAAATGTGTTTATTAACTAAAAATAATTAGTAAATATTATGTAAATAAGAAATTAGTATTAAATGGGTAGATATTGATAGTTAATGTATTTAATTTGGGATTTCATAAAATTAAATTTGGTAAGTCTTACTTTTTAAAAATTAGGTCATGGGGTAAATCTAGATAAATCCTGAACTTGTTTCTTATTAAATTAAATATGATTAAATCTGATAAACTCTGCCTTAAAAATCTAATAAATTCTAAAAATTTTAAATTTAATCATGAAGAATATCCAATCTAAAATTTATGAAAATTAGACTCTGATTGTTTTATTAGTTCAAATGACAACGTAAATTTTTATTGTAATATATTTTTTTTCTATAAAAATTCAAACTCAACTTTTTATATTACTTTTTAACTCGAAGATGTGAAACCAATAATGAACTTTCCAAAAACCGAACCATTTCCAAAAGAGCTATTTTACCTCGAAAAAAAAAAGAGTCAATTTTTGTTTAATCGCAAGAATCCTACGTAAATCTCCTTAAAAAAAAAAAAAAAAAAAAAAAAGGAATCCTACGTAAATACCAACTAATTGCAATTTGCTTGGTCTGCAATAACTCGTTATTAAGCAGAAGTAACTCCTAAAAAAGAAACATGACTCGACTAGCACTATCAACCAAAAAGAAAAGACGAGAAAATGAAAATTTCCAGCAAAAAGATAAAAAGAAAAAAGAAGCAAACTTAACTCCTCGAGAAAAACATCATCTGTGATCATAACACGAACGCAACAGCTGAGCCGAAAATCAGGACAAAGAAATCGGAAGTTGACCAGATGGGGGCAAATTGAGACCGTTTAATTTATATATTTAGAATTATAATTTAAAATTATTTTTATTTTATGTATATATTTTATAAAAAAAATATTATAAAAAATAATGAATTATAATTTAAAATTAAAACAGATATAAAAAATAAACGTCTTCTACCCGCAAAAATCAGGAAAAATGGGGTTCCTTTCATTTTCAGTCGTTCGGTCAGTTTTATTCCACAGCCAAGTGGTGGTGATGTGGGGCCAGAAATGCTGCTTAGCTTACGTGTAAGCAAAGACAAAATCCTTCTTCACTTCACTCTTCGGATATATTAATAATCAATATAAATAAATAATTGCTAATCACATTTGTCAGTTGGATAAAGATAACTCTCTCTCTCTCTCTCTCTCTCTCTCCCTGAGTCTTGAGAAGATTCAGAAGATAAACAGAAAGAAGTCCAACGCCCAAAATACTCACTTGGGACTTGCAAATTTACAGGTTTTGTTTTGTTTGCTTTACGGTAATTGTTTTGTTTGCTTTCTTACACGCAACACTTTCGTGGTTGATCAGTTTTTAAGTTATAGTGTATGATTCTTCTCTTCCGCTTTGATCATTTTTAGGTCTTATATAATCTATATCGGTATTGTCTTTTTTTGTCATCGGAACTTCCGAACTAATTTTGTCTTTGGTGTGTATTTCTTATACGCAATCATCTATGGTGGTGGAGTTGGTTTTGACCTTTTGTGTGTGACTGTGTTCTGTTCTGATATTTTGTTGGAGCCTTTGACTGGTTCTCTCTTTGCATGTTTGGTGTTATTCCTTGGTTTAACTCTTTGGCTTAGGTCTCTTTGAATATGTCAGTTTGTTAGACGCAGAATTTGGAATCTGTTTTTCCTGTTTCTTTTTTTTATTGAGTGTACACTTGAAAGGTTTGTAATACATATGCAAATTTGGATTTTTTATGACCAAAAGTTCATTATGTGGTTTCTGTTTCACGTTTCTATCTGTTTAATCATAAATGGATCAGAATGTGACTATAACAGGTCTCTTTCTTTCTGTTGCTTTTATTAGGTTTTGACAAGATTGGATGTGGTGAATTAGATATGGCTAATAGCAAGGCCCCTCACAGTCTCCTTCCACTGTATTTGCTTATTTCTCTTGTATATCAATGCTCGGGTTCTGAGCTTGGTGCAACCCGGACGGCGTTGCTGCAAGTGAATGCTTCTGAAGCATCCGGGCAACCAATATCCGAAACATTTTTCGGATTATTCTTTGAGGTTCATTCCCTGACTTGAAATGGTCATGTTTTCTTCAGTTTCTTTAGGAATGTACAATGTGTCGGCTTGGTTTCTTTTCGTCATGCTTTGCTGCCTGACCATTTGCTTGCAATTTGCTTCATTTGTTTCATGGATATAGATATATGTAAGCACATTCACATGCTTATATATGTATTCTTTTCTTTATTTTTTTATTTGATTTGTTTATATTATACATTTGTTCGAGCTGGAATTTTTTGATTGTACCTTTATTTATTATTATGAGCTTCTATGAGTTGGCTTAAATGACACGAGTGACTTTTTCAGTTGAGCTTTTATGCTAAGTTTTATTAGCATTTTAGTGTTTTTCTTGTTGAAGGGTTGTTGATTTTGGAAAAATATATGTTCTTTTACTGCAGGAGATTAACCATGCTGGTGCTGGTGGAATTTGGGCTGAGCTTGTAAACAACAGAGGTTGGTTCCAAATACATTACTCATCGTTTTTTTAAGTGTCCATGTTAGTCATGTTGGTCTTGAAATATTGGAAATTTGGGGTTTCTCATGAACCTTTCTTCCCAGGTTTTGAAGCTGGGGGCCCTAATATTCCCTCAAACATTGATCCGTGGACTATTATTGGAGATGAGTCATCTTTGATTGTATCAACAGACCGCTCTTCATGCTTTGAACGCAATAAGATAGCATTGAGAATTGACGTGCTTTGTGACAGCGAAGGTCCCAATAGCTGTCCACCTGAAGGTGTTGGTGTTTATAACCCTGGATACTGGGGCATGGTGAGTACTTTTTACTACATAGTACACATGTACAGTTGTATTTTGTTTAGTCTTTATTCTTTGTTTGTTTTACTTATTGAAATTTCTGTATTCTTTCTGTATTTGTAGAATATTGAACAAGGAAAGAACTACAAAGTGGCTTTTTATGTCCGTTCAACCGATGCAGTCAATATATCTGTAGCATTGACCGGATCAAATGGGTTGCAAAAGCTGGCGTCTACGAACATTATGTAAGCACCAATTTCATACACAATTCAGCAAACCTTTCCTTCTTTTTTCTTTCTTCTTCTTTTCTCTCTTTTTTTTTTTTTTTTTTTTTTTTTTTTTTGTCTCTTTCAAATAATGAGCAGTTCATTTTAATACGGTTGCAGAGCTGATGATGGTGAAGTTTCAGATTGGATAAAGAAGGAGTTTCTGTTGGAGGCCAAAGGAAGCGACAGTAATTCAAGACTTCAATTGACCACTACTAGGAAAGGGGTGATATGGTTTGATCAAGTGTCAGTTATGCCTTTGGACACATATAAGGTACTGCATTTCTTCAGAATTTCTTTGATGTTATTTCAGGAGGATGTGTCATCAGTATTTACATAGCTTTTCTCCTTTTTGGGATGAATTAGATGTGGATAGATCTATGTCACTAGTTGTCACATGGCTATGGAATTTTGTGTTCTCACTTGAACTTCTTAATGGAGAGATTATACACTTGCATTATTGTAACTGGGCAGATACTATTTGTACTGAACTTCTATCACTACGAGAGGTCATAAAAGAAATCTCTTAATTCAAACCTTAAAATTTCAGGATAAGGGTTGTGTCTTTTTCAGAATAAAACCTGGGAAAGTGGGGCTAAATCAAACAGTCAACATGTGACTTTAGGACCCTCATTCTTGAAAGAGATAAACAAAAGCAGTGAATGCTTATTAAAGCAGAAACTGAGATGAGATGTGTGCTGATCTAGCATTATTTTTGTTATCTAATTTATAAAGTTTCTTTCTAAAGTGGTGATATTGGCACAGGGGCATGGTTTCCGAACTGATCTTGTCCAAATGCTGGCAGATTTAAAACCGCGTTTTTTCAGATTTCCTGGTAAAATTGAATTTATTTTGTTGTCACAACCTGTTTCTAACTTAGTTTGGAACTTCATATGTACATATTCAGTGCACAACCAACATGTTGACTAGGTGGCTGCCATGTTTGGGTTTAGTCTTATCCAGAGTGGTGTTTTGTTGAATCCTCAAGGGTCCTAACTCTACATAGTGTACTTTATGCTGTATTAGGTGGATGTTTTGTTGAAGGTGAATGGTTAAGGAATGCGTTCCGGTGGAAAGAAACTGTTGGATCATGGGAAGAGAGGCCTGGGCATTTTGGTGATGTCTGGTCATACTGGACCGATGATGGGATCGGTTATTTTGAGTTTCTTCAAGTAGGTACTTTTGGTCTATGAGTATAGGATATGAACGTATGAAGTTTATAAAACTTGAGATTTTTCGGTATATGTTCCTTACAATACATTGTAAAATAACTTGTTGCTGCAGCTAGCAGAAGATCTTGGTGCATTGCCAGTGTGGGTATTCAATAACGGTACTTTCTTTTGATTCATTCTTCGCCTTTGGCTTTTTGCTTATCATTATAATTTGACCGAGAAGTAATTGTTCTCTGTTCCCTGGTTCACAGGAATCAGTCACAATGACCAAGTTTCCACGTCTAGTGTCTTACCATTTGTGCAGGCACGTGTTTTTATGTCACAGTGATTAACTTCATTCCCTCTTCTTCTGATCCGTTGAATTCTCTGTCTCCATTGCTGTTAATACACTTTATACTCATCTTTATTCAGCTTATGTATGTTTACTGCATTTATATACTGAATTTTGTAATTGTGTTTTCTTGATTATAGGAAGCCCTTGATGGTATTGAGTTTGCTAGAGGTAGCCCTAGTTCTAAATGGGGTTCGCGCCGTGCTGCCATGGGACACCAAGAACCTTTCGACTTAAGATATGTTGCTATTGGGAATGAGGACTGTGGCAAAAAGAATTACCGAGGTTTGTCTATTTCTTTGATTTATGATAATGTTTTGCCACTTGTTTATCATTTGTATAGATAGAAATATCAGTTGTGAAGGACATTTTTGTTGTCCACAAATGAGTTTATTTGATTGAACTTAAAAATTTACGTTTGTGAATTGCTATTTACTGCTTAAAATTGTTCTTATCAAGATGGATTTCAGATCGTTTCTCTAGCAATTAGAAGAAAATAGTGTAATGAGGTTTATGAGATTTAACTGTATACAAAACTTAATGTGAAAATTGTTGGTCTCTTCGAACTTATATGTTCAAGATTATGACTCTAAATCCAAATTGTAATACATGTTATTAAAGTTCGTTTGAGATGTGACTAACTTTTTCATAAAACTTGTCAATTGGCAGGAAATTACCTAAAGTTCTATGATGCCATAAAAAGTTCCTATCCTGATATCAAAATCATTACAAACTGTGATGCCTCTTCTCAACCATTGGATCACCCGGCTGATTTGTATGATTATCATGTAAGTCATCTACTGTCAGCACTTGTTTTGATTTTTCTAGTACTTTTCTCGTTTTAGAAAAACATGATTAGTCTTTCTTGCTTTCTGGACTGACAGTTACTTTTAATATCTTAATTTTGTTGGTTAGGTTTACACAAGTTCCAGCGACATTTTCTCTAGAGGCAATCATTTTGACCGTACGCTGCGTAGTGGACCAAAGGTGCGTTGATCCTTTATTTGCCATTTTTTATTTATGTAGATATTTCTTGGGATTGATCAGTGTTAGTTGTCTTTGAATCGAGTCTCCTCCAGGCTTTTGTAAGTGAATATGCCGTAACTGGAAAAGATGCCGGTAGGGGAAGTTTTCTTGCAGCACTAGGCGAAGCTGGATTTCTCATTGGACTAGAGAAAAACAGGTATAGCTTTCAAAAATTCGCTGTGTTTTTTCAGTTTGTTAAAAATAAATATTCAGTTCATGCCTTTAGAAACATGCACTTAACTGATAGTATCTGTAACAATCTTTTGACATTTGTATCCAGTGAGGTCATTGAGATGGTGAGCTATGCACCGCTCTTCGTGAATAACAATGACAGGCGGTATCTATCTATCCCATTCTCTTAAAATGTTGGTCCATTAATTGAATATCTCGGAACAACACTGCTGAAATATGTTTATGAAATTGGAAAACTTTCTTTGATTAAAGGTGGAATCCAGATGCAATTGTCTTCAACTCCGCAAAGGCGTATGGAACTCCTAGCTACTGGGTTCAACGTTTTTTCACAGAATCAAGTGGGGCTACTCTTCTTAAATCAACACTACAAACAAATTAAACGCACGTCGCTACTCGCCTCTGCTATTTCTTTTAGAAGTTCAGAAGATGACGAAACTTACCTTAAAATAAAGGTATAACCAGTGGTTGCATCTTACTTTGAGAGATCTTATGCTGTGCAATGATCGATTTCTTGTTTTATGTTCAAAATGACATACCTTAATGTCTGACGTCTATATAATCTGTTCTTTTACCCAGTCTATATCAAGTATGCTTAACAAGTAACTGACATATTTTCACTAACGATATACATTGCCCCTTGTTTTATTTATAGATGTCCACACCTATTGCCAAATGTGGTCATTTTTTTTCTTTACTCTTCATACATCTCTTCGATATTTTGACATTTATTATGCAAGGTAACTAGCCATATTCCTTTGTTTTGGTCTAGAGAATGGTCTGAACGAAGACTAAAATATACATTCTATTTCTTTTGAAAAGACTCATATTTTGTGTTTTGAGTATTGATGGATCCGTTATGGACTATATCCATTGTGGTCAATACGGTTCATGGTCAATGCATTGCAAATTTCTCACTGGGCGGCTAATGACTCTGCAGATTGTGAACTTTGGAAGCGACACTGTAAATCTCAAGATTGCAGTAAATGGATTGGATCTGAATACAGTTCGACTTTCTGGGTCAACTAAGACCGTGTTCACATCCAGTAATCTGATGGATGAGAATTCTTTCAATGAGCCAACTAAGGTACTAGACTAACCTCTGTGAACCATTTACTGCATTTCAACTCTATTTTGAGTTGTAATGCTTCTATGCACTCTCCTATACTTGATGAACTAGGCTTTTTTGTACTAAACTTGTCTCACTGGCGCTCCTTTTATGATCACTTCTAAGAGAATTTCATTTCCCACTTAATACTCGCTGTTTGATCTTATTTCATAAATGTGATTACATGAGATATTTGATTAGGTTGCATTCAAAGTTTTATTGGTTACCTTCTCTTCTGCACTTTTTGTAGTATGTATAGTTTTTCTTGTGTTGCTTGCCTTGCCTCGTTTGGAAATTGTCTGAACACATTCCTCTCATAAGGTCATATCGAGTTTTATCTTTTAGTTGTTTCTCATTCTGAACGAACAATGTGTGCGCGCGCGCGTGTTAACATACAATAAATAAATAAATAAATATTGACGAGTTTTCAATGATTACCGTTTTCATCTATCGTCACTCATTAATGTTGTGGCGTGAAAAGAATCTAATTTCATTAATTCTCATACACTTGTATATATATACACAATATATATATGTATGGATAAGAATTTAATAGTTATGTTTCTATAGTGGTTACCTATCAAATATAAAAATTTGATGACATGACATGATAACAATTCAATCTTATTAATGGTCATAATTTTTTTTTATCAACTATTTAATTTATTACCATCGTCGATCAAATATCTTCCATCAAATATTAGAGTAATCATACATATATATATATATATATATATCTAAAAAAAATATGAAAAAGAAAAAACCATTATATATTGCACCTGCAAACATTTCCCTTAAAATCTATTTGTTTTATTAAATTGTTGTTGTTGTTGTTTTAGTCCTTGTTTCGAACCCTTTTGTTTTTGTTTGTTGCGGGGCTATTTCTTTTTTGGTGTCCAAGTTCTGTCTTTATCTAATCTTATAAGAAGTAAAAGAATAGCAATATCCCCACATTTTGTTACATTTCTGCAATTTTTTTTCACACACTTTCCACCAAATTAAATGCAGGTTGTACCAACCAAAAGTCTGCTCAAAACTGCTGGAGAGAACATAGATGCTGTAGTGCCTGCACATTCTTTAATTTCATTTGATCTGTTAATAGAAACAAGCAGTATCAGGATCGATGGAACTGGCTCTCTCTCTTCTAGATCATCTATGTAAATAATTAATGGGTATACGAAATTATGTAATAATATGCAACTTTAATGTCAGGCCAGTAATTAAAATGGTTGGCAATCTTTGCCAATCAACTTTCTAGTATTTATATAAACTATAAAGTAAAAGTTGCTGATCTTCCAGTCTCTTGCTTGAATCATATACTATTTACTTACCAAACATACTATTTATATGCATGCGTTGTACCCTCCAAGTATATGTTTCGTTTTTCGATGGTTCCCTCCCAAGTATTATGATTAAAACAATGGTACACTTTTGTCATGACACTAGTAGAAAGCACCTGCCATACACGTGCATATTTAACATAATATATATATATATATATATATATATATATATATATAGGAATTGTGACACTTAGTTTATTTTTTTTTATAAAATATGTATATATATTTTTTTAAAATGTGTATATATTTTTTAAAAAAATATGTATATTTTTATGATTAAATATATAATATATACATATTTTAAAAAAACACAAATGCCGAGACTTTACTTATATATATATATATTTTAGATATTTGAATATCTCGGATATTTAGTGGACATTTTTAAAAATATCTTGGATATTAATGAATAATCACTGATATTATAGATATTTTTGGACATCATCGATATTATATTGTGCATATTTTTAAACATCATCGGTATTTTGCAAATATTTTGAGAAGAAAATCCTTCTCCCGCTATCCATGTCAGGACTTTAAAAAATGGATAAAAAATGTGGATAATGTTGTAGACATATTCGCGCTCCTCACATTGCCAAGTTACCGAGGATTAGGATTGTTCATAAATCTGAACAACTCGCAAACCCAACCCACTTCGTCCCAACCCAAGCTGAAAAAAGCAACTCGCAATATTATTTTTAAATTTGCGGCTCACTATACCTTTGGGCCGAAGTGTTTGGGGTGGATTGCGGGTTGAGCCCATAACAACCCGCAATCCTCAACCCAACCCGCACAACATACCCCCAAGCTTTCGGCCCAAGCCGAACTGCCCAAGTTCTACCCTAGGCTCGCTAACATTAAGGTTCACAATCTCATTCTCGGTCTCCCTTCCCTTGAACCCCCTCTTTTTGCCTCTTCCTTTGCAGTTTTCCCTCTTCATCCCCTCCCGTGAACTCCCTCATAACTCTCTCCTCATTGCTCAGTCCTCTCGCCCGCCGTCTTGCCCACTTTCTCCGGTGCTCTCTCGCCGGACTGACAAAGATGGTTGCTATTTCTGTTTTATGATGAAATTTGAATATTATATTGAACTTTAAGTTTTTAATTTTTTGAATGTTGAAATCGACCACCCAACCCAACCCGAACATCGTTGGGCTGTGAAATTTTTTTAAGATCGTTTGGGCTAAATATGTGCAACCCGCACCCTTTGGGGTGGGGAAAAAAAAATCCTACCCCACACCAACCCAACCCATGAACAGCCCTACCAAGGATTTCCACTCAAAACTAGGGCAAGTCGAATTGCTTGACTTCGTTGCAGTGTATGTGGGAAAATGCACGAGATCTTCAAAAGAATAAGAAAAGGGAAATTTCAACAGTTGCATTAAAACCTCATTCATTTCACCGATTTGAGTTTTCAGTTCTAAGTTTTTACAGTTAAAAGCTCTTAAAAAATGTCACATTTAATTTTTTCTGTTATAGTTAAAAGTTTTTAAAAAATGTCACATCTCAACTTGAATTGAAAATTTGAATCCGTGAAACGAACGAAACCTAAATCTAAACGTCATTTTGCTATTTTTAACCTTTCATTTTCAAAATTTTTTATTTTCACTCTACATTATATAATGTTAGGATACGTGAAATTACCTTAGACTGTCGTTCACTAATCCGTCCCTTTTCCATATAAGCCAATTCAAATTGCGAGATTGGAAATAGCATTTTATACTCAGTGGGGCTGAAGACTAAGGGCATGTTCTTTTGGAGTATAATTTGAGTGTAATTTGAGTTGAATTTAAGTTATAACTTGAGTTGAAGTTGTAACTTGAATAAAATTGAGTAAAATTGAATAAAATTAAAACTTAAAAGAACATGAATTTAAATAAAATTAAAATTAAAATTATCTTTTTTAAACTTTTTAAACAAAAGAACAAACCCTAACTCTATACGTATAAATTATGAATCCTTTGGAATTTCCAACAAAAAAAATAAAAAATAAAAAAAAGTATGAATTGTTTGGAACATTGATTAAAAAATTTTAAAATTATGAAAGTGGTACTTGCTTAAGCAAAAACTGTCAAATCAAAGAGTTAAAAATGAAAAATGAAAAATATTCAGCTTTTTCTTTTTTTAGTAACAGATGAAAATCATTGTTTTTGTCTGCCAGTAAATTATCCCACGCACGTGTCAATCATGTAGGTGGGTAATTCAACAACCCCACCATAATTTGACCACAAACCCCAAATAGCTCATTGGTTCTTCCAATACTCATCATATTTTTTTTTCCCGAGAGAAAATAAAAAATCTTATTATTAAAATATATTATAAATTTATTTTATATCACTAATAATTTATAAATTATTTTTTTATAATATGTAAGTTATTTTTTTTATAATTTATAGATTATTTTTTTGTAATTTATAAGTTATTTTTTATAATTTATAAATTATCTTTTTGTAGTTTATAAACTTTTTTTTTTTAATTTACAGATTATTTTTTTTATAATAATATTAAAATTTTATATAATGATATAAATAATAGAGTAAAAAAATAATAGTTAAACTTAAATTTTTTTTTTTTGAGTAACATAATCATCCTTTTTTTTCGTAGCATTAAAACAAAAAATATTTCGTAAGCACAATTAATTTTGGTTATTTTTTTTTCACTATGAGTAATTGTGTAGATAATTATAAAATGCAGTGTCATAATTATTGATACCGCAGAAATCCTTGATCTGAATACGACGTCGTTGCAACCTAATCTTTCGTACTTTTGTTAAGCCATTAGTAGTTGAAAATGGCACCACACTCTCTCAGTGGAAAGCACACTTGCCCAATTTTTTTTCTCTCTTCCCAAACAACTCTTCCACCAGCAGCTCCTAACCCATTTCTCCCTCTTCTTTCTCTCTCTAACCCAACCCAACAATGGACGAAGGCCAACCATTGAACAATGTCAGCGTCCACAGTGGAAGACGAACCGATTCGGTGCTCCGCGGGCCCACCATGAGCACCACTACAACCACTACCTTCTCTTTCCCTCTCACCCGCTACCCCAGCCGCCTCTTCGCCGCCGCCGACCGCCGCCGGATTCTCCTTGGCGACGGAGACGGTGACGGTGAGAGCTGCGCTTACTCGAAGCCGATCCTGGTGCTGGACGTGGTGTGGAACTTGGCCTTCGTTCTGGTCTCGGCGGTGGTGCTGTTGTCCACTTTCAGAGAGAAACCCTCGACCCCTTTGAGAGTTTGGATTTCTGGGTACGCTTTTCAGTGCGTTTTGCATGTGGGTTTCGTCTGCTTCGATTATCGGCGGAGAGGTTTCGCCGATCTCGTCGGCTTTGGTGGTCTTTTCGCTTTCTCAGAGACGTACCAGGTGAGTTCTTTTCTACACGAAATTTTGGTTTTCGAATTTGAATTTTCGTTTTCTTTGATGGGTATGAAGAAATTTAGCTCACTTTCTAAGTTAATTGATCGTTGATTGATCAATTAATTAGGAAAATATGCATTGTTATTATGTTTTTTGTGTGATAGTTAAGAGTACAATTTGGTACTCAAATTCAAATTGGCGTTATAAATGGAGATCAGGTCTTTAGACCTGACTGCCTTATTAGGCCTTCGGAAATCCTTTAGCCAAAAAAAAAAAAAAAAAAAGGACTCGAGAAATGTCAAAAGTTGAGGGCTACTAAGATACTAGTAGGGCTTTCTTAGATTTCCTTTTATAGAAGTTGGAAATGTTAGATATCAACTCTATTGAAAAATTGAAAAACACGTTTGCTTGTATTGAGATGTATTCTTTGCATTATCGTTCTTTACTCCAACTCAAACGCTTGGAAGCAAGTCGATTTTACTACTGCATTGAACACTTTCCTAGTTTTGCTTGCAACTTTCATCCTCTTGGTGGTAAAAATAGTTAGTAAATTTGTTGCAACAATTTATCTCAGAAAATTTTTTGTTCATGGTAGCATGCTACGAAAAACCAAAGGGTGTATGGGAAAACATAAATTGTGGTCCCAACTCCCAAGTGGCAGTGATTGGATGAGCTTCTAAAGGAATTGGTTGGCATTAGTTTGAAAGGAAACTAACTTCAGTCATTATTGAGCTGAACTTTGATGTAGGAAAAAAATGAAATTTTAATCAAACTTGATGCCGTTAATTGTTTCATATATATATATATATATATATATATATATATATATATATATATATAAATAAATGTTAATTAA
This sequence comes from Morus alba, assembly GCA_012066045.3. Taxonomy (NCBI): domain Eukaryota; kingdom Viridiplantae; phylum Streptophyta; class Magnoliopsida; order Rosales; family Moraceae; genus Morus; species Morus alba. Next base: position 7,685,145 of record CP050226.2, on the reverse strand, counting down.
GAGCGTTTTAAATGGTAAAACGAAATCCCTTTTAGAAGTGGATTTTTTTTTTGGGGGGATAAAATCATTTGGTACACTGTGTTATAGCAAAACTAGCCGACCCTAATTAAGTTGGGATTAAAGCTTGTTGTTGTTGTTGTGTTATAGCAAAACATGATAAATATTCATTTAAGAGAGCTGTAAATGGTAAAACGACGTCCCTTTTAGAAGTGGATTTTTTTTGGGGAGATAAAATCATTTTGGTACCCTATGTTATAGCAAAACATGCTCTTAGAACCCTTTGTTTTTTATAATATTAAAACGGTACCTCAACAGTTTTAAAAACATCTTCTTGGTACTTTGAAGTTGATTTTTGGACCATGTAATGTCTAAACTATCCTTATGTTAACTAAATACAAATCAATATTTAAAAAAAAAATCTGAAATTTAAATATTTAAAAGAAAACAATAAAATAAAAAATTTCATGATTTTTTTTTTCTAGATTTATGAGTTTTTGGTTAACTAAATAGAAGGGTACTAAGGTCATTTTCCGTCTCAAAAATTAGCTCTAGGGTTCCAAGAAGATGTTTCTAAAAACGTCGAGGTACCATTTTAATATTATTAAAAATATAGGGTACCAAGAGTATGTTTTGCTATAACAGAGTACCAAAATGATTTTATCTTTTTTTTAAAAATAAACTCTGGGGACTCTTCTCATTGTGATGGACATTTGTAGTCTCTTAGTTTTTTATTTTTTTATTATTATTTTTTATAATAAAGTATTTTAAAGTTATTTGGAGAATGCGACTCTATTTCATCGTTCATTTATATTTGTCTTCCAGCATCATGAAAAGGTTGGAGTCTGTGAATACAATTGTGTCATCCATCTGGTGGATGTGTGGATTCTATTGGATTGTAGAGGGTGGCCAAACTCTTCTGCAAGATTCTCCACGGCTTTACTGGTAACTCCTGTGACTAAAATTTTTTAAAATTTCTTGATAATAACCCTTACTGTATCTCTTTAGTTTAACATATGAAACTTGGATAAACTAAGCATGCTTGTCTATGAAGAAAGAGCACGGTCTTAATTTCATGTTCCAACAATGTTAGAAATCAGATTATGATTACACCAAGAAATTCATGAATATTAGCATTACAAAGTCAAGTATGTGATTTTAGTGAAATACGGTGATCAATTATAATGTACTTTAAACTTAGGTGCATGTTTAAGCAAATGCAAAACCTCATTAATGAGCTCCTGTTTGCAAATGCAGGTTAACAGTCGTATTCCTCGCCTTTGATGTGTTCTTTATTATCTTTTGCATTGGCATGGCATTTGTCATTTTCTTTGCTCTCTGCTGTTGTATTCCAATTGTAGCATTTGCCTATTCTATGGTAATTAGAGATGGTGCATCGGAAGATGATATCAGGAATCTTCCAAAGTATAGATTTTGCCAGGATAGTTCATTGATGACCCTTGATAATGATAAGAAGCTGGATATTCTTACAGCACAGCTAGAGTCAAGTAATAACCACATCAAGGAACTTGCGCTTAACCCAGAAGATTCCGTAAGCTCCGTTTTCCTATATTCTTTTGTTTATTCAACCTTTTCCTTTCATCAGATTTGTTTGGTATTTGAATTGATGTGATGATCATTTTGATTATGATGTTGAGTGCATAAATTGTTTGGTATTATTGACTTGTTTTTCTCTTTGCACCCCTGACCAACATGACTCGTCAAATTAGATTTTCCTGCTCTGACATGCTGTGCTCAGCAGCTTCTTATCATGTATGCAATAGTTATGGGAGTGGACAACCTTGTCTGGTGTTGCTTGGTTTTACTTTTAGCTGTATCACACATTTACTTTTATGAACTTATTCAAATATTCTTCATTTGATGTCTTCATAAATTATTTTCCATTTTTTACATGCTAACAAAGTATATCAAGTAGAGACTATCTTATTTCTTTTGGTTCTTCGTTCCCTTTCCTTATTTATTTATTTATTTTTTTAATTTTTTCTTTGATAAGCGTTCATTGCGTAACTTGTTTAAAACACTATGCTGCATAAAAATCAATGATGCTTCTATAGTCTATTGTTCTCTCAAAGTGCGGTGATTTGTAAATTTTGTATAAAAAGGATGAGACATATGAAATTCAACTCATTTCCGTGTGACTTTCACAGGAGTGTTGCATTTGCCTCTCTCGGTATGCCGATGGAGCCGAGCTGTATACGCCCCCATGCAGCCATCATTTTCATTGTGGTTGCATAAGCAAATGGCTTCGAATAAACGCAACATGTCCCCTCTGCAAGTTCAATATCCTGAGGAGTGATACTTTGGTTTAATAATATTCTCCATAGGTGGAGAATTCTTCTAACAATCCAGATGGTCATTTGCTGATCTGCTGACAACTGATGGTAAAAGGAAAACTTAGGAAAAAGAAAGAGCTCTTTACTTTCGCGGTTCCCATCCCATCATCGGGATTTTTTCTTTTATGTTTTCCTAAGCCTCTTTGTGCATAGAATTTCAGACTTAGTTTGCGGTTATTGTATATTATGTAGATGTGATATGAGAATGATGACCATTTGCCTAAGACTGCTCGTTTTAGTGGCACCGGAGGGTTTGGTGGGATGGGTTTCGGAAAGCTGCGGCTTTAATCCCGTGTTATATTAAAAAAAAAAAAGAAAAAAAAAGAGAAGTATGACCATTTGGATAGTACTAGTACTACTATTTGATAACTCTTTACTTTTCTTTTATTATTATTGAAAAAAAAAAAAGAAAAAAAAGAAAAGAAAAAGTTGCAGCCAGAACTAGAAGCCCCACCTGGTAACAAGGGGGAAGTATGTAAAGGGATGAGAATGCATATTCCGTGGGTCCAAAAAGGTTGCGACTTCTGTAAATGGTTGATGTTAAGAGAACCCGTCCTGTGCACCAACTTTTTGACTGGCGAAAAGCCGTGTTGTAACTTTTTTAAAGACAAAAAGTATTGTTTTGGCAAAACGAAAGTAGGCATTAGTGACTCCACATTAATTAAATTCCAGTAATGAGAAATTGCTGATGACTCCTTAGTCTGCTTCAAGTAGGTGTTCCTAGTTTTGTTAAAAGTGTTAATTGTTTAAAAAGTTGTTTTTTGTAAATCCTTAATCGATTTTTGATAATTTTATTGATTGATTTTAGTAAATTATTGACTAACTAATCGTTAGTTTATCAGCGGATGTCTAATGTATCTACTTTCAATTAGGTAAACTATTTATTCTTAAATTTCTGGAAAGCAATAATGTTAACTAGAAACGTTTACTAAAAATTGTTTTAAAAATGTCATTTTTGTATAAATCCCTTAAATAATCTGATCTTCATCCAAAGAAAGAGTACCGTGTTGTTAAACTATAGTAAGACTCTTGTTTTAGTCCCTGAATATGGAAATCAATAATAGTAGTCCTTAAAATTTTCTAACCGTTGAATGTTTGTTGGTTCAAGTTCTCCATATGAAAATATGATTTTTTGTCATTCATTATTTATTTATTTTTTATTTTTTTATTTTTTTTTGCAGCAATGAAATGTTGAGTTATAGTACGAGTATTAATGGCGCTGCTAAGATGTAGGAGTCTTCTTTCTTGCTCTATTTGCTTGTGAAGCTGCCGTGAGTGTTTGGTCCCTTTCTGAACGGTGGAGACTGATTTCTAAGTACAAAGGTTTTCCTGAATCCTGTGGCTGGCCTTTTTTGGACAGTCTTCACCCCAAAGCTTGGAGATTTCTGCTCGGTATTGTTCGGTATTGTCTTATGAAATGTTTGGAATGCTTGTAACTCCGTGGTCCATCGCGGAGTTGATACGAATGCAGCCGTGTGCATTGACGATGTAGCCGCTGCCATTGCAGGCCCTCAAACTTAATGTTGATATAGCTGCCATGCAGCTATTATTCGTACAGTTCGGGGGCTGTTTCTGCACCATGGAAAAGAGGACAGATGGATCTCCTCTCATATTGCTGCGTGCGGCGGTTAGAGAAGGCCACATTGCAAAGCCAGTGCTATCTCTCAGATTTCAATTGTTCCGATGAGAATTTTGGGTTCAAGGATAATCCTGTTTGTGCCTTTTGTAGTTGCCAACTCTGCTATACTGTTTTATTGAGTTTGACTGAAATTCTTCCTTTAAAAATAAAATAACATAAAAGTGATGGTGTTATTCATTCATCCTGCCCTCATTGCATTTCTTAGAGAAAAATTGGATGCTACCTTGTGTTCAAACAAGGACCTAACTTGGTAACCTAAGGAGTACCAAAATTATAACAAACAAAATGAAAGTATACTCCCAACCAAGTATGGACGTTTTATTTATTTATTTATTGAATTGTGAATCCTATAGTATGAATGTGGACTTCCCTGAGAAGAGAACCGCGTAGTTAATAGACAGAAAAGGCAAAACGCCACTAAGGTAATAGTCTAATAGGATTGGACTTACTCCCAAGTGATTTGATGGATAAGAGGCCTTAGGTTCGAGTCTCATATGAAGCACTTGATACTATCTTCTGGCTATCAACTCAATGTTCATCATCACCTAATCGAGATGAGGTGACGCGTTGTCACCCAACTGGCTAGCTCACCAAAAAAAAGAAAAGGGGCATGGCTCCACTATCGACCAAGGCTACTAATAGGCCACCGCATCTAAATCTTCGCATCCTTTCTTAACTCAAACTGTATTGTCAACAATGTCAGTAAAAAGTCATAACTGCCTTCCCTGTTTGCCTTCTAATTTCCTCCCCAGCTGCAGATTGTTTTGGGATTTTACTTCATTGATTAGAGCACAGGGAGAAAAATATCTCTACCCTCTCGGGTTATACATCGTCGAGTTCTAAGAGAAAAGGTATCTAGGAGTGAAAATTTATCCAACAAGCACAATCCAAATATCATTACAACATCTGTACTCAAAACTAATAACGATATTCATTTCTATTTTTTGATATACCCTACAATGTTGGTTCAAAAACTTATTATTCTAATCATATCACCTTTTAACTCTATCCTTGGAAAAATTTTATTCATCACACGACAAAATAACTATCAAGGAAACAGTTTTGAGTTTTAAAACCATAACTTCACTAGTTTTAATTATTATTTTTTATTTTTTATTTTGGGTTCTTTTCAAGGACTCCTTGTCCTTCTCTACTTGTAAATTTTTACTCCATATCCATTGATATATCAATGAAAGTTATTGTCGTTTCTTATCCAAAAATAAAAAAGGCAACAGTTTCGAACGCCCATACCTAGCATTCAATGCATAAGCAGGAAAGTCCACATGGGATGATTTATCGTTCAAAAGCACGCTGACAATTCCTTTTCCTAGATATCCTTATCAAAATCAGATGAGAAAGCTTTAAACAAGTTTCATTCATATAGTAAATATACCAAGAGATGGAAACAAAACCCTTCCACGATATTCTATAACATTGATGACAAGACAACGGTAAGATGCAGTTCAGTATGCCACGAGGAGTCAAAGACTATACTCAGTCCGCCTGAGAAAACACAAGCCTTACAGTTTTGAAGAAAATCACAAGTAACGAAAGCTCATTGTGTCAGGATAACATTAATAAGTCTACTTCCCTATACTTAGCACCACTACTGTTCGATGAAACAAGAAATGTCTGCTTGCCATAAAAACACAGAATTTTAACTGTGTCCTGCATCATATGGCGTTTAGTACCTCTTGTGAAAATTACGAATTTTTCAAATCAAGCATACTACGATTGGCAGAAGTCAACTTGTAATTGCATTCATTCCAATTGCAAGCTAAAGAAATACATCCAAATCTAAATGTCTCTACTCAGAATTTGAATTTTAATAAACAGCAATAAATCCATTCAAAATCGAACAAATGAAATTACAATGATATCATATACGTTTCAAATTTTCAAATGGAAACAACATTAGAAGCAAAAGGTGGTCAGAACTAAACCTGCAAGAAGATTAAATCTTGAGGTGGATCAGACGTTCTTCAACTTCTTCATCTTCGAAGGAGGCCATCGGCCCTTCTTTCTCAGTCTACGCTTCCGAACAAGACGCTTCCTCCGCAGCCTTATTTTCTTAGCCAATTTCATCTTCAGCTTCTGCTCCAACCTCTCTTGCAACTTTGACTCCAATGGAAGTTTGTCAACCGAGACCGCCTCTTCTTTTCCATCCGACAGGGCCTCGCTACTTTCAGAAGAAGCTTTGACAACTAAAGAACAACTTCTACTGACAACAAATGGCATCTGAAGTCGAACTCCATTGAATGAATTTGGGTGCAGATCAATGGGTTTAATTTGCAGCCTGGAAACTGATAATGGATGCAATAATATACAATGTGAATATAACTGAAACTCACATAAAAGGAAGACTACTCCATGCGAAACGAACCCAGATAAATAAAGCCCAGATAACAAATTGGTACCAAGATTCTATTTTGAGACGAAAATTCACGTCAATAAGGAATTAAATCAGATGGGTGAGTACAATTTGAAAAATGTAGTGAAAATTTTAAGAAAAGTGCGGATAAAAAGAAAAAAGTGTTGGCAAAAGCAAGAGCTATGTCAACTGTTCGATGAAAAGCCACAGTGGGAATTTAGTACGTATATTATGGGAACTGTTCCATCAGAGACGACACATCGAACGAAGAAGATGAAGAAAAAAAATACAAAAATTCAGCAACGGCATGAGAAGAAAGAACAAGATTATGTTTTGAGCCTTAATTGGGTTGTCCAAATTATAAACGTAAGAGAAAAGAAAAATAGCAAGCCAGAGAGAGAGAGAGAGAGACAACTTACTAGTTGGAATGGCAGTAGCCGATGAGAATGAAGAAGAAGAGGAAGAAGAAGAAGCAGAGAGAGGAGAAGCAGTAACAGGAGTGGAACAGACGACGAGAGCCATTTTTGCTCTCTTTTCTTCTTTTCTCCTTACCCAGATGCAATTTGGTTGGTTTTATTCGTCATGGTGTTCTTTTGGATAAGTTTTTTTTCCCCTTTTTCTTTTTTTTTGAAATGTGAGTGAACGGCTGAGATTTTACCAATATTTTTTATTCAGTGAAAGACATTTTATCAACAACATCTGTCACCTAAATCTTTTTTCTAAAAATAATAATAATCCATATCCATACTTCAATGCTAAGAGACAATCCTTTTAAAACGTTTCAAATCAAGTTCATCTACTAAAACGTTTCGTTAGTTTTTTTTTTTTTTTTTTTTTTTTTTTTTTTTTTTTTTCAATTCATTTTTTCTCTCTAATTTTCAAATAAAAATACAAATTACAAATTATTAAATACAGATTCATGTGCTAGTTTTTTTTTGTTAGCGTTTATGCCCTTAGGAATAAATGTAACAATTTTCTTCGAGACATTTTGACTATTAATAAAGATTTGTTTATTTCATATATCTATGTATTGTCCTCTTTATGTTCATAATAGTTGAATGTATGATAAGCAAACAAAAAAGTCCGAGATCATTTCTAAATCTTTAGATCATGCATGTAATGTGAAGAACATGCGGAAGACAAGAATCTAAAGATGATAGTCTAAATCTTATGATCCACAATCGAGGGAATAAAGTTGGGCGCTTTATTCATGTTAAGATTGTTATGTTGTCTACTTCCTAACGGAGACGGCTTGTCTTGGTCGTCGGAGGTGGGACTCCATGGGTAGAGACATTGATATAGTTTCTAATGGTGAAATCTATATTGGATCGGACCAAAGATGAATTGTTTTAATTAATAATTCTGTTTGAATAAAACAATTCACTTTTGACGAATTATATGTTGTCATCTTTAATCCCGAGATGGATGATGAACCCGTATACTTGACTTGTATCCTTTGATGTACTAAAGGGAGACATCCCGACATTATGTAAAGGTACGCTTGCCGGTACATTGGGGGGGTATGATTCGTGTATGCGTAGATTCGTTATTCATAGATAGTGGAATCCATAGCTCCTATAAAGAGTCAATGATATCCTCTTATGCATTATCGGGGATTGGAAAATACGAGCGCTCGGCTATTAGACTACTCTGTGTTATCTAATGGTTTACTATTTGTAATAGTATGAATAGTATTTTTCCAATGGTTTGATAATGAAACATAAGATAAATGTAATCGGGAAGGTAAAATGAACTTGACCTCAAGTCGATTATGGATATCCTATGGGGATGATATACTAATATATTGAGTCATGGACTAGAGCTAATTAGAGCTTTGTAAATACGCTATATGAATCGAGAGTGCAGCTCTAGGCTTTTAGTGGAATAGCGCTAGAGTTTTATAATCATGAGACGGACTTGTTGGTTTACAAGTAGCGTTGTGATTATAGGAGCTTGATTTATATATGTCCATCGGGTCCCTTTGCTAGCTCACATAATTTCCCCGTAACGATACGGTGTATTTCCTACATATTGGTAACTTGTGTTATTTCCGTAAAAGAGGTTCAAAGTTAATTCATGAGTGATTTATCGGGTGAATTAATTGATAAATTAATTCTAGATAAATTGGTTGAATTATTGTTTTAAGAGTTGTTTAATGTGGGAAGACTATTATATGACCGTTTTGATCGGGCAATTTCTCTATTGGGTTGCTTGAATCAAAACCGAGGCTCTGTGCAAGTTTCCCATGTTGAATAACTAGGAAAACAACTTTAAATCGATCTTGACGAGGTTGACCGGTGGGTAGACCCGTCCGCAGTCGATTTGATCCGGCCGACCGGTCAGTCGACCGTGGGTAGATGGTTTGTGAAGGACCGGTCGACCGGTGAGTTATAACGTCTCTGTCTCCGGCCGACCGGTTGTAACGCAGTAACGCAGCGTCTTTGATGTGGCAAAATCGACTCGAAAAGGATTAAATCTTTGGGAAACCTAATTGTTACGGAAGTATGACTTCCTAAACAAAGATAAATAGCCTATTAAGTCACTTTACTCGGATAGATCACTTGAGAGACTTTTTGGAGGCTATTGATAAAAAGATTCCAAGAGGAAAAATTGTTTAATTATCAAGAACAATTTTTCTTTGGCTCTCTTTGTGATTGGAAGGAGATTAAGAATACCAAGAGGAGATTAAACGGCGTGTGCCCACCAAGACACCGATCGTGGAAACGAGAATAGCAAAGAAGACCCGGTTGGTTGAGGCTCTTCCGGTTGTTGTTTGGAACGCTTTGATCCGGTCCAGACGTCTTTTCCTCAAAATCTCAAAAGGTATGATTTAGATCTTTAGTATTTATGTTACATAGCATCATGAACATGTTCTTGTTTGGCTTTGACGTTGATTAAAATTTTTAAATTCATTGCGACTCGATGCCATTATTTTCCAACAATTGGTATCGAGCCATGGTTATTTGTTCATGATTATGCTATGTACATAGATTTGTGATCTAAAAATATCTCTTTTATGCTTGAATTGATATTTTAGAGAGATGGCACTCTAGGGTTTCTATATTATGTTGTTGTCATGAATATATGGTGAATGAATGATTAAATAATTATTATTGGTTGTCATTTATGAATTATCAATGATTATTTATTATTTAATTTTACGGTTATGGTTCCTTAGAGTTTAGAATGGTTGTATAGGAATTTGTTCTTTGCAATGTAATTAGATATCACGGCCTATCATCGCCGTTATGGTTTATTTTATTTTCTCTAGTAGAAATTTTGTAAACCGAAAAGCGGTATAGGAATTTTTATGTAAAATTCTTGGAGGAGATTGAAGATGGATTTTCAAGATGAAGGAGATGAAGGTATCTAATTTTTCCTTGGTTTATAAAATTGTTTTGTGTTTTTTTTGAATAGATTGAAAAAGCGCTTTATTTCTCGAAAATCTGGGTTCTTTGTCGCAGATGGGCACCGGCCTCTCACCGGTCGACCGGTTAGTGTAAAGCGGTCGACCGGTGAGAGTATAACTACTCTGCCTCCGGTCGACCGGACCTAACGACAAAGATACGATTTTGCGCTTTTTGAGATTTTTTCAAGAAAACATGAAAAATAATTTTATGATAACCGGAATTAGATTGTGATAAAGAATTCAAGGACAACCGGAAGATTCAAGATGAAGAATCGATATATGTTTTCGATTATTCTTTGTAATCTTTAATTTCTTTCTTTTCTCTAGGATGGAACCATAATGTTACTAAGTTATTATTATTATTATGCTTGTTGCCTAGCTTAATTGCTTTGTATGATTGCATATAATATGATTTGCTATATATGTGATAACATGTCATATAGAATAAGGAGTGCCACTCATTAAAATTGTTCATGCATATTTCTTAACATAAAACCTTGTTTTCCAAAAGATTGAGTGGGTGAGGGTTTTTGAAGAAAAGACCCATGGCCTCCATCGTTGGTCCGCAGTAACACATGGTGATACCGACCCCTAGGAAGGGATTCATTATGTACCGTGTGGATCTCCGAGAGGATAATTTATTTGAGCATATTTTATGGTTGTACACCCCCTAGGTGACAATTGTAATATATGGATCAAATAGTTGAAACGATGGTTATACACTCAAGATTAATTTAATTATTAATCTCCCTAGGAGCTCGATAATTAAATTAATGGCCAAAGAAAACGATTATCAATATATCTTTGGACGAGATTGATCCGGATGGTATATATTGATCGGAGGGGATCCGTGTTCCCAATTAAATTTTACATGATCTCCCTAGGAGACTTACAAAATTTTGAGTTGGGAATTATCGTTGTAAGGTTGTGATTTTTTCAAGGTTTTGACACACAAACATATTTGTTGCATTATAACATGTATATATGTTTGATTACTAAATGTTTATGCAAGTTTGCTTATACTAGATATATGAATGTTTATTGTAGATCAAAATGTCTTCTAGCGCATTATCATCGATACTTAATAAACACAACTTAATCAAGAGAATTTTACCGATTGGAAAAGGAACCTAAAGATCGTCCTAACCTTTGAGAAACTAAATTTCGTCTTGAACACACCTTGTCCTCCGGAGCCACCCGTTGATGCTCCTAATGAGGTTTTCGTGGCGTATCAACGCCGGAAGGACTCGACGATATGGCTCATTGTTATATGATGGCGAGCATGTCCATCGTGCTACAAGCACAACATGAAGATTACATAATCGCTCGTCGATTATGGATAATCTTGAGGACATGTTCGGTGGCCAAGCCATCGAAAAACGCGTCGGGAAGCCCTTAGCAACCTCATTAACCGCAGACATGTATACTGGGTCTTCCATAAAGGAACATATGTTTGAAGGTAATGGGCTATTTGGTGAAGTTCGGACCAATGGGGCCGACATCGATCTTGAGTCTCAATTGACCATGATCTTTGAGACTTTGTCGAAGGAGTATATTCCGCTTAGGGCAACGCTCAATTTGAGCGCTAGATGCAATATATAACCTTGACAGAGTTGATGCAAGAACTCCAAAAGTTCGAGCGGATGATCAAGGGGTCGACTATTGTGGAAGCCAACTTTGCTGAGGCATCTTCTTCCAAACCCCCTTCAGGGAATGGAAAGAAGAAGCAAGTAGCTAAGAAGGAGAGTTCTTCAGTTCCGCCAAACAAGGGCAAGAACAAGAAGAAGAGGAACCCGAACAAGCTTAAATGCTTTCATTGCGGGAAGGTGGGGCACATGAAGAAGAATTGCAAAGACTACCTAGCCGTTAAAGGCAAAGGAGGTGAGTGTGATCTTTTGATTGTGGAAGCATGTCTAGTTGAGGAATCCAGTGACAACTGGGTCATAGATTCTGGAGCAACTAATCATGTATGTGTTTCTCTGCAGGGGTTCAAGCAAACGAGAAGTCTTCTAAATGAAAGCTTCACGTTGAGGATGGGCGATGGAACACTAGTGTTGGGCAAGCGATGGGAGACGTCCATCTTTATTTTGATAGTTATAGGAGTTTATTTTTTATGAGACTGCTTTTTATGTTCCTCGGTTTAAGAGGAATCTTATTTCTGTTGCTTGTTTATTTAAAGATTCTTATTCGGTTTCTTTTAATAATAAAGTTGTGATTCAGAAAAACAAGTCTTTTATCCGTGATGGATGGATGCAAAATAATCTATATTTTATCAAACCAAAATGGACTCATTTGCTAAACATTGAAGTTGTTAATAACTCTAAAAGGCTTAAAACTTCTCACTCTAATGAGACATATCTTTTGCATTTGCGACTTGGTCACATTAGCCTTAACAGATACTGAGAGGTTGGTAAAAGATGGACCTTTAAGTTCTTTAAAGGTTGAGTCCTTACCCCAATGTGAATCTTGTTTGGAGGGCAAAATGACCAAAAAGACCATTTGGGTCTAAAGGCAATAGGGCGAAGGTGTTCTTGAACTTGTGCATAGTGATGTTTGTGGTCCCATGAACATCAAGGCAAGAGGAGGGTATGAGTATTACGTCACTTTTATTGACGATTACTCAAGATATGGTTATGTGTACCTATTGCATCACAAAAGCGAAACTTTTGATAAATTCAGGAGTTTCGGGTCAAGTGGAAAAGCAACTAGGTAAACCCATAAAGGCACTTTGATCCGATCGAGGTGGAGAATACCTCTCCGATGAGTTCACCGGATACTTATTAGAGAATGGGATTCTATCCCATTTAATCGCACCCTCGCACTCCACAAAGAGAATGGTGTAGCCGAGAGAAGAAATAGAACCTTGTTGGACATGGTACGGTCCATGATGAGTTATTCGACATTGCCTATATCTTTACGGGGATATGCTTTACAAATCGCATGTTATCTTCTCGAACAACGTGTCAACAAAGTCGGTTCCTAAAACTCCTCATGAGTTGTGGACGGGCAGAAAGACATCCTTGAACCATATTCGCATATGGGGGTGTCCCACATGTCCCGGACAAGGAAGCGAACAAGTTGGAAGCACGCTCGTAAGTATGCATTTTGTAGGTTATCCAAGAGGGACGAAAGGGGTTATTTCTATAATCCCAAGGAAAATAAAGTCGTGGTTTCAACGAATGCAACATTCCTTGAGGAAAGTTACATGAACGACTTTTAAGCCTCAGAAAAATAGTGCTTGAGGAAATGTCGAGTGACTTAGTCATACCAACTGCCTTTGGAAACCGATCCAATCGTAGTAGAAGAGGAAACCCAACAACAATCTAAGGGGCTTCGGCGTAGTGGGAGGATCGACATGAACCCCGAGAGATTCATGGCTAATGGGGAAACCTTTTTGGCGTAATCTCGAACATGATAGAGATCCTTATACTTACAAAGAAGCTATGGAGGATGTTGATGCAAACCTCCGGATGTAAGCCATGAAAGCCGAGATGAAATCTATGGATTTTAATCTAGTCTGGAACTTGTAGATCTTCCCGATGGGATTAAGCCCATTGGGTGTAAATGGGTCTACAAGAGAAAGAGAAATGCGTATGAAAGGTCGAAACCTATAAGGCTAGACTGGTAGCTAAGGGATACACGCAAAAGGAAGGAATTGACTACGAGGAAACCTTTTTCACCTGTAGCCATGCTTAAGTCCATCCGCATTCTCTTATCCATTGCGGGCTGCTCTCGACTACGAGATCCGGCAATGGATGTCAAGACGGCGTTCTTGAACGGCCATCTTGAGGAGAGTATCTACATGGTACAACCCGAAGGCTTTGGGGCTAAGGGTCAAGAGGGAAAAGTTTGCAAGTTGTTGAAATCCATTTATGGATTAAAACAAGCTTCCCGTTTTGAACAAAAGATTTGACCAAGTGGTCAAGACTTTTGGATTCCAAATGTAATATGGATGAACCTTGTGTTTATAAACATATTCAAGATGGGAAAGTGGTTTTTCTACTATTATATGTTGATGATATTCTACTTATTGGCAATGATGTAGGGGCTTTATCATCGGTCAAAGTTTGGCTTACCAAATGCAGTTTGACATGAAGGACTTAGGAGAAGCTAATTATGTTCTAGGCATTCGAATCTTAAGAGATCGAAAGAACAAAATGATAGCTCTCTCTCGGGCTTCATACATAGATAAAATTCTCGAGAAGTATGCAATGCGTAATTCCAAGAAAGGTGGACAACCATCTAGGTCTGGAATTACTCTTTTCGAATGCTGATTGTCCCAAGACATCCAAGAAAGAGAATACATGGCGAAGGTGCCTTATGCTTCGGCCGGTCGGGAGCCTCATGTATGCAATGCTTTGTACTCGACCGGACATTTGCCATGCGGTTGGGATTGTAAGTCGATTTCAATCGAATCCAGGACCTAACCACTGGGTTCATGTCAAGCATATATTCAAGTATCTTCTGAGAACTAGAAATTATATCTTTGGTATATTCCGGGAGGATTTAACACCTCTAGGATATACAGATTCAGATTTTCAATCTTGTTTGGATTCTAGGAAATCGACTTCGGTTCTGTCTTTACTCTGGGAGGCGGTTACATCGTTTGGAGGAGTGTCAAGCAAACTTGCACTTGACTCAACGATGGAAGCCGAGTATGTGGCTAGTGATGCTTCAAAAGAAGCGAAGTGGCTCCGCAAAATTTTTGATGGATCTTGAAGTTGTTCTGGTGTGGATAAGCCATTGAGACTATCTTTGATAACATGCGGCAATAGCTAACACCAAAGAACCAAGATATCGAAAATGAGTAAGCACATAGACAGAAGTATCATGTGATAAGAAGCTTTATTGAAGAAGGGCATGTGGAAATATGCAAAATCGCGTCGAGGACAATATGGGCGACCCGTTCACGAAGGCCCCCGGCTAAGGTCTTGAGAAGCATGTCGAGGCTATGGGGATGCGTGGCATGTCACATTTACTCACTTAAGTGCAAGTGGGAGATTGTTAGCGTTTATGCCCTTAGGAATAAATGTAACAATTTTCTTCGAGACATTTTGACTATTAATAAAGATTTGTTTATTTCATATATCTATGTATTGTCCTCTTTATGTTCATAATAGTTGAATGTATGATAAGCAAACAAAAAGTCCGAGATCGCTATTCTAAATCTTTAGATCATGCATGTAATGTGAAGAACATGCGGAAGACAAGAATCTAAAGATGATAGTCTAAATCTTATGATCCACAATCGAGGGAATAAAGTTGGGCGCTTTATTCATGTTAAGATTGTTATGTTGTCTACTTCCTAACGGAGACGGCTTGTCTTGGTCGTCGGAGGTGGGACTCCATGGGGTAGAGACATTGATATAGTTTCTAATGGTGAAATCTATATTGGATCGGACCAAAGATGAATTGTTTTAATTAATAATTACGTTTGAATAAAACAATTCACTTTTTGACGAATTATATGTTGTCATCTTAATCCCGAGATGGATGATGAACCCGTATACTTGACTTGTATCCTTTGATGTACTAAAGGGAGACATCCCGACATTATGTAAAGGCACGCTTGCCCGGTACATTGGGGTATGATTCGTATGCGTAGATTCGTTATTCATAGATAGTGGAATCCATAGCTCCTATAAAGAGTCAATGATATCCTCTTATGCATTATCGGTGGATTGGAAAATACGAGCGCCGGCTATTAGACTACTCTGTGTTATCTAATGGTTTACTATTTGTAATAGTATGAATAGTATTTTTCCAATGGTTTGATAATGGAACATAAGATAAATGTAATCGGGAAGGTAAAACAGAAACTTGACCTCAAGTCGATTATGGATATCCTATGGGGATGATATACTAATATATTGAGTCATGGACTAGAGCTAATTAGAGCTTTGTAAATACGCTATATGAATCGAGAGTGCAGCTCTAGGCTTTTAGTGGAATAGCGCTGAGAGTTTTATAATCATGAGACGGACTTGTTGGTTTACAAGTAGCGTTGTGATTATAGGAGCTTGATTTATATATGTCCATCGGGTCCCTTTGCTAGCTCACATAATTTCCTGTAACGATACGGTGTATTTCCTACATATTGGTAACTTGTGTTATTTCCGTAAAAGAGGTTCAAAGTTAATTCATGAGTGATTTATCGGGTGAATTAATTGATAAATTAATTCTAGATAAATTGGTTGAATTATTGTTTTAAGAGTTGTTTAATGTGGGAAGACTATTATATGACTGTTTTGATCAGGCAATTTCTCTATTGGGTTGCTTGAATCAAAACTGAGGCTCTATGCAAGTTTCCCATGTTGAATAACTAGGAAAACAACTTTCGTCGATCATGAACAGGTTGACGGTGGGTAGACCGGTCACAGTCGACATCGGTCCGGTCGACCGGTCAGGTCGACCGTGGGTAGACTGGTTTGTGAAGGACCGGTCGACCGGTGAGTTATAACGTCTCTGTCTCCGGTCGACCGGTTAACGCCAGAACGCTGCGTCTTGATGTGGCAAAATCGACTGAAAAGCGATTAAATCTTTGGGAAACCTAATTGTTACGGAAGTATGACTTCCTAAACAAAGATAAATAGCCTATTAAGTCACTTTACTCGATAGATCACTTGAGAGACTTTTGGAGGCTATTGATAAGAGATTCAAGAGGAAAAATTGTTTAATTATCAAGAACAATTTTTCTTTGGCTCTCTTGTGATTGGAAGGAGATTAAGAATACCAAGAGGAGATTAAACGGCAGTGCCCACCCGACACCGATCGTGGAAACGAGAATAGCAAAGAAGACCAGTTGGTTGAGGCTCTTCCGGTTCTTTGTTTGGAACGCTTTGATCCGTCGACGTCTTTGTTTCTGAAATCTCAAAAGGTATGATTTAGATCTTTAGTATTTATGTTACATAGCATCATGAACATGTTCTTGTTTGGCTTTGACGTTGATTAAAATTTTTAAATTCCGCTGCGCACTCGATGCCATTATTTTCCAACAATTGGTATCAGAGCCATGGTTATTTGTTCATGATTATGCTATGTACATAGATTTGTGATCTAAAAATATCTCTTCTTCTATATAATATTAATTGTTGTTTGAGCTCCATCAGCACCTTTGGTTTTCATTCCCGTCTCATAAATGAATAGAGATGCAAGAACGGGCTGAACCCACATGTTCTTCTTAGGCTCACACGGGCCGTGAGTTGGACCGGCCCACCCCATTAATTTTATGGGTTGGGCCGGCCAATATAAAAATTATCTCGATTCAGTTCAAATCACGGGTTAATTTTACATAAATTAAGCTGGATTGTGCCATAGGTCAATATAGACCGTGTCATGGGTCTTGAATGAGTTATCTTGACCCATCATGGGTTTAGATGAGACAATTTTTAATTTTTAACTTTTAAACAAGTTAATAAATATAAAAGTTTGAATAATCAATAGAAATATGAAAAATGATATTTTATTTACGATTGCTTCATTAAATAAAAATCTTTTAAGGAAAATTTAGAAGGACAAAACCTTAGTACGGGAAAAAAGTAGAATGAGGATAATTCTACATAAGATGTTTACAAAGTTACTAAAAAAAAGAAAAAAAAAATGAAGATATTATGGGCCTAGATGGGGCGGCCTATTATGGGCCTAGACAGTCTGGGCTGGGCAGGCCCATTATGGGCCTAGATGGGCCAGGTTGGGCTGGCCCATTATGAGCATAGCCGGGCTAGGCCGACTCATTATAGGCCTAGACAGGCCAAGTTGGGCCAGCCCATCATGGGCCTAAATGGGCCGGTCTAACCCGGTCTAGCCCATGATTTTTCATGGGCCGTGCCGGGGCGGCCCATGGGCTGATATATGGTTGGCCCAGCCTAGCCTATCAATATTTATGGACTGGGACGTGCCTTGAATAAAGGACGGAGTTGCGCCCGACCAGCCTCCTCTCTGTCGATGGGATGGGCTGGCCCACGGGTCTCGACCCATTGGTGCATCTCTATAAATGAGTATATCATTTTTTTGAATAAAAAAGATTTACTGGTGCACTTCATGTCCCCTTAATCCCTTTGGTTATGACAGTAATCTCAAGTGTCACTGAGTATGTGAAAATGGTCTGAACTAGTCTCTCATTGATTATACACCCAGTTTTCACTCTCCCCACTTATAGTGTCACCCACGAAGCCCACTTACTTTTCCCAAAGAGGTCACCACCTTTGCATGAATGGAGACTAGGGGTGTTCTACGGTTTTTAATCACACCGAACCACCATGTTGGTTTTCTAAAACCGTGCACCGAAATTGAACTGTATAAAAGGAGTGGTCGGTTCGATTAATCGAACTTTGGTTTTCGGTCAGTTTTCAGTTTTGGTAATCAGGAAGGTAGCCATTAGTTAACCATCAGGTTATCAACATCTTTAGTGGAAAAATATAAAACTATGCAAACCTGTAATCACAATAAATGAATACAAAACACAACATTCAAATTGATAATACCATAAACACAAATTATACAAATATAATGTCTAAAATTCAAAGTACAAACTGAAAGTCACAATTACTAGTTTTTACTCTCCTACTTATGGCGTGGTCCACAGGGACCCACTTAATTTCCCTAAAGAGGTTGGACAACCTTCTGCAGGAATGAAGTCTCAAACTCTTGATGAATGGATAGAAAAAACTGTTGGTTGCCGAATCGAATTCGGCGGCGGAAACGCAGCGGAAAGGCGGATCGTGTATAACAAAAATTTTCATAAAACTTTTGAGATACTCTATAGATTATATTAATTTATGCACCAATAAATTAATCTCATTAATTTATAAGATTCAAGGATCAACCGAAAAAAATACCTTGTAGCCGACTCGGATGATATCTTGATTTTCTTTGACCACGAACAGTCCTAGGTCCAAGCTTTTGTGTTTAGAACACCAAAGTCTTCCACGTCAATTCCTTGATTCCACGTGAGACGTGTGTGGGGCACACGTGAGACAAAACGGTTTCTTAAACACTCAATTTCCACAAACACCAACGCATGCACGATGTGGAATTTTTGGAGAAAAATATTTTTCACTCTTTTCCCTATGAGAAATTTCGCCACCACCTTTCTTAGGGCTGAAAAATATGTCAAAAATTGTCCTACAATTTTCCATTTATCTCATATTTAAAGAGAAGAAGTCAAACTTCAAAATAGGATCAAATCCTTATCTCCAATTTTGAATTTTAGAACAAAAATCCTTCCCTTATCCCTTTGATGTGTGGCACCTAAATAAGATAAGGAAGGAAGATATTTTATCCATTATCCAGTAGTTCAATTTTAATTCAGATTCAAATTTGAATTTAAGTCAAACTTAAATTAATTTGAATTCTAAATTGAACAACTTATCAAATAAGTTTAAATGGATAAATCTAGATATGTTCAAATTCAAATTTAAATAATCTCATTATTTAAATAATAATTAATTCTCAATTAATTATTCTTCGAGTATTTAATTTTAGAATTCCGTAATTCTAAAATTCCCATTTTGCCCTTTGTGTCTGGCAGAATTATAAGGACGATGCGAGGACTAATGGACCTATAATTACGAGCTCCAATAAAATTAATAATTAATTAAACACTTTAATTAATTAATTAATTCTATTAATTTCAATAGTTACTCCACTATAAACTTGGAATTGCACTCTCGGAATTATAGACATTAATTACTTCTAAACCGTGAAGTGTCCATTTGATATAGTCATTGCATATAGATCGATCCTCCATAAATAATTCATAATTAGAGTCGGGTAGAATCCGTTAACCTCTCTAATTACATCTTTATCCTTGAGTACCATTGATTCTCTAATGGATAGTGATTCATAAAACAAATTCATGAACCGGCGCTCTTATTAATCCAAGTACCGAATCAACACTCAAGAGAATTATTTATCTGCTTCTCTCTCAAGAAGGAATGGATTCCATCTCGTATAATAACATTCCCAGCTACCTATTTCATTATGTCTCCAAAATACAAGGAATAGGATTCAGGGTTTTGAATCCGTGCCGTAAATCAAAAGACATAAATCCATAAATAGGAGTTTGTTAAGAACTCGGGATTAAGATCATTCTATATATGACCATCGGTAGACTCAATTAGAATTTCTATGCTTAACGGAAATTATTAGAAATTCATATTGTGTTCAAGGTCCATGTTCCACATAATCTCATTATCACGAAATACACTCATTCAATATCTCGCCATATTAATAAAGGCGGATAACACTGTTCCATTCTAAATGGAATGACATGTATTAATAATGTTTTAATTAAAGATTCCAAACTTTAATTAAATTCATTATGAACAATTACTTTTGATTATTATCCTTAAACATTATCCTCTCGTATATAACACTTATATACTATGTTTAAGGTTACATAAATAATCAAGGAATTTTATTTGATATTCATAAAATATTCATAAATATATGCACATAAAATGATGAATAATCTATTTTATTAAATAAATAATAAATATCATTTTTACATCTCATGCTTTTAGGACACTATTCCCAACAATCTCCCACTTGTCCTGAAGCAGGTGTGTCATGTCTCTAATCCCAAATCCATCTAAGTGCCGATCAAATACATTCAATGGCAATGTCTTGGTGAACGGGTCGACAAGGTTGTCCTCCGACGCGATCTTGAACCGCTACATCGCCTATCCACAATGTCTCGATCGGGTGATATTTCCTTTCTATATGTTTCGCACTCTTATGGCTTCTAGGTTCTTTTGAATTAGCCACCGCTCCACCGTTGTCAAAGAGAGCTTAATTGGTTTATCCATATCTCGAACAACTTCCAGATCGGTTAAGAACTTCCCGAGCCATGTAGCTTCTTTTTGGTCTTCACAAGCGCAACATATTCAGCTTCCATGGTAGAGTCAAGAAACACACTTTTGCTTTATACTTCTCATACCACGGCTCCTCCATTAAGAGTGAACACAGATCCGTATGTCGACCGTCGACTATCTCTATCTCGATTGGAAATCGAATCTGTGGTATCCGTGAGAGACAGATCTTCTCCTAATATACTAACATATAGTTTCTCGTTCTCCTAAGATACTTGAGAATACACTTCACCGCAACCCAATGATCTAATCCCGGTTGGACCGGTAGCGATCGACTACTCCCAACGTACAGCGTATATCCGGTCTTGTACACGACATGGCATACATAAGGCTTCCCACACCAAGCGTAGGGATACCTTCTCATATCTTCTTCCCCGCTGCGGGTCTTAGGACATTGCTCCTTAGAAAGATGAATACCATGCCTAGAAGGCAAATTCCCTTTCTTGGAGTTTTGCATCGAATACCTAGACAACACTTTGTCTATATAAGATGCTTGTGATAACGCCAAAAGCTTTTTCTTGCGATCTCGAATAATCTTGATCCCAAGAACATAGCTTGCCTCTCCCAAATCTTTCATTTGGAATTGGCTGGCTAACCACTCCTTTACATCTGTCATCATTCCCACATCATTCCCTATGAGTAGGATGTCATCGACGTAAAGAATTAAGAAGACCACTTTCTCTTCTTTCTTGTACTTGTAGACGCATGGTTCATCAATGTTTTGATCAAATCCATAAGACTTTACAGCCTCATCAAACCTGATGTTCCATGATCTAGAAGCCTCTTCATCCCATAAATGGACCTTTGCGGTTTCGCACTTTCTGCTGTTGGCCTTCCACTATGTAACCCTCTGGCTGATCCATATAGATGGTTTCATCAAGATAGCCATTCAGAAAAGTTGTCTTGACGTCCATCCGCCATATCTCATAGTCAAAATATGCTTTGAATGGCCAGGAGTATCCGGATGGACTTAAGCATGGCTACCGCGAAAAGTTTCCTCATAGTCAACTCCTCCTTTTGGGTATAACCCTTTGCCACTAGCCTTGCTTTAAAAGTCTCTACTTTTCCATCCGCTCCTCTCTTTCTCTTGAAGATCCACTTGCATCCAATGGGTTTTACCCCTTCGGTAGATCTACAAGTTGCCGACTCGAGTTAGAGTGCATAGACTCCATCTCGAGTTTCATAGCTACTTGCCATTCTTCCTTATCGAATCATCCATCGCATCCTTAAAGGTCGATGGATCCTCCTTACCGTCATCAGCAGTGACGATTTGGGCTTCCCCGTATAACGGTCGGGTAATGTGCTTACCCTCCCACTACGACGAGGTGCCGAGTCTGATTAGGAACTGTGGTCTTTTCTCTGAGTGGTCCGACAACTCTTGTCGATTGTGGTCCGATCTCATCGGAAAGTAACTCTTCTAATACTATCTTACTTCTGGGCTTAAAATCTATCATATAGTCATGCTCCAGAAAAGTGGCATTTGTCGATACAAACACCTTTTGATCTTCGGACTATAAAAAGAAACCTCCCTTTGTCCCATCGGGATATCCTACAAACATACATACTTCTGACTTGGGTTCCAACTTCCCAGTCTTTCCCTTCAGCACATGTGCTGGACACCCCCATATGCGCACGTGTCTCAAACTAGGTTTTCGACCGCACCACAACTCTAAGGGTGTCGTGAGGTACAGACTTAGATGGTACTCTATTCGAGAATGTAAGCAAACATTTTTTTTAGGCATAACCCCAGAATGAGGTAGGCGGTGATGAATAACTTAACATTGATCTCATCATGTCAAGCAAAGTCCGATTTCTCCTTTCGGCCACACCATTCTGCTGTGGGTGTACCGGTGCGATCAATTTGGATACCACACCTTCTTCAATCAAGAAATCCCGAACTCTTGGTCCGGTATTCACCCCCGATCCGATCGAAGTGTCTTGATTGGTTTACCTAATTGTTTTTCAACCTCGCTCGAATTCTCTAAACTTTCCAAAAGTTTCGGTTCCGTTGCATCGTAAAAACATAACCATATCTCGAATAGTCGTCAATAAAAGTGACATAATATTCGTAACCTCCTCTAGCTTGGACGTTTAACGGTCCACATACATCCGAATGTATCAACCGAAGGGGTTCCGTAGCTCTTTCTCCTTTTGTCAGTAAAGGTCTCTTGGTCATTTTACCTTCCAAACAAGATTCACAGACGGAAGCTCGCCAACTTTTAGCTCACGCAAAGGACCGTCCTTTACCGTCTTTCAATCCTATTTAGGTTAATATGACCAAGCCTAAGATGCCACAGATATGTATTGTTATCGTGAGAAATCTTTTGCTTTTTATTCTTAGGTTCGCAACTCGAACATTTCGGTGTTAAGCGAAAGTTAGGTATTGGTTTTATACAATATAAACCATCATCCAGACGTCCGAACAAATATTTAAACCATTTCGAGAAATATGAACAAATTCATTATCAAAATAAACTTTAAATAATTGTTCAAATAATTTGGCCACAAATCAAATTTCTGCGAATGTCCGGAATAAAATAAACATTGTTCAAAACTAAAAATTTATTTTCCTAAAACGAAGTCTAACTTCTCCCACCGCTTTTGCCGAAACTCTTGCGCCATTGCCTACTTTCATTGTGTAGTCCCCATCGGCTAGCTCGGTAAGAACTAAGACTCTGCAAAGAGAAAACAAACATGATTAGTTGCTCCCGAATCAATTATCCAGCCGAGGTATCACCCTCTACTAAACATGTTTCAAGAACTAGTAAATCTGATTTACCTTGTTCTTTTTCTCATTAAACTTTTCCCAGTTCTGGTTTTTCCTTTTGTTTTTACCGAACTTCCTCGCAACTACAACATTTGCTTCTCCTCCCTTTTTTTGTTGGTGGATTCGAAGTTTTGCGGTGTCATTCATGAGTTCGATGAGATTGCACTTCTTTTTGTTCATAACAAAATTGTTCACGAACTCATGAAAGTCGAGAGACAAGCTTTCGTGGATGATGCCAACTTGGGTGGCTTCATCGATTTTGGCACCATTGAGCTCCGCATTGTGGAGGTGATCAATCATGTTCGAACATGTGCCTTGATCAAGAACCTTTCTTCATCTTGTCGTTCATGAAAGCCCTTACGGCATCCAAACGAGCCTTTTTCGGAAGGAGCGCCGAACATGGCTTCTAGAGACTCCATTATCTCATAAGCGTCTCCATCTCCTCATGCTTCTTCGGGTTAACATCGCTTTCATGTCACAAGATAAAGCACTTTGCTTTATTGTTGGCCTTAATCCAAATCAAAAAGGCTCCCTTGCGGTTTTGGATGCAGTTGCAGCAGTTCGGGAGGACATTCCTCCACTAGGACAAACTTATAGTCTTCGCAGACCAATAGTATGTTCATGTTACTTTTCCACTTAGCATAATTATCACCGCTAATTTTTTCAAATCGCTAGTAGTGTGATAATGGGATTCGACATATTGTTGGAAATAAATAGAATATTCATCTAATCAATTTATGTGCATGAATATCAAGGCATGTATTTAGGCACAATTAAATATGATGCATGATGCACATGAAAAATACATAAATCATGTTTTAATTTTAGGTGCCAACGATAATCCAATTTTCCACATATAAAGTGTACCTTTGGGTAGTCAAGTTATATGCCAATTAGACCGAGACTCTTCTCAGTTAATAAATATAGTCAAAATATCTCATATTTTCATATTTATTAACTACCAAGATTTTCAATCAAAATATAACCAACAGATTTGATTATATTTTATGAGTGTAACCCACCGCTTGCATCCCATAGACTTAACTCCGGATTGCTACCTTTGGGTAGTCAATTCGGAAATACATCCTGAAATCTTATCTCTAGGAAGCCAACCTTGTTATTGATCCGGCAAGGACACTCTCCTTTAGGAGGGCGATTCAATGTCGCCGCAAAGCCCCTTTCCGGATCTCACGGTGTTGCGCTAACAGCGGAGACTAGTGGGTCGTATTGCCATACAACCCTCTCCCACTCATTATTTTTGTTCCTTTATTATTATTATTATTTCTTTTGGGAAAATGCTAATTGACTTTTGGGTTGCAGGCAAAATAAATACTTGGGAAAATTTTATTTTGGTACCTTGTGTTATATCAAAATATGAGTTTGATACTTTTTATTTTTAATAATTTCATACTAGTATCTTGACTTTTTAGAAAATCTTCTTTTAGTACCTCATGATAGATTTTTAGGATACAAAAGATAAAATTACCCTTATTATTAAGTGTATATAAAAAGCTTTTTAAAAATCTTAAACATGCAACCAAAAATTTTCACTTTATGTTAGATCTTTTAAAAAGTTTTTTTTTTTATATATTTAAATAAATGGATAATTTTATCTTTTTCGGTCTCAAAAAACTACTCTAAAGTACTAAAAGAAGATATTTTTAAAAACTGAGATTCTAATATAAAATTATTAAAAATAAAAATACTAAATTCATATTTTGATGTAACACATAATATCAAAATAAAATTTTCCCTTAATACGTCTCTACCCTACATATTTCATACTAATTTGACGGGTTAAAAAATGAAAAAGTCCTTGCACTGGTAATCTTGCACTGGTAAAATCGTCTGCTCAAGAATCTTTTGACGTTTAACCCATATGGATTTGGAGGAATATTATTGGTGCTCGATGCAAATCAATCATGCAATGATTCTTTGAGAGAAAGTGTGTAGCAGGGAGCGTAATAGTATATACGAAGTCAGTGTAGAAGATGTGTTTTATGTCTTCTTGTGGTTATAAGAGTGCAACACTATATATTAGCTTTGTTATCTTTATTCAACTTACTCCAGAACAATTTAACAAGAACATGTTACAAAGCGAGCTAACTAACATTCAGGGAAGTGTCTTCCGAAGAAGTTGGAGTACAATTTAGCTGTGGGAACTTATAAACCAAGTTCAAACTGAGGGAATTAACGAGTGCTAAAGTGTATTTAGGTATTCTGTATGTAATTTGTGCATATTTAAGACTTGTTTAATTCGTTGATTTAATTTCTTAATCCGAATTGAAATATGACTTTATGTGAGAGCTTTTTACTGTTATAAAAAAATTAAATGTGATTATTTCTGAGAATTTTTTACTATAATAAAATTTAAATTTTAAATTTAAATCGATTAAATCAATGAGGTTTGAACCACAAACATATAAAGAAGTCATGAGCTCAACTGAGGGTCCTTTATGGAAAGAAGCCATAAAAAGTGAAATAGATTCCATCTTACAAAATCATACTTGGGAACTAGTAGACCTTCCACCAGAATTAAACTACTAGGTTTTAAATGGATTTTTAAACGAAAAATGAAGACAGATGGAACAGTTGACAAGTATAAGGCTAGACTAGTAATAAAAGGTTATAGACAACGAGAAGGCCTTGATTACTTTGACACATATTCTCCTGTGATTTAGAATAACATCTATAAGGATGATACTAGCGATTGCTTATGACTGGAATCTTGAAGTTCATCAAATGGATGTGAAGACACCTTTCTAAATGGAGATCCGAAGAAGAAATCTACATGGAACAACCTGAGGGTTCTGTTGCTCCGGGACAAGAGAAGAAAGTCTCAGAAATTGGTGAAGTCGTTATAATGGACTAAAAAAGGCACCAAAACAATGGCATAAGAAATTTGACGATGTTATGTTGTCAAATGGATTCAAAATCAACGAGTGTGACAAATGTGTTTGTGTCAAGAATACAGATGATGGTTATGTCATTCTTTGTCAGTATGTAGATGACATAATAATTGTAGGTAGTAATGATCGGATGGTCGATCTACTAAACACATGTTGAACTCAAGGTTTGACATGAAAGATATGGGACCATTGATGTGGTCCCGGGATCAAAATCAAAAGAGTGCCTGATGGTCTCATATTGACTCGGTCACATTACGTGGACAAGATACTTGACAAGTTTAATAAGGATGATTCTGGTATAGCCGGGACTCCCATTGATATAAGTCAACATCTGTCCAAAAATAGAGGAGAGAGCATATCCCAGGTGGAGTATGCTAGAGTGATTGGCGATCTTATGTACTTAATGAGTCAGACAAGACCGGATATAGCCTTCAATTTGTAAGTAGATTGAGCAGATTCACGAGTAACCCGGAGAGATGATCATCGAAAGCAATTGTGAGAGTACTAAGGTACTTAAGATACACTCGTGAATATGGATTGCACTACACAAGAGAGCCTGGTGTTTTAGAAGGATACTCTGACGCGAGTTGGATATCCGATACACAGGACTCTAAGGCGACAAGTGGATATGTATTCACCTTAGGTGGTGCAACTATTTCATGGAAATCCTCTAAGCAAACGGTAATAACCAGATCCACGATGGAAGCTGAGTTTGTCGCATTGGATAAATGTGGTGAAGAAGCAGAATGGCTTAGACATTTCTTAGAGGACATTCCGGATTGGCCAAAGCCTATACCTGCAATTTGCGTACGCAAACGATAGTCAATCCGCTATTGGTAGAGCACACAATACGATGTATAATGGTAAGTCTAGACATATCGTCGGCGACATAATACCATTAGACAATTGATCTCAACGGAGTCATAGTCATTGACTATATAAGGTCGAAAAGATAATATAGCGGATCCACCGACTAAAAGACTAAACCGAGATCAAGTTGAAAAGACATCGAGAGGAATGGGATTGAAGCCCATGGAAAAATAGGTTGAAGCAAAGGGAAACCCAACCTAGCTGATCGGAGATCCCAAGATCTAGGTTCAATGGGACAACTAAATTGTCTAGGACCGGGCCGAGTTCACCGTGGGGGTAACCCTAGCCCATTCCTATGATGCTAACAAAGAAACCCGTGCGAGAAAAGGTTAAACATTAGTTTTTAATGATTCTTATGTGTCGGATACATCAGGAATCCGAGCGGAGTAATCTGGTTACTCTTCATTAAGAAATCACCTATGTGAGAGAGAAGTGGGGCCGCTTCAAAGGAGAATTATGAGGGCTTAATTCTTTAGAAACTCTTGCGTAACCAGGTAGATGTTCATGGCCAAAACGAACATAACCATGAGAACAGAATCGTATCGGGAAGATGTCTGTGGGGGTATATTAACGTTTACGAAGGCGGGGACCGCTCAAAGACATCGCGTCTCTCGGACAGCCAAAGAAAAGTTTATGTATTCTCACAAGGGAAGGTTCAAAGGGTAACGCCTACCTATCCTTTGCAGGCGTCGACCACAGAACTCTATCACCGTGTCGAGTCTGTGTTTTTCTTGTCGTCGGTCAATTTTCATTCACGTGGGGGATTGTTGGAAAAATGACTTATTAAGCCATTTTAAAGGCCCATGCCCATTTTGAGGCCCATATTCGGATGGGGCCCAATAGGTTTTTGAGACGGGTCTCGTTGGATTTGCGTTCTCCGTCGCAAGGAGATCGAAATCAAGTATTCATACACTCAAAATGGTTTTTGGGTGAATAAGAAATTGATGATCTAAGTATGGTACTTGGAATGGCATATGTAGAAAGAAAGTTGCAAAAGTCCCACATTGGCTAGGAGTGAAGCCAATGTGGTGTTTATAAGTGATTGCACTTTGAAGCCTTGGTAAGCAAGTATACCAGAGAGGCTCTCTCACGCGCAGGGGGGGTGCAAATCACGGACCCGGCGGGTTAGGGGCCTAATGTGTGCGCCCGCGACCTGCGGACACGAATGCCGGACCGGAAATCCCGTTCCGTGCGAGCTTACTTTTGCGTTTTTTATTTTTGCCTCAGCCAAGTCCGTCCAGCTTCCAAACCGTTTGGCCTTAGCAAATGTTGTGCTTAATGGAGATTAATGAAGGCTTAATGGGGTGCTTAATTCCGAGATTAATTGTGATGATAAAGGCTGATTATTGAATCAGTTTTTCCATGAACTTGGATGTGAATTGTGGCTAGGTTCAGGAAATGTTTTTGCACAATTAAAATGGAGATTAAGGCTTTTTAATTTCTGGTTTTAATCACCATTATTCCGGGAATAAATCTGGGTTATTACACCATAATGTCTTGGTGTAACACCCAGATTTTGGAGCCTATATAAAGGCCAAAGCTCCACATGAACAGAACACACTTTCTCACAATTCTCTTCTCCTTTTTCCGACTCACTCTCTGTCTTGGTGTGTTCCGGATTTCTTTGAGTTGTTCTTGTAGTTCGTTTTTGGTGATAGAGGAAAGATTAAGTTCTAGTTCGCCGGACGGTTCCGAAAGTGCATCGAGCTACCGTCGTTGTCGTTGTATCCTGGGAGACGGACGTCCAACGTAACCTCAAGCACACGTCGGAGGGGACGAATCTGTTTTAAGGACAACGTGGTTCACGTGCCTCGACATTCATACAATTTCGTTTTCCGAATTCATAGAAAGGTTGATTTCGGGTTGTCAGAATTTTCATTACTTTGTTTTTCCTTTGCTTTCTTGTTCTTCTTTGTATTTTCCACCATATTGTCTAACACTTCTAACTAAACGTCCCCTAAATTCACGTAAATCGTTTTAAAATTTATTATATTTCTATTAACGAATTCTCACCATCAACAGCCACAACTTCCGAACTTAAGTCTTTTGCTAAGATCAAAGTTGAGAATCTAATTCTACCGACGATGTTCTGGAAGTTGCCACAATAGTAATAGAGCTTGTATGATCTCTGCCCACTACCGCAAGCATGGCCTAGCGACACATCCACATCGAGCTTGAGGGGCTTGCCACTTAAGCTCCGCGGGAAAGCTGGTTTTGGAAGAGGTAAATGCCTCGTTTGTTTTGCATATTTAAGTTTTCAATTTGAGTTTAGATGTGACATTTTTTTTTAGTTTTTAATTGCAGCAAAAAAGTTAAATATCATATTTTTTGAGAATTTTTAATTGTAAAAATCTAAAACTGAAAACTCAAATCGGTAAAATGAATGAGACAAGTTTTAAATGTATTCAAGGGCTTGAAGCTCTGCTTCTTTGAAAATTTTGACAGGATTAAGGGTGTGTTTGGTTAGTATATTCGTGCCATTATTTAAATCATAGTTCGTGGTTCGATATAATATTTTTTTTCATAAAAAAAACATACGTAAATAGAAAATGATTCTAAATCATGATTTTAAATCCATGAACTAAGGGTCCGTTTGGTTCAGGGATTCGAATCATGTAATTTGAATCATTTTCGATTTACGTGTATTTTTTGTGAGAGAAACTACTGTAGCGAACCACGAATCATGATTCGAATTAGAGGACGAATCTCCTAACCAAACATAACCTCCACTAAAAGATTTCCGATTGAACACAACCGCATTGCGGGCCTCTTGACGCGAAGAAAAGGAAGTCCCTTGATGTTGTCAAAACAGAATCACCCAAGAGGACCATCTCCAAGAACTCCATAGTTTGGAAGTTAAAGATTTTCCGTCTGAAGAGACCAAGCAGAAACAAACCAAATGACTCTTGTGTACGTGCAAAACAGAAATTCTGGAAAGATGTGAGAAATAGTTATCAATATATGTGGAAGTATATGAGTACATTAAATGAAGGAAGTACTATGATTAAAATATTGTAGATAAACAAGTATTTATTAATAAGCAATGACTTCTCTGTATGTACAAATTTATTAACATTACCAATAATAAACAAAAAGTAAACTAACTCACAATTAATCTTAAATAATTCTTCTTGAATTATATCATAAATGATAACTTATTGTAAATTGAAGAGACAAAAGAAAAGGTAGAGGAAAACGACATGCACATCAGAAGATAATCAAAGATTGAAGAGTCACGTGGTCGTTGATCGCAAAACAACCAGCGTTTTATATCAGGGTCCACTTTTTTCTGACGGAATGAGGAAAATATATATATATATATATATATATATATATTTATCTTTGTGTGGACCCATTTTTTCCCAACCGGTTACCTAATACCTATTGTAATTGGTTAAATGGGGGCAATATTGTACCTTCAGGAGCCATAAAAAGACGTTTTCTCAGACTCTGCGCAGTCAGAATGCGTACTTTGTTAGGGTTCTGTGACGTAATTAATTACTCTAGTTCATTTTATTAATTTTAATTTTTAATTTTAAATTTTTATAGTAAAATTTTTTTTAATAAATATTATATTTAATTTTTTTTTTTATAATCAAAAAAATTTTAAAAGATATTATATTTTAATTTAAATTTAAAATTTAAAATTTTAAAATAAATGAGATTTGAATGATTGCTCTACTTTAAATTTTCATATTAGATTTGAGGATTACTAAAAAATTAATTGGGTTGAAATTGGGCGGTGAGAAGACCTATAAGATCTTACAAAATGAAACATCGTCTTTCTCTATGACTAATCAAGATGGTGTTCTTATAAAACAAAGCCATGTTTGGAATCATAAAACGCTACTTTTGACTTGTTTAATCCAAAACTTACTTCTAAACCTATTTGAATGGACACCATTAAATTGTTTTTAACTTTTTTAATCTGTTTTGGAATAAGTCACTTTTTTAGGTGTCGTTCACTTCACCAATTCGAGTTTTTAATTTTAGGTTTTTACAGTAAAAAACTCTCAGAAAATATCACATCTACTTTTTCTGCTACAGTAAAAAGCTCTTAGAAAATGTCACATCTCAACTCGAATTGAAAACTCGAATCCACAAATTAAACGAGGCCTTAGTACTTATGAAAAAGGAAATTATACAAAAAAGTTTTTTTTATTTACAATATCAACCTTTATTTGTAATGTTTATAGCGTCTTAATGAAATTTTGGTACAAGTTTTAAAAATTATACGCAAGTGCCTTTTTAAGAAACCCTATTTTGCAGTTTTGACATGAAGTTTTTTTTTGAAAAATTAAAATATTTCTGACAAATCATTCAAACATTTTGTGAAATAACTTTTGGACTTAAAAAGTCAAAAATAGCTTTTAGAAGGCTCTTCCAGACATACCATACTTTTTTGTAACATTAAGAACTTTTGACATGTTTTACTAAATAAGTTCTAAAGCTCTTCTTCATACACTATCCAAATACCAATTGAAAAGTTCTAACTCATGCTCATCTTCTACTGCAGTAAAAACTACTCCAATCGGACCCTTAAAAAGTTACTTTTTTGTCTCTAAAATTACAAATCTGCCCAAACTAGTGTTTTTTTTTTTTTTTTTACCCCATTTCAAACCATAAAGCCACAATTATTGAAATAATTATCAAGTTTACTAAGTGAGGGTTTAAGATGGTCTTTAGGTATGTATTCAAGCATTTGGTATTTTAGCCATGGGTTAAAAACTTCAAGATTAAATTTGAATATCCTGTTTGGTAACACATTTTTTAAGGATTATTGGGATTAAAGGGGGAAAAAAAACATTTTAGGCAGCGATACCTAGAGGGTTTTTTTGTTTTTGTTTTTTTGTTTTTTGTTTTGGACAAATCTCAATCTTAAAGTTAGGGCCAATTTGATATTATTGCGCTGTAAATTTTTTTTTTATTATTGCTGTTAGTTAGAAATTGTTGTTATCTGTAATACCCCCGTTACCATACATCAAATTAGATAACTTATCAAACTTTATTGGTAATGATGCACTACGTACTTAACATTCCCTTTAACTCATTTGTGGGGTGAAATTTGAACTTTTCAGAACTTTAGCTTTTCCTTTAAACAGTTCATAGTGTATATGTACATATATACTATATCAAAATGCCATAATAGTTCTATACATCAAAACAATGGCACAAGTAACAAAATATCGCAAATCTCTTTAAAAACGTGGAGGACCTCAAGTCAAGTGCCCATATGTACATCTCAGGGTCCGAACTGCTCCCTGGCTCACAAGTCTGCCAACTCAGTTCATTCCTTACCTGCAACACAAGATATACGTGAGCTGAAGCCCAGTAAACTATGCATGATATGCACATCATGTACTTTCATATATACTATAATGCATGCTCACGCCTTTCTCTTTCTTTTCCTTCATTTATAGGCCTTTTTATTTAATGCTCGTGCCCACTGCCACGGTGAAGCATGCCTGCAGGGCTTTCATCATCATAAACATAGTAAGCATATGCATATCCCATGGGAGACTCCTCCTGGTGCCATCACTACAGCAGGGCTCATTGCTAACCTTATTCCATCGTTGCCCCGTCGAGCTCAAGAAGAGATAAGGCGGCCCCTCACTGCAGTGTCATTCATAAATCATCATCATCATCATCATGTAGAGGAGTTGCTATCATCATTGACCTAGCCATGGGACGTCGTCTTTTTTGTATGGCGGTGAAATTCCAGCTCTAGGTATCATTATCATATAGTCGACCTAGCCATAGGACCCCGTCCTTTTAACTGGCGGTGTAACCTAGCTCTATGTCCTTTCATCATCATAGCTTTCCGTACAGTGGCACATTAAGCTTCTTTTTCATCTCTCTTTCTTGTATTTCTTTCCTTTTTATCATAACATGGCATTTCATTGTGTAAATCTGCTTTCTCATATGTGCACGGTCTAACATAGTATGCAAATCAATCTCATTAAACATTTCATGCATCAATGCTGTATGAAATGCCAATGATCACATGCATATCATAGATGCATATATCCCATCATCATTCATAATCATCACATACAAATAATCTTGTGTTGCAGTTGATAAATTTACTTACCTCTTGAGCTTTTGAAGGGAATGGCAACTCGGTCGGTCAAGTGTGCTCGGTCGGTTAAAATCTGAGAATGCAAATAGCATGATTCTCTTTAATTATCACCCTTTAATTCATTTAAAAACCAATGGCACTTATATTTATTCATGTGAGGCTAATGCACATAGTTCCATTCAAAATGCATAGAAGTGACTCATTTTCCCTCTTTCTTCATACTTTCTTCTTTTCCTCCTTTTTCCCACACTTTCACTTTCTCATGCTTCTTATGGCATTAACACACGTGAATATACTTAAATACTTACTCAAGCATAATAAAATGCAACCAATCCCTTTCATAGCCCAATTACATAAAGCACAGTAAGAACTAAGTAAAATAAAACCATATGCACTCATAGCATGCATAACCAGCTAGTAACGCCTCCAGTATCCTCAATTTGATTCCAAGAAATTAAACAAACTCTTCCCTATTTTTGGTTCAAAAGAATGTATAAATACATAGCCATACAGTTCAAGCACACTCAATCAAGCACACCCTTTCTTCTTTGCACAAGCATACACCTCACTTCGAATAAGCACACATCTCCCTCTTGAACAAGCACACACCTCACTTCGAATAAGCAGACATCTCCCTCTTGAACAAGCACACAACTCACTTCCAGCCACGTTTTCCAGCAATCCCACACTAAATTAAAGCATCCCAAGTAAGAATAGCAACTAACCAAGCAAAATATCAAGTTACAACAATTAAGGAGACTCAAAATCAAGCAATCAGATTCAGCCCTCTCTCTTTCTCCTTCCTTTTTGAACAGCCATGGGGTTCTTTTAAATTCATTCAAAAAATCAGTTACAAACATATAGACTTAAAGAAAACATCAAAACTCACCTTCTTAGTGATTGGGGCTTGACTAATTAAACTTTCTAAGCTTGCTCTTGCTCTTCAATGGCTGAAAATAATGAGGGAGAAGAGGAAGGAAACTTGGCTGGAAGAGAGAAAAACAAGCACATAGGTCTCAAGGGGTGGACGTTCAAAATGGCTTATGTTTGAGGTGCTTTGGGGTTTTGAGAGTGGTGAGCTGCTTGCTTAAATATATTATCCCTAATAAGACAAATTCCACCTCTTAGGACTTAAATGGGCTCTTATGGACTTAATTACATTGAATTAACAACAATAAACAAGCACAAAAATAAACAAGCACAAAGATAAACAGGTCACTTTAAACACATTGGTGAAATTTCATGGCTTAAATGCACAAATCAACAAATGCTAAATGCATAAGTTAAAAACTTGAGTTTATAGCGATCATATTCAATTTTGTATGCATTTAAGCACATACAAGAGAAAATCGAGCAATTAAATCACATTGTGTGCATTTAAGGCCGTTTAGATTCATCTTGAGCACACTTGCCTTCCAAAGCTCATCCATTCCTGCGTTTCTTAAATCTCGACATGAAATTGCATGATATCATCAATCAGCATATTCTAAATCATTCATGGCATAAAAGAATGCAATTCGTGCTTTAAAACGTAAAAGAATGCAATTCCATGCTTTAAAATGCATATGCATGCTTATTGGCTAGAATAAGGTTTAATGGAGCTTTTGGAACTTTTGGGGTGTTTGGTAAATTTTTTTAAAAAAAAATTGTTGTGAATACTAAGTATAAATTTAAGTGTTTGGTAGTTGCTGTGAAGATGTATAATTATGAAAATAGATGTACTATATCACACAAAATTTTAGTTAATTTCATTAATATTTCTAAGGTCAATTTCATAATATTTTTACACAAAAACACTATATAATATATATTTATTTTAATTTATTATTAAAGTATTTCTAAAAATTAAATTATAAATTTCTTATTTATTTTTGTTGTTTTTAAACATTTTGATGATTATAAAAAATATTTGAGTAAAATTCAGCATAATATACTTATTAAAGATTTTCAATTTTTAAATAAATATATAAAAGTATTTGTTTTTTAAATTTAGAATGGACAAAAATAAAATGGGTAGGTAGAAAATTAAATTTTATTATTAAAGTTATTTTAGTAAATTTTTACATTAGCAATGGAAGTAGCTATGCAAGAGCAACCAAATACCATGACTTGTTGTAGCTTCTCAAAAAAAGTTAATAGCAACTTCTAAAAGCAATGCCAAACGAGCCCTTAAATAGAGAGAGAAATTGAAGTCTTAAGAGTTTTTATTTTTTTTATTT
This sequence comes from Morus alba, assembly GCA_012066045.3. Classification (NCBI taxonomy): domain Eukaryota; kingdom Viridiplantae; phylum Streptophyta; class Magnoliopsida; order Rosales; family Moraceae; genus Morus; species Morus alba. The sequence goes on along the minus strand of CP050226.2, from coordinate 7,649,660 downwards.
TAAGGAAATCTCTGAAAGCAATTTATTGATACGGATAATAAATGATTTAATTCAAATAGCTTGTATTTATCTTACAATGATTTAATTTTGAGCTTATTCCTGGTTTAATTTAGCTTATCCTTGTATTTAGGATGTTATATCAGCATTAGATTTAAAATTCAAACTCCTCAAGTAAGTATATATTATATTCTAATCAATGAAAAAATGTAGCATCCTTTTCAAAATCTCAATCTAATACCCGAAAATAGAAGATTGAATTTAAAGATCATGGGCAAATTTCGATCCCCTGCACACAATAATGGGGCAGGGGCTCCAAATTTCACCAAGTGTTTTAGATCTTAACATGGCTGTAGGCCAAAATCTAAAAGGAGAAAACGCACAGAGCAAAATGTTTGACCACTCAAATAACAGATAACATTAAATATATACCCAAATTTGATAAACAAGTTCACAAATTATAGTCAATTAACCAAAGCTACTAACAAAACTAATAGCCAAATCAATCTGTACACACAAGTAGCGGATTTATAAAAGTTTTCCCTGCAACTTTTCTTTACCAATTTTACCCAACCAACAGCTTGCTTTGCAAACGAGAAGTTCTTGCTGTACACGTGTAGAACTATATGTCAGTATCGGCACTGCCACTGCGTGGCACGCTCTTCTGTTCTGAAATGTCACACACTAGCTGCAAATCACGAAGAAACGAATACGATTAGCTGGAACTGACCTAATGAAATCTTTATTTTGATTAATCTGTAAGACAAGGAGGCATAACACACTGTTAGGACAAAAATATGAACACAGTTGCCACGAAGCACAACACTCTATCAGCAAATTGTTGCTAAGTTCTCAATTTTCAGGGTAGCACGACGATATTCAGTTGTTGTATGCAAGGGCAGGGCATATTAGAACTCCATTCTAGTAACAAGATAAGTTCGTACTGGGGTGCATCGTGGTAATGAAAGTTTAATTATGTGTCAACTAGCAGTCTCTGAATACAAAGTCAGAAAGCCAAAAATGCAACATCAAATGGATACCGAAAACCAATCCTACTTGCAATGGCAGAGTTGGGAGATTTTTAGAGCCCGTGAATAATAAGTTAATAGTCCTCTTTGTAAGTACAATTGTAACACCCTGACGAATTAATTAAGATTAATTAAGGTAATTAAGATTTTTAGTGTGCCTAATCTGATTTAATTAATTGAGTTTAAATAATTCCAAGGTATTTAAATTATTCACAGTAATTTATTTTAATCCAGAAGTGTGTATGGGCGCATTTCTGGACTGTTTTAGTGCACATGTCATTTTATTTTTATTTTTATTTCCCTTTTCCTTTTTCTTTTTCTTTTCTTTTCTTTTCCTTCCTTTTCTTTTCTTTTTCCGTGCGTTTTCCTTTCTCTCTCTCTCCTTCACTCTCCCCGCTCACTCTCTCCCTCTCTCTCTCTCATTTCCATCCCAAATCGAACGAGTTTTGAGCCAAAGAGTGATTTCAAAGAGTTTTCAACATCAAGAGAAGGATTCAAGGTAAGATTACTGAAAGAACCTCTCTTGAATCTATGTTTTTTCGGATTTTAAAACTTATTTTGGTTCAAAACGGATTTTGATGATTTTCGAGTAAAACTAGAGTAGAAATTGGAGATCTTGGGTTCTTTGGACTTGTTTTAGGACCTAGAACCCGGATCTAGTGTTTTCCTTTGAAAAATCTGGATTTGGGACTGGATTTGCAGGTTTTGGACCGATTTCCATGAGTTCTCTCGCTGCGGTCGATTCACCGGTCGACCTGCATGCGGTCGATCGGATTGCGGTGACCGGTCGACCGTCCGGTCGACCGGTGTGCACTCTACCGGTCGACCGGTAGAGTTGCATCGCTCTGTCACCGGCCGACCGTGTACACGGGGTTTGACCCTGTTTGGCCTGAAATTGTCGTTTTGACCCATGTTTTTTGGGGAGAACCCAAATTAGCTTCATTTGGGGACTTGGGATGAAAGGATTAGTATCCTAAATCCCTGATTTGATATTTAAAACCCTTGGAATGGAATTTGAACATGAAAATGGATTAGGGCACACTAATTGAGAATCTTGGTATATGGTTGAAATTGGATTACTTTAGGACCCGAGGATTGATCCTAAAGTGGTGTTTTGTATCGATGCTCATTGTGGATTCAGATCAAGGGGCTTGAGGAAGCGGAAGCCGGATAGGCAACGCTAGTCCTGTGTTTGATTGTGCGAGGTAGGATTTCTATCCCTCTTCTTTGTGAGCCTGTTTTCAAAAAGATTTTGGCCTTGAAAATGTTTTAAAGAAAGGGATTGATTTGCGAAAAGAAAAACGTTTTTTAAAACCATGGCTTGTTAGTTTATGGAAATCCTTGGCTTGTCCTGTCCTTGAATCCATAGCTTGTCGGGTCATGGAACCTCATGGCTTGTTCACCATGGGGCCCAATGCTTGGCTTGAGTAGTTCGTGGGGTCATATGAACGATTTCATAATGTTAAACGGATGATTTCTTAAGATAAGAGATCTTGTGAACTGGTAATAGAGTCTATTGTCAGTAAGCCTAGATAGGATGTGGAGAGTGCATCCTCGGGGCGTAACCCAAACCGGGTCCGGTAGGCGAGGCACTTGGTGAGGTGAGTAATTTGTACTAATTACTCAATAAGCCCAGAACATGGTTAGTTTCTCATCATATTTCCTTTGAGAAAAAGGATGTGAGGTTCCTACTGCTCGCTGGGACCGAATGTCTATTTATTTTATTTACGCACTTATCTATTTACTCGTTTATTTAAATTATTTCAAATTATATCCTACTGGGCCTTTCGCTCATGTTTCAAATGTTTAAACCCCTCCCAGGAGATTCGAGGAGCGGTGCATCGTAACTGAGTTGTGCTACGGATCGAGCAAGCGAGGATTGTGTTATCCTCTTGAGCAAATGTAAGGAATTTGAGAAATTCTGTAAACTTAAATAAATATTTGGATTTACTAGACTGTGGATGATGTCTGTTGTAATTGTTTATTTACATGAACATGTATGTATGATAACAGATATCTCAGGGGTGGAGCCCCGTGTGTCGAGGCTCCCTGGATTATATTGTTTATTTATTTATTTTAATGCGATCGGGTGGGGCCCGGTTGGGGAATTCCGCTTTATTAATCCCTAATTGAGCTCCACGTCACCCACCCCGCTTGGGGGCGTGACAGAGTGGTATCGAGCATTAGGTTAAGAACCCCGGATTTGTACATACATGTGTGACATCCGTTATCCACCGAATAGTCTAGTTTGATTTCGATTGAAGGAAATGGCGCCTCGCCGAGACTAGGTAAACCAGCCGGAACAACCGAATCAAGGATTCTTCGATGCCATGTTTATCGCCTTTCAAGGCATGGCCACTAGAGCTCGGAATGAGCGACCGGGTCGATCGGAAACAGAATATTTCCGGGAATTCAAAGTAGCGCCTATCCCTCGTTTAATAGTGAGGGAGGACCCCAGGAAGCTGAGTTTTGGATTGACTCCATAGTTAAGCATTTGAGTACTATGGGAGTTCCAAATGAATACTGGGTGGAATTTGCGGTGTACAAGATGGAAGGATTGGCAAACACTTGGTGGAAACAGGTCAAGAGGGGGATGAATGTCACAGGGATGACCTGGGAACAGTTCGAGGTGATGTTCAATGATCAGTACTTCCCTCCGAGTTACAGGGAAAAAAAGGCATTGGAATTCATGTCGCTGCGGCAAAGTGACATGTCTGTAAGGGAATATGAGGCTAGGTTTAATGACCTATCCCGGTTTGCGCCATCTCTAGTGGAGTCTGAAGACATGAAATGTCTCAAGTTTGAGGGGGGCCTCAAGAACTCTGTGAGGAGATCCTTGGTGGCTCTCTAACTCGGGATTTAGTTGTGCTATGGGGTGGAACAGGATAACCCTGCCTATCGCCAAAGTAAAGAAGAAGAAGCAGGTCGGGCCTCTGTCTCTGTAGACCCTTTTTCTGTGGCAATTTTTTCGGTGGACCACAGCGGAGTGGTAGAAGAAACCGCAATCAAGAAATGACAAGTGGTGGCCAGTTCACCCAAACGGGCCCAAGTGTCACCATTGTCAGGTGGGCCATATTTGTCCTCGGCCGCCGGCTAACAAGCCCAAAGTGACGCTTCCTATAGCCAAGAAGGGCCGTCACAAAGACATGCCGCCATATCCCCGCAACAATGCCATACCCTCCTGCGCCGACCTTCGTCAAGTTAATTCCCGCCTGCCGAGACCGGTAAACCACCTCCGCCACAATAAAGATAGGCCTCGGCCCGCCTAATGTTGGTGACAGGGAAGGGAAAGCCAAGCATATACCCCCGACAGAGGCAGCTGAGGTCGACCAAAGAACGCGGTGGTTGAGAGTATGATCCTAATCTCTCATTCTTTTGCTCACGTATTATTTGATACAAAAGCCACACACTCGCTTATATCAAGTTCTTTTGTTCGGACTTTGAAACCGAAATCAAAACTTAGAAGTCCCGATGACTTTGAACTCCCTCTTTGGGATGTGTGGAGGTGATGAGTGTGTGTAAGTCGTGTGAAATCACGATTAGTGGTGAGCGATTGAGAGCGCACTTGATTATCCTTCCGATGACCCCGCTTGATGTGGTGCTCGGAATGGATTGGTTGTCAAGGCACGGTGCAATTGTTGATTGCTACCGTAGAAAAGTGACATTGGTGACGGATTCCGAGCAAAGGATTGCTTATCGTGCGAGATGAACCCAGGTCCTGGGGAACGATCGTTGAAGTACAGCGTTGGGGGACGGAAGAATCTAGCCTGTTTCTTTTCCCTTCTTGCCATAGAAGGTGAACCTGAAGTGAGCGGAGACAATGTGGGAATTCCTGTGGTGGATGAGTTTGCAGATGTATTTCCTGAGGATCTACCGGGTTTACCGCCAGATCGGGAAGTTGAATTCTGCATTGATTTGGTTCCGGGAACGGCACCTATTTCCATTCCTCCATACCGGATGGCTCCGGCGGAGATGAAGGAATTAAGAACGCAGCTTGAAGAGCTGGCAGAGAAGGGGTATATCCGGAATAGTACTTCCCCTTGGGGTGCACCGGTGCTGTTTGTGAAAAAGCACGACGGATCTCTTCGGTTGTGCATTGACTACCGACAATTGAACAGGGTAATTCTACCCACCGCCGAGGATAGATGAATTGTTCGATCAGTTGGGTGGATCACAGTTCTACTCTAAGATTGATTTGAGGTCCGGGTACCACCAATTGAAAATCAGGGAGGAGGATATTCCGAAGACTGCTTTCAGAACTCGGTATGGGCACTTCGAGTTTCTGGTAATGCCGTTTGGATTGACAAATGCCCCTGCTGCATTCATGGATTTGATGAATCGGGTTTTTCGGCCGTACTTGGATCAGTTCGTCATCGTGTTCATTGATGACATCTTGGTGTATTCGAAGACTTGGGAAGAACATGCGCAACACCTTAGGATTGTTCTTCCCCTTGAGAACACCAGTTGTATCGAAAGAAGGAAAAGTGTGACTTCTGGCGACAGAGGTGAAGTTCCTTGGCCATGTGATTTCTGGACAGGGAATCTCTGTGGGCTCCATCCTTCTAAGATTGAGACGTACTACAGTGGGAAAGGCCAAGAATGTGGCGTTTTTCTCGGACTGAGGGTATTACAAGGCGTTTTGTAAAGGACTTCTCGAGTATAGCGCATCGATGACTCGGTTGACCAAGAAAGAAGTCGATTCGAGTGGGATCTTTGAATGTGAACGTGCCTTTCGGGGAATTGAAGGTAAGGTTGACAAGTGCACCGATTCAAATTCCTAATACCGAGGAGCCATTTTGGAGGTGTACTACGGCATTCGGGTTGGGCTTGGTTGTGTCTTGATGCAAAGGCGGACACGTAGTAGCTTATGCATCTATTCAATTTTTTGACTTGGGTTAGCGGGTAATGTTGCTCTGAAAATATGGAGATGTTATCTCTATGGAGCAAGGTTTCGTGTCTTCTCTGATCATAAGAGTCTCAAGTACTTGTTTACTCGGAAAAGATCTGAACCTCGGACAGAGGAGATGGGTGGAACATGGAAGACTATGACTTCACTGGATATCATCTGGAAAAGCTAATGTGGTGGGCTAACCCTTAGCGGCGAAAAACGTCGGGGACTCTGGCGTCATTAGCTTTGGAGGATTGGAAGAGGGACTGAAGTGGTAAGTGAGTATGATCTTGATAATGAGGATTATAACCAGGTTGTGGTGTATAATCTGATTTCCGCCCTTGTGCAACAAGTCAAAATCAATGGCGGGATCCACACCTCCGAGGAATTTGGATTCGAATCCGAGAATGGAGAACAATTTGAAGATTGGAGAATCCGGGAGGATGGAGCCTTGTATTTCCGAAACCGCCTCATTGTTCCTAAAGGCGGGTGAGATAAAAAAGATGATTCTGCATGAAGCTCACAAATCGAGGTACGCCATTCATCCGGTAGTACCAAGATGTACCGGACTTGAAGAGACAGACTTGGTGGAGAGGCATGAAGAGAGATGTTTGTGAGTACGTCTCGGAATGCGTGACTTGCCTCAAGTTAAAGCCGAGCACCGAAGCCCGGTAGGGAGAGTTGCAACCTCTTCCCCGTCCCACGAATGGAAATGGGAGCACATCACGATGGATTTTCCGATGGGACTACCGAGAACCGAGTTGAGGCACGATGCCATCTGGGTGGTGGTTGACAGTTGACGAAGTCCGCGACTTCATACCATTCCGTGCGGCGTATTCTCGGAAGGTTCTGTCCGAATTGTACCGGAGCACATCGTGAGGCTACACGGGTGCCACCGCTCATCACGCCCCGATCGTGACACGCGTTTCAATGCAAGGTATTGGAGAAGTTTTAGTCCATGGGAACAATTGAACTTCAAAGATGACATTTCATCCTCGAGACGGATGGACAACTGAAAGAGTTATTCAGATTACTGAGGATATGCTTCATGCTTGTATTCGGATTTTGGCGGAACCGGAAGAAATACCTCGCAGATCTAGTCGAGTTTGCATACAACAACAAATTTATCGTGCCAAGATTGGTATGACACCGCTTGAGGCGTTGTATGGTCGCCCTTGTAGGTCACCCGCTTGTTGGTTGGAACCAGAGGATAGACTTACAACTAGACCGGATGTCATTCAAGAGAACAATGAGAAGATAGTCGTGATTCGAGAACGCCTCATGATGACTCAAAGTCGTCAAGAGCTATATTTGGCGACAGGAGGCGTAGGCCTCGGAATTCCAAGAAGGCGACTTTGTGTTGCTAAAGGTTTCCCCACGCAAGGGAGTTACTCGGTTTGGTGTGAAAGGAAAACTCGCATCAAGGTATGTGGGACCATTCCTCGATCGTGGCGAGCTCGGAGTGGTGGCGCACGGTTGGCTTTACCGCCTGAGCTATCTCAATGCGGCATGACGTGTTTCATGTCTCTATGCTTCGGAAATGTCAACCCGAGCCGGAAGCAGTGCGCAGTTTTGATGTTCCGATACAAAGATGACGCTGGCTCTTACGAGGAGGCACCCGTTCGTATTCTTGACAGAAGATGAAGAGTCTCGCCATCGTTTCCGCTAGTGAAAGTGCCGCGGCGCACACCATGGTGTTGAAAAAGCAACATGGAGTTAAACGACGATGCGAGAACGTTATCCGCATCTGCTTGCACTTTGAGGTGAGTTTTAATTTCGAGGACCTAAATTGCCCTGGGGGGTGGAACAAAAAAATTAATTGAGATTAATTAAGGTAATTAAGATTTTTAGTGTGCCTAATCTGATTTAATTAATTGAGTTTAAATAATTCCAAGGTATTTAAATTATTCACAAGAATTTATTTTAACCCGTATGTGTGTATGGGCGCATTTCTGGACCGTTTTAGTGCACATGTCATTTTATTTTTATTTTTTATTTCCCTTTTCCTTTTTCTTTTTTCTTTTCTTTTCTTTTCCTTCCTTTTCTTTTCTTTTTCCGTATGTTTTCCTTTCTCTCTCTCTCCTTCACTCTCCCGCCACTCTCTCCCCCTCTCTCTCTCATTTCCATCCCAAATCGAACGAGTTTTGAGCCAAAGAGTGATTTCAAAGAGTTTTCAACATCAAGAGAAGGATTCAAGGTAAGATTACTTGAAAAACCTCTCTTGAATCTATGTTTTTTCGGATTTTAAAACTTATTTTGGTTCAAAACGGATTTTGATGATTTTCGAGTAAAACTAGAGTAGAAATTGGAGATCTTGGGTTCTTTGGACTTGTTTTAGGACCTAGAACCCGGATCTAGTGTTTTCCTTTGAAAAATCTAGATTTGGGACTGGATTTGCAGGTTTTGGACCGATTTCCGAGTTCTCTCGCTACGGTCGATTTCACCGGTCGACCTGTGGCGGTCGACCGGATTGCGGTGACCGGTCGACCGTCCGTCGACCGGTGTGCACTCTACCGGGTCGACCGGTAGAGTTGCATCGCTCTGTCACCGGTCGACCGTGTACACGGGTTTGACCCTGTTTGGCCTGAAATTGTCGTTTTGACCCATGTTTTCGGGAGAACCCAAATTAGCTTCATTTGGGGACTTGGGATGAAAGGATTAGTATCCTAAATCCCTGATTTGATATTTAAAACCCTTGGAATGGAATTTGAACATGAAAATGGATTAGGGCACACTAATTGAGAATCTTGGTATATGGTTGAAATTGGATTACTTTAGGACCGAGGATTGATCCTAAAGTGGTGTTTTGTATCGCTGTCACTGTGGATTCGCATCAAGGGGCTTGAGGAAGCGGAAGCCGGATAGGGCAACGCTAGTCCTGTGTTTGATTGTGCGAGGTAGGATTTCTATCCTCTTCTTTGTGAGCCCTGTTTTCAAAAAGATTTTGGCCTTGAAAATGTTTTAAAGAAAGGGATTGATTTGCGAAAAGAAAAACGTTTTAAAAACCATGGCTTGTTAGTTTATGGAAATCCTTGGCTTGTCATGTCCTTGGAATCCATAGCTTGTCGGTCCATGGAACCTCATGGCTTGTTCACCATGGGGCCCCAAGGGCTTGAGTAGTTCGTGGGGTCATATGAACGATTTCATAATGTTAAACGGATGATTTCTTAAGATAAGAGATCTTGTGAACTGGTAATAGAGTCTATTGTCAGAAGCCTAGATAGGATGTGGAGAGTGCATCCTCGGGGCGTAACCCAAACCGGGTCCGGTAGGCGAGGCACTTGGTGAGGTGAGTAATTTGTACTAATTACTCAAGCCTGTAACATGGTTAGTTTCTGTCATATTTCCTTTGAAAAAAAAAAGGATGTGAGGTTCCTACTGCTCTGTTGGACCGAATGTCTATTTATTTTATTTACGCACTTATCTATTTACTCGCTTATTTAAATTATTTCAAATTATATCCCACTTGGGCCTTTCGCTCATGTTTCAAATGTTTAAACCCCTCCCAGAGATTCGAGGAGCGTGCATCGTGGTCGAGTGGTGCTACGGATCGAGCAAGCGAGGATTGTGTTATCCTCTTGAGCAAATGTAAGGAATTTGAGAAATTCTGTAAACTTAAATAAATATTTGGATTTACTAGACTGTGGATGATGTCTGTTGTAATTGTTTATTTACATGAACATGTATGTATGATACTGTATATCCTGTGGGGTGGAGCCCTGTGTGTCAGAGGCTCCTGGATTATATTGTTTATTTATTTATTTTAATGCAGTCAGGTGGGGCCCGGTTGGGGAATTCCGCTTTATTAATCCCTAATTGAGCTCCACGTCACCCACCCCGTTTGGGGGGCGTGACAACAATGGGGTGGCTAATTCAGCAAAAAGGCGTGTAGGGTGCCCAAAGACACTACTAGTAAATATAGAGGAAATGACATAGGGGAAATACTAAGAAAGGTGCATAGAATGAGAAAGTACTAAATGGTTCACAACACTAGTAATAAAAGACGAGAATAAAGATGCAGTGATAAAAGTGTTCTAAATGATACAAGCTCTGATACAATATAGAAAAGATTGGTTGAAAAAGATATGCAGACTTTTAGCAGCTATAATCCAACAGTATAGTAGAACAAAACGAAATAAAGCATGTCAACACCAAAACATATTCAACCATGCAGCACCATGCCACCAAGTATAAACGCATAAGAAAACATAATGGTCAAGCACTACACCTGAAAGGTACCAAACAAAGCATAGGTCAAACATTGCTCAATTTCTTCATCTTTGAAGGTGGCCATCGACCCTTTTTCCTCAACCTCCGCTTGTGAACAAGCTTCTTTCTTCGCAGCCTTATATTCTTTGCAACTTTCATTTTCAACTTCTTTTCCAACTTGTTCTGCAGCTTTGCATCCAATGGAAACTCGTTCATAGGAACATATTCATCATTTTCTGACTCACTATCACCATCATCAGGAATATCGGAAGATGCGTTAAAACCCAATGCACCCCTTTCGTTTGCAGCAATGGGGAGAAGAACAAAATGTCCAATGGAAGAGTTTGGTGGCAAGTTAGTGGGTTTCAAGAAGAACCTAGAAACTGCAAAACCAGACAAAATAAACTACCATTCAAAAGACAGATGTTACAAGTCACAAAACTATTTCAATTATCGCAATGTTTGCAGTTCAAGAACTAGATGTGGAGAGAAAAACATAAGGCAATATAAGCAACGAGTAATGTTACAGGGACCAACTTGCTAATCTTGGCCACCAACTGATATAGACATTGACTTGTCAATTTCTAATTGGTTAAATCCAAAATATGCATAACTAATTTGAATGCCATTATTAACCAGAATGTAACAAATTAACTGCTACATCACTTGGTGGTTAAAAATTTTCAAGCCACATGACATTGATGGTACTATATATAACTAGTAATCCAAAGGGATGAGTTTGGATAAGATATTTTAACAGTCTAAGAGAGGCAGAATTTAAATGGGAAGGCGGCTTAAAAGGTTACTGACATGGATATAATAATGCCAGTGATATCAAACTGTGTCAAATATGATCCGTGATCTATTAAGAAATAAGAAAGAAACATGAGGTCATGATAAGCCATCATAAAACATTGAGCATAAAAAATTATCACCATTGATGGTGCATATGGCAAACGAATATGAATATTACATAAGGGAAGCAAACGGGAGAATTTATAATTCTGATCCGTGCGGTAACATCCTTTTTAATCCATTCAACTTAAATTGGCATTTTCTCTATCATAGTTATTGTGGGACAAAAACTCACCATAATTAGCCTTTAGCAGTTTTTCCCAAAAATTGTATTGTATAACCAAACATGGACCACACCCAAAATCAAGTCAGGTTATTTGACTCTAAAGTAATAAGATCGGCGAATTCATAAGGCCACTCCAAGAGCAACTGTTCGTGTTAATTATGGATAAATAACTCTCGAATGGCTACATTAGTCCTAAAGAATTGGGATCTTGTGATACAACATATGGTCCTCCAAAAGTGGAACAAGTATTAGAAGTGCGTCTAATTGACTCATTATCGGTGAACCTAGGGAAGAGAGTGATAAAGCCTCCAGTGAGATTCGCTTATGCCAGGTGTGCAAAGCACATGCCTTAGTCATAAGGTTCATGATGTGTCACGGAGTGTGTTTTTTCAGTTATGGAAAAGGAAGAATAATGTACAGGGTGGTATATTAGCTAAGGGAAATGCCGGGGGGTTTCTTAGAAAAGATATGGGTTAAACTTGGCGTATGGGTCGGGCGGAGTGGGACCCTCAAAAGCTAACAAATTCTAGCCTTCATTGTGTTGCTCGTTTCTTGTCACTTGAATCAAGTAATACAAATTCATAGTAATTTTTCTCTCTAATACTATATCTTATCAGAGAGTTGAAGGCAATGACAAGAATCCTTGGAAGTCCCTATATGGCATATCTGATATGCCAACACATCCGGGGTAGGAAATAGATAGCTATTTTTCCAAAACAGTAGTACTTATGAGATGTCTCCTTTCTCCACAACAAAGCTACAGACGGAAAATGGGGTTTCCACTGAGCAAGAAACCAAACGCCCCAACTAATGGTCCGTTTGGTTCATGAGTTCAAGTCAGCGATTTTGGTTTTGCATTCAAATTTTGTGAGAGAACCGATTGGCGGCAACTTTTTTATTCAATTTTTTGTGAGAGAAAAATCAGAATTATGGGTTCAAGTCAGTGGCACAGACGGGCCTAAAGTTCAAAAAGATTTAACGGATGAAAATGCCTAACAAGTGTTCTAGCCTAGGCAGAAATGATGAACAAAAATGTTGTAAGGTTATCTGATTACCCTTACACAAAATACTAGCCCCAAATTCATAATCTTACGGGTTGGGTTCAAACTACATAGAATGACCCAGAATTATCCCAAATACACCCCACTCTTATTGGGTGCATATGATCCCAATTCCCACCCAAGAGGAGTAAAATGTGATTTCACTAGCTACAAGAAAAGAGCGACAGAAAAGAAATCCAAATGCTCACAAAATCGTCATTTCTAAGAATTTACAGATAATATGCCATGGAATGAATGGGAAAGGTGATAAGCGTCCGAAGTCAAGACAATAATTTATGCGTCAGTTTTGCAGAATCTAAAAAACAAAACGGTTTTGATTTTTGTAAGATCAAAAGGAGATTTCAGCGAGTTTAAGAGAGGCATTCTTACATGGGTCAGCGGTTACGGCCATAGACAGTAAACCACTTGAAGACAAAGAAGATGATGAGGATATAGATACACAAGAAATGAAGGAGACTGTGAGACCACTGGAGCGGAGAAAGGGAGACATATTCTCAGGCGTCCCCTGCAACGTGTCAAATATGACTTGAATTTCAGACCCTCTTTATCCTCCTCATATATTGCATTGGTTCCCTTTTCTTTCTTTCTTTCCTTTTTTTTTTTTCTTTCTTCTTTTTTTCCCCTCTATTTGACCAAGCAAGGAAAAATATTTTGAAATAATAAACTATGAGAAAATAAAAAAAAAATAATTTTAAAAAATTCTTTTTAAATTATGATTCTTATATTATAACACTTTATTCTATAAATTTTAAAATATAACATTTGTTTCTCTTAAATTTTATTTCGTTAATAAGTTTTCTGTTATAATAAATAACAAAATTTATCACATGTTAAGTACATAATTTATCTGAGTAGGTATTATCGTAAGTTAACCTTCACCACGAACTGCTCACAATCAAACCCAAATACAGAGCCTGCAAATAACGTTCATGGCCTTCTCCATCACCATTAAGCATATCTATGCCTCTCTCCAACAAACTTTCTCTCTCTAACTCCTCTCTCCCTATAAATTCAAAATCAAATACGAAAAGAACAAAACTTGGAGAGAAAACCAACCTGTATATGAAAATATCCTTGTTATCAGTGAGAGGCTTCTTACAGAGGAAGCAAGCCTCGAGGAAATGGGGCTGGTGCTCTTCAAACCTGGTGTCATAGAACCTCGCGCCACCAGATCTAGGTGAAAACGACGACGAGGAAGAAGAGAAAATGACGTCGTCGGAAGGATCCTGAAGTTGCTCCACCGCGAGTAATATAGAGGAAGAGAGTAAAATGTGTGGCTCTGTGGTGGTGGTGGCTGTCGGAGAATCCAGCCTCGGTGTTCGCCAGGGAGGCAAGGCCGTTGTCTTCTTCGATGAAACCAGGTCTCTTTGTGCCTGCAATGGTGTCCATGTTCATTTTCTTTCTATGTACTTTTTGCTCGGGAAAATGGTTCAAGGTTTGAGGGAAGAGAGAGGGAGAGATGTGGAAGTGAAGGAGAGGGAGTGAGGAAAACTTGGAGTAAAGTGAATCCCAAGAAAGAAAATGGGGAACAAAATGAGGAAAAAAAAGAACAAAATGGTGTATTTTTTTCAATAAAATGAGAAATTATTTGATTACGAGGGTATAAGCGTAATTGCGCTTTCAATTCTCACTGAATAAGTGACACGTGGTAATTACATCACTCATTGTAACATAAGGGAAAAATTTGTTAACGAAATAAAATTTGGGAGGAATGAATGTTACGTTTTAAAATTTATGTGGTAAAGTGTTACAATGATAATAATTTAGGAGGAATTTTTTAAATTAATCCTAAAAAAACCTTGTCCGATAAGTTAACATATTCTATTCGTTTAATCTACATAAAATTATATAAAAATAAAAAATTACGCATATTAAAAAATTAAAAAAACCTGACCTACTGACAACATTCTAAAAAGTCTTTTAAAAAAAATAATTCTTACAATAGGACAGACAAATACGCACTATCGATACTTATTTTTTTTCGACACTAATCACTATCCGTAAGTCTCAATCAGAAACGATACCAGTTTTTTTGTGATTCTAATCATGTAACGTGCACATGACATAAATCACAGACTTTGAAGTAGAATTACATTCGATTTTTTTTTTTTTTTTTTGAAGGTTGAACTAGGGGGGCTTTGTGTGCGTGTTTTAGCTGAAGAGTAGCTACAACCTAAAATAAGAGATTGAATATTTTAAAATTTGCCAATTTTGAAATATTCACGTATGAAAGTAACAACTAATGCCTACTCGTGATTTTCATTAAAAAATAAAATAAATAATAAATAATAATAATAAAAAATAAATAACTATTAAAGACAGTTCGTGAGAAGTTTCAAATATTAAAATGAAAATTAGTTATATAGGCGCACCGTTCTATAAGAAATTCTGAAAGTAACAAATACTGCATATAACAAAAACCTAAAACTTTAAAAATTGAAGCAGTGAAAATATAAATTAGCAGATAAGTTTACCCAAAATAACTAATCTACTGATCTATCTCTAAATAAATTATCTTTACTTAATCAGATTAGCCTCTAACTTCCCTAAAAAAAAAAAGAAAAACGATTATCCTCCAAGTAAACATACGCAAATCCAATTTTTAACTACGCAAATCTAATTTAAATATTGCATAATAATTAATGGTTTTTTACGAAGTTTGTAGTTTATGATTCTTATAACCTATATATTTTGTGAAACACGGGACTTCTTGGAATAACATTAATCTGAAGAATAAAATTAAGTGTAGAGTGTTCTGTTTAAATTTCAAAAAAAAAAAAAAAAATCCTAAAATATTATTTAGCTTCCTATTTTACCTCGTATTTTAGGATTCTTAAGAGGACGGATAATAGATATCATACATATTTTTATGTTTACTATTGAGAAGAGAAGGGTTTTACTTTTTCCTATATGAGATTAGCTTAAGCTCAACATAAATTAGTTTTCTCTTAGTTGTTGTGATTGTCCACTGTTTTGTCTTAATCATTTAATTGTCTTATTTAGCAAGAATCATAGATGTTTTGTCATTAAACAAAGTAATGCTGAAACAAAAAGAAAAAATTACAAAGGAAACACAAATAAACTAATAGTGGAGGTGATAAACATCAATATTGCTTACTGCAGGTGGTGGGATTTGTTGGTTTAATGCTGCCACTGATTCGTTTGTTTTTAGGTGGTGGTGGTGGGTTTTTTTTTTTTTTTTTTTTTTCATGTTAGTTTTGTTTTTTTCTTATACTAATATATTTTAATGTAAAAGAAAATATTTTAAAATAATTTATCATATTTAGTAACGGGAAAGGTAAAATATTTTAACATAATATACTATTAAGATATTAATGATATTAATTCAATTTAATATTTTAAAAACTTACCAGTAAAATAATAACAACTTTTTTATAGTACAGACTGATATTAAAAAATTGATATTAGAGTTGCATTTCTAACATTATTCTCTAGTTTTGTTTTATTATAGGCTCATTGATACGGTAGAAACTTTTTATCAAGCCAAATCCATTGCTAAAGAAGAAAGAAAGAGGTTGTGCTCTGTTTTGAGGAGCAACCATACTATCATATCTGTTTTATGTCACGGTATTTCAACCATTTTGTCAGACGAGAAGTAGAACGACACCTAAACAACAAATAAACAGCAAAAGAAACACATCACAAAAGACAGCCATTAAGAGGAAAACGACACATCTTGTCTGCGTCAATTCAATTGTAACATGCAACACCAACAAATACCAAAGGACAGTTTGGACTTCAGAGCAACAACAACACATGCAACACCAACAAGCTTGGGTGGCGAAAAATAGAATTAAGGGGACGTTTGGAAGAAGAATTCGGCTCCTGATTTAAATCATGATTCGTAGTTCGTTACAATATTTTTTTTCATAAAAAATATACGTAAATTGAAAATAATTATAATCTCATGATTCTAATCCATAAACCAAACGTCTCATAAACCGGAGAGAGATATATAAAAGCATGAAAACGACAAGAATCTAAAAGACAGACTTTAAATAGAAAAAAATGACAAAAGAAACAAAAACATAAAAAGAAATTTTCAGAAAAATCATCAAAGAAGGTAACACTATTTTATTTTTAACATTATTTTAAAATTTATCTTTTAACATTAATAATCTGCATGTTATCTTTTCATAATCTACATATTATTATTATAATCTACAGATTATCTTTCATAACTTGTGTAATCTAGAGATTATCTTTTCATAACATGCAAGTTTCTTATTTTGCAGATTGTTTTTTATAGTGGTATCAACATTTTGTGTAATAGTATAAATAATAGAGTTGGAAAAAACAATGGTTAAACTTGAAAGCCTAAAGGATCTCTTAATTTTGTTGCAAATTTGAGGGCCCGTTTAGTTCACTGATTCGAGTTTATAATTCGGATTGAGATGTGATTTTATGTGAAAACTTTTTACTATAGCAAAAAAATTAGATGTGATTGTTTTTTAGAGTTTTTTACTGGAACAAAACTCGAATTTTAAACTCGAAGTAGTGAAATGAACGGGGCCTGAGATTGGTGGTTATGAAAAATATCAACTTTGTAAACATTCGCGTTTTATTTATTTTTTTTTTTTTTTAAGGAATATATAATCATGGCGTCTGAGTATATTTTATATTTATTTATTTATTTTGTGCTATTGCATGAAAGATCCTAAGCCACCAAACCACTGGTAATTGTGATTTAAGTTTTCTGTACGTTTCTTTGCAAACATTTGAGATTTTCATTTCGTGTGTTCTTTGCTTTTTGCTTTTTTATTAGAAATTATGTATTGAGATGGAATCCCATGAGATCCAGCCATGGATTGCTGGTTATTTTAGTGAGTATAAAATTCATTAAGGAAATTGATACAATTTTGGCATGAAATGGTAAAAGATTCCCACGAGAAGTTGTTTGGCAACGTCATTTTGACTACGGTTGTCTTCAGAAACTCAAATGACTGACTGAAACCCATAATCATTTTGAGAACGGTTGTCTTCTTCGTTTGCTCTGCAAAAGTTCAGGGGTTCTGAAAATTTTATTCGAATTCCAAACTCTTTGTTCTTTGTCTAAAAAACTCAAAAAAAAAGATAATTTGAGTTTTAATGTTATTTAAGTTTATATTTTTTAAAATTTTAATTTTATTTAATTTTATTCAACTTTATTAAAATTATAATTCAAATTCAATTACAAAATTATACTTAAATTACATTCTAAAACATGCTTAACTCTCAAAGTTAAACAAACTGTAGACACTATTTTGAACTACCGGTAAGCAACGTAAAGAGCAATTTGACTGCGCCTTTATTGGATCTCAAAGCGCGGGTACATGACTTTTTTGTGTACGTGCACGCAACATAACGGCCGCATTTAGAGTTAATTTTACTTTTATTTTTCATGTTTTTTAAGAAAAAAATAAAAATATGAGAGAAATGATGTTTGACACAATTAAAGATAAAAAATAAAAATAAAAATGATTTTTTAATTTAGTGTAAAATATGAGAAAAATGGAAAATGACTTTGAAGCGTTTTTTATTTTTTGTTTTCGTTTTCTCCTCTCTTGAGCATAGAGAGAGAGATAAAGACATTAATGGATTTTTTATACTAAAAATAATCTCTTGATAAAACTACTAAACACATTTTAAAATTATTTATGTTTGAGATTGAAAACATTTTCATTTCTATTTTCATACAAAAAATAAAATCATTTTAAAACGAGTTCCAAATGCACCCAACACTTCTTGATCTTTTAGAATTTGCCCTAAGAAACATGAGCCTCTTAGAGTGAGCCCCATTGAGAAATTAGGTTCCTAGAAAGATTGAGAAGGAAACACTAGAGGCATGTGCAAGATTTTCGGCCTCAAGAAACCCTAGGAACCCCGACTTTATTTTTTTTGAATATTTCAAAAATTTCAAATCAAATTAAGAACAATAGGACGAACCCAAATTGAAACACTAAGACACAATGAGACGATTAAAGATAGCCAAACTTGTCGTGGAATCCAAGCTTTGATACCAACTGATATGAACCTCACCAACGACGCGACAAGACCCAATACCAAGCGCAAATCGTAACCCCAAGATCTTCAAGACGCAAGATTATTGAGCCTTAACCCATTGTCTATCAAGACGTGAATCAAGAACTACGAAAGATGAAGAACGCCACACCAAGATTCTCAAGAATCACCTGTTAATCTCGATGATAAGTTCGATTGTTTGAACGCCACAAGAAAAATACTTGATAAGTTCAAAGTCTTCTTAAGAGCCAATAAGCACAAACTATGAAAACCTCTAATATTATTCTTAATTGCTGAAAACGTGTTTTTATAGCCCTATTCATATTTGATATGTTTTTCAACCCTAATGAAAACTAAAACATCTAATTACCTAAGCTTAAACCCAAACTCGGCAAACCTTTCCTATTCTAATCCAAGGCCAATTTGGCCATAATGCTTTCCCCGAGGCCCAATTCAGCCAGCCCTATCCTATGTAGAAAATATCATTAAAATCCCAATAACAAATTAAAACATAAGTAACAAATATCTCTAACAGGGCTTCTTAATTTGAGTTGGACTCCCCTTGCTAAGCTCTTGCAATTCAACTTGAATCTTCTAGAACCTTAATCATGGTGACTAGGTTCTCTTCATTCTGGTTTGGACTTGTGTTGGGTCTCCATGTGTTTGCCATATCTCCAACTTGTTGAACCAACCCGTTCAATGCTTCCTTTGTGGCGTTTGACTTTAAGCCTTGTCACCGGACAACTTGGTAGACTTAATCGATCTCTTGAATGTTGCCCTTGCCCTTGCGCTCCGTAAGCCGGTTGTGCCTCTTGTGCTGTACCTATCGCATCAAAAACCATTCTCACTTTTTTCGTTTTCATTTTTGTTTTCCAAACATTTGCTAAACAAATGGCATTTTGTTTCATTTTCATTTTTTACTTCCCGAAATACGTGAATAATTTTCAAAAATGATTCCAAACATGCACAAGAAGTCTTCACTGTTTCCCCTCTTTCTCTCTTTGAAACGTCTTAAGAGTGCAGTTGTTGGTTGAAGCTATAATGTCGCCTCCAGGCGCCTGACCTTTAATTTTAGTCCTCTGACTCGTCTCATCGTGGGCTTGTCAATGGTGGTGGTGCTGAAATACAAGGCGTTTCCATTTGGGCGGAGCGAAAGTTGAAAGGAGCTTAGAAGTCTCACGATTAGGTGATGCCTTTAGGCGTGTTTGCAAGTGGGAGGTTGAGATCTCTTAGGGTTTTCTTCTACATGGCAGTGGTCTTTTTTTGACAGTGGTGGTGTTTCCTTCCGACAACAACGACAATGGTGTGTGCTATTCACGTGCTTTGTTTGGTGGTGCCTTTTCAATATTGTTACACGTCTCTTAAAGCCAACTGCCTTCCTTGACAGTTCCTTTGTGGGCTGTCCCTTCGCCAGAGGCATTTGACGACAGTGTTCAAAGTTATTTTTTCCTCTTGTTTTATAGATCTATATGTGTGTAAAAATGATGTTGTTTTCGCCAATAAATTTTATGTTTATATTGTGGCGGCTTTGGTTGAAACTCTACTAATGGAAGGTTTGTTATTTTGTCTCACCCGTTTGAGTTGTTTATTAATGGTGTGGGTCGTGATGTCTAACTGGATGTGTATCTACATCGTGTTGCTTATTTCTCCATTATTTGATGTTAGTCTCAGTGGACTAGTTTAATCTGTCGACTATAGTGTTTCTTTCAAACAAACTTTGTCGTGTTCAATTTTTATGTGTCGAGTAGACTTTTTCCTAATGGGTCTTGGTGCTTATGATCGTCCCTTGTACTTCGTCCATCTTTATTAGTGAATCCAGCTAGTGGTTAGTCGAATTTTCTTGTAGTGAGTGGTCAGTTACGACAAGATGTGTATCTATAACTTGTTTTTGGCAAAATGAAACTTTCCTTCAAAAAAAAAAAAAAAAAAAAAACCTAGTGGTTTCAACTTATTTTACTTTACATTTTTCACCCTTTTTTGATAGAAACTTAGAAGAAAACAATACATTTTATGGCAATACCCACCCTTCATTTTTGCTCACGAGCCACTTATATGCTTATTTTCCTCGCTCATAGTACTAGAGGGGTAAATTTGTTAATAGAATAAAGATAGGAGGAAATATGTTACAAATAAAAGTTCAGAAGATGAAGTGTTATAAGAGTCATTATGCTTATTTTTCTCGCTCATAGTAATAGAGGGGTAAATTTGTTAATAGAATAAAGATAGGAGGAAATATATTATAAATAAAAGTTCAGAGGATAAAGTGTTAATAAAGTCATAATTCGGAGGGAACTTTTGTAATTAATCTTTATAATTATATTTGAAGTTGAATATGTGTTAAAAATCTTTCCCCTAATGACATTCTTAAAGAACTTTCAATATTACTTGAAATACTAATTATTTAGTAATATTTCAACATTTATTTCCTATGATGATGAAAAGTGAGTTGTTATTATTGACGTAGTATATAAAATATTACCAGGCGAAATCGAAGAAAAACACATATACACTAGTTGAAACTGCGAGTATATGAGCGAGAGAGTTTATAGATAAGAATGAAAAACATATTTATTACGACCTCGTTTGGAGAAATAAAAAAAAAAAAAAAAAAAAAGAATGTATATAAGTTTTTAGATTAGAATAATAAAAAAAGAAGACAAAAAAAAAAAAAAAAGTTATTGACACAAATGGTCCACAACTTATTTAGTAAGCGACAGTTTGGTCCTCAACACATTTTTTTGACAAATCGACCCCAAACTTTTAAAATAGGTACAATATGTTCCTTTCTGTCAAGATCTATCTAAAAGCTAACGGTCTAATGCACGTGACCACCCATGTGATCCAGATTGTTGGGGTATATGTGTAAAAACACTTGTACCTCTAAAAACACGCTCTCACTTATCTGACATGCTCAAACTCCTTAACCGTAATCTCCGCCTCCTCTGCTTCCGCCTTTGATGGCTGATACACTGTCGTTCAAAGCCCAAGGTCGTCATCAGAAGGTTCGGGAAGTTGAGTTCCAAAGCCCGAAACGGAGCCGAAACCAAACCTAGGGTGCCGGCCTTGGCGGCGGTTCATCTGAATGGCCAACTCGGAGGCGCCAAGTCAGAAACGCCCTTGCGATTGTGACATTCAACGCTGCTTTATTCTTCATGGCGCCAATAGCTCCCAAGGCGGCGAGCTTCATCGAGGACGCAAGCGGCAATGTTTTGAAGGTTAGAAATCTGAATATGCAAGCCAAGTCTCTCAACAATCGTCCGAAGAGTATTCTGAAGCAATCCCCTTTGCATCCGAATTCGATGAGTAGCAACAACAACAATAATAATTTGGATAATCTTTCCAATCAACAGAAGTTCGTGAGACCGAAGTTGAGGGTTTCGAACAATTTGCTAGATAACGAGATTTCTCTGTTGCAAAATTGGCAATTGAGCTTCTCTGAGGACAGAAAAGTGGGTTTGTCGTCTATCAGTCGATTTCTTAGAGGAAAAGCTCCATTGAGATCGAGTGTGAGCTTTTAGCTAATATTAAGAGTGGAAAAAAACAAAAATAAGAATAAGAAGAGTTCAAGCGGGTCTTTCCACCAACAATTAGGGTCACGAGGGTAGTCACGTGCATTAGGCCATTGGCTTTTAGACGGATCTTGAAAAAAAATGGCCAAATTGCACTAGTTTTAAAAGGTTAGGGGTCGATTTGTTAAAAAAAAAAAAGATTAGAGACCAAACTGTCACTTACTAAATAGATTGAGGATCATTTGTGCCAATAACCCTAGAAAGAGAGAGTGAGCAAGAGAAAAAAGGGAATAAAAAAAACACTTACAAAACGTTTTATTAGGAGAACATGATTTAAAAAATTTAGACAGGAATATATACGAGAAAATTATTTAAGTAGGGAATTAAAAAGAAAAGCATATTTATGAGGGGCAATTTGGATAACAAAAAAACGCATAATTGGGTTAAAAAGATAAGAACGGAAATAGGGAGATAGAAAAGAAAGCAGAGCGGGAAAAGAGAGAAGAGTTTCGTTTAGTTCACTAATTCGAGTTTTTAATTCGAATTAAGATATGATGTTATGTGAGAGCTTTTTACTGTAGTAAAAAAGTAAGATGTGACTATTTCTGAGAGCTTTTTACTGTAGCAAAACTCGAATTCTAAACTCAAATCGGCGAAGTGAACGGAGTCTAAAAAAGGAAAGAAAGAAAGAAGGTGGAAAGTTATAAAAAAAAAAAAAAAAAAAAAAAAAAAAAAAAAAAAGGTGGAAAACTAAAAATAAAAGGAAAAAAAAAAAACGACATTAACGAAATATTTCGTTAGCACCCCTTAAACCTGTTCTCCTTGTTTCGTTAGCACACTTTAAAAATCTCCTTCTCCTTTTATATGTACTAGTAACAAACGTGCGCGAAAGTCAAAACGGTTATACAAATTGGGGTGGGGGTTGGGGGAGGAAGAATAAAAGAAATTAAGATAAAAGTGGACAAAAAGAAATTTGAAGCAAAAGACATTGAAAAGAGAATTAAAAAAAAAAATACTTATAAAAAAAACATGTGCAAAATATTTCAGAACTGAAGTTAAAATTTATGACAATTACAGATAAAAAAAAAATTATGCAGAGACACATTTGAAAAAAAAATAAATTTACCAAGGTAAAAAAGTGATATTTTAAATAACTGTAAGAAAAATATTTAAAGAAGATATATTTAAAAATATATAAAAATTAAAGGTTAAAAGATCTAATAAAAAAAGATAAGAAAAAAGAAGAAAAGAAAAAGAAAAACTAAAAAAAAAAAGCTAAAAAGGAAAAGAAAAAAAAAAGTAGAGGGGGGAAAGAAACGGTCAAGTGATACAATTAGTTAAAGTATTTATTAAGACAAATAATAATATTTTAGAAAAAACTGTGAAAAAATAAACAAGAAAAAAATAATGAGAAACAACTAAAAATGCACAACTCCAATAAAAATAAAAATAAAAATAAAAATAAGGCATGCTGGAATACAGAAGTAATAAAACACACATTTTCCCTTCTATGTAACTTATAGACAGATTTCATTTATAAATCTAGTTCCCACCAAACTTCTTGCTCCAAGAAAGAAAACAAATAGAGAGAGAGAGAGAGAGCTAGCTAGTTGCTATCGAATCCTATTCTAACTGGCATCACTTTTTGTTTTTGTTTTTGTTTTTTTAATCTAAACCACAAATCCATGATAATCTCTCTAAAGTTTCAAAAGCATGTTTTCGGTGGACTTCAACGTAAAAGAATAATACTTGTCTGGCTTGAAAGTTCAGGCGCCGATGCAACACATGTCCAATCATGAGGAGGATATCAATACCAAACATAATAGCAGAATATGAGAGAGGGTACAGAGAAATTCACAAGTAGGAGAACGCCGTGAGCTAAGGAAGAATATGTGAGCGAAATATGAGAGGATAGGTACAGCAAAATCCACTACTCCAACACTGCATACCCAAAACAAGGGGGAAAAAAAGAGTATAAATGAGTCAGTGAACTCTATCGGAGCATAAATAAATGTGCACAAGGACGTAACCAGACTTTTAATCCAGTGGAAGCACAAATAAGCATAAAATTTATAAATTAACACAACATAAAAATAAAGTAGCTTTCTAATAATTTTTTGCAATAAAATTTTATTAAGTAAAGTTCACATTACAATTGTTCTCGATGAGTTCTCATCTTTTAGTACTGTTGCATGATAACTTCATAATCGATGCTATCAAAAATGTCTTTCATTTATATTATATATTAATATTATAAATATCTTTTCAGTTTGTAATTCTACCCCGTGTGAATTGGGAAGCAAGTTATCAATTAGAGCCCAATAAAAAATCAGCAAAAAGAAAAATTAGAACCCAATAAAAAAAATCAAAGAAAGCCCAAAAGTAAGAGTAGGCTTTCAAAAAAAAAAAAAAAAAAAAAAAAAAAAAAAAAACGTATCCTCAGTATATCAAAGGGGGCACAAATATGGGAATAAAGAGTATAATCATGGCAGTTATAGGAGAGTTATTATTATTATTATTATTATTATTATTATTATTATTTTGCTTTCTTAGTGGGGGCCTGTGCCCCCACTGGTCCTAACGTCACTTCTATGAATGTGCAGTAACATTGGAAAACTTGAAACATCAAGTTCTACATATAGAGTTTGAGAGTAAATTTTAATTTGCTTATACATCTAAACTTTCATTTGCATATAGGGATTCATACCAAATTTCATTTTTTTTAAAGGACATTTCATGACAAAATAGATGAGGCAACAAAGAATTTGAGATGACTTACGACAGAAAGCAGCGGTCCCTGTTTAAACTTATCGTGAAAAGCAAATGTTATTGGCTTTGGATTGTCCCCTGGACCTCTGATAAACCCACTGCATAATATTATGGCATATCGGCAAGTTATTAAAGTTTAAGGTTCCATTTATCAACAAATGCTCTTTGAAGTAATGCATTTATAGTCCAAACAAAAGAAGATGCAGGGGCTTTTGGTTGCTGAACAGGAAACACTCACATTAGTGATGCAGAGATTAAGGGACTCCTCCTAACGTCATAAATGGCGATGAGGCCCCTGTATAAATCATCCCCTCCTTTATATGAAACCGCCAACCGCTCTCCTGAAGCATCCCATGCTATCTTCTCAATGCGCTGACTGGAGAGCATTGAAACACATAGGAATTACAGTTATTGTCATGGTCCATTTAAATAAAGTGCAGAATACTAATTCATCCACAATGAAATTAATAAAATTGCAGCATCATCACTATAATTTGAAGTAGAATGAGTATGAAGCCTCTTTACTTCGATGTAAACCGGCAATCAACACTAAACATAAGCTGTAACAATGACAACTTCGTGAACAAAATCTCAAAGTCAAAGTCACAATCATGGTGTGGAAAACAAACCGTGATTAAACTGAACTAAGAGGTAACTTCAAAATCTAGAACCATAGGAACTACTGTAAAACGAAAGGAAATCAGACACATGATTTAAGGTACGCCAATTGTATACACAACTTTAAGGAGATGTGTCAGAGAATGAAATAGATTTTCGGTAACAACTAGAGATATTTCACCTCTTGAAGAAAATAAATAAAAAGAAAAGGCTCATGGGGGCATTCCAAATTTTAAACATATCAACTTAATCCAAAATTACCTGTTTGTCAATGATACTATCTCAGGCAGCTCGACAGGTAATAGATGTGCATCTGTCAAAAAAAAAAAAAAAAAGAAGAAGAAGAAAGAGAGAGAGCGGTTAGAAGTTACTTTTAATAAATGTTTAAGAACACAACATAATGCAAACTGATGGAGTAACCTCCTTGAAGTACCGGTACTCATGAAAACTATGGATAAACTATGGATAAAAATAATTAGATAGAAGAGCTTCGACTGTGTGAACTGATAGTGAGAAAACGAAATCTGGATAAATACCAATAGCTATTACGAGGAAAAGAACAGAGATCAAAACAAAAAATTCTCACGACCCAGAATCGACAAAATAAGAGTTTCTAGCAATAAAAAGCTTGTATCCATAGAACATCTAGAGTAACATAAATAATGAATAAATAGAAGAAAAGATCATTCGTCCATCACAATTTCAAAGACAACAATTTTAAATCATCATTATAACTAACGTTTGTTTGTTTTTTTTCCTTTTCTTTTTCCAGAATAATCTACGGTTAAATTGATGGCAATGATTATTTAATTGTCAAAAAAAAAAAAAAACTTTATTCCTCCCAAATGTCATGTTTACTTAGAAGGTGATCAAAAGCATTAAGCTTTTGGAGAAGGGCCCAATATTGTCTATTAAACATCAAAACACACATCAACAATTAGCATACGCACACCGCAACTTCAGTTTATTTAATTTTGATTCTTGGTCTCGCCTCACTTTCTGCCGGTTTTTTCCTTTGCTTGAACATCATACGATTCAAAAATTTATGGGAAAAGATAAATGTTATGTGATGCGGCACACGGTCACGATGAACTTCATTAGTTTCCCATTTTAAGTTTATTTGCTTTACTATTTAGTTTAGGTTTGATTTCCTTGTTTTCCTAGTTTCCTATTTCAGTTATTTCCTTTATTTTTGCATTACAAACATTATTTAAAGGCTTATTACAATTGTTAGAATCAGCTCAATACAATGCATCAGATTATTCCCTAATTTTCAGCTCCTATTGTGATCTTTGTGTTCGTTCTTGAGAGTTTTCCTGTTTCCTTTCGAAACAAACCTCCCGCTGCACTATTATGCCAATTTTCAAGTCTTAACTGTTTAAACTTTATTGCTAGCTGTCCTTCGTCACAAGACGTTAAACACAACTGAGCACTAATTTGAACATAAGAACTTGAAAGTACAACTACATACCCAATGAAGGGGGCTTTGATGCAAAGTGAATTGAACCCAATGTTGAAGATTCTGAGAAAACAAGAAGTATCATGCGCCCATCAGGGTCCCATGTTGCTCCCTGATATCAGAAAAGTGTTAGCATAAAGAAAATAAAAAATAAAATCAATATATTTAACAGAAACCAACACAAATAATAGGAAAGAATGCAGCTGGAAGACAAGACAAACTGCATTATTAGAAGGCAAGGATTATAGTCTTTTTCTTTAGGCAACATAAAAATAAATAAAGTCTGCTTAAATGAAAATGTAAAGATTCGAAAGCTTGGTCACTAACAATATGGTTATAAAGATCTTCACATGTTTTCTCTCTTTTCAAGATAAAAATCCATCATGTTTTCTCTTCTTTCACGGTGAAAAAATTTCTTAAGAAACGCTCTTAGAAAGCCTCAATGTATTCAAAGAATTCCTAGTTTCCTTCTTCTCTTCTCATTTCCAGCATTATTCATTTCTTTTTCAATCTTCCAACTTCCATCACACTACAACCCATATAATCCTACTATATAATTCACAAAGTCCACATCCTTATAACAATTTCATAGCATAGTTTCTTTAGTTGACAGTTAGAATCAATACTTTTACTAATAATCTCCATCAGATTAACATTTTAAGGAGAAAAAAGAGTGTTGCCTTAAAAATTAAACACCACAAATGTGAAGTAAAAACCAAAATCCTTTTGAAACTTGTCAAAAATAAAACAGAAACCTAGATGTACAGAAAGAACATTGTAGAATGTCAACCAAAAAAACAAAGACAGCAAATTTACAAAGTATGTTTTCATTTTGGTTTTACCGTGACAAAACCGCTAGTTGAAGACCATGACTCTGATGTCCATGTGTTTGTCTCCCAAAGATAAAATGTACCGTCACTGTAAGAGAACATGATTATTAGCTTACTTAACACGATTGGTTTTGAAGTCAATTAAGATTAAGAAAAGAATATATATACAGTCCAAATGCAATTATAATTGTGGACATACAATTTTGCAGAGAAAAAGTAATCTCCGATTGGTGACCACTTCAGTATCGATATACCCCCTAAACCGCGCCGAATGGGTGTCCCTTTACCTGAAAATCAGTAAGGAAACGAAAAGGTCACAATGAAAGAACTAATGAAAATCACATCACCACTCGGAATAAAGATATACATATGCAGAAAGATAAATTGAGAAACAAAGAGCAGCCAGAGAAAGAGCATTGCGAATTTTGATTCTAAACTTTCAAACATAAAGAACTTTGCTCAACCATCTCTCTTTTCATTTTTTTGGTCTCTGTGTGTGTGGGGTTGGGGGCGGGGCGGGTTAGGTTATGGGGAGGGGGGAATTTAACAGGAAAAGAGCTGAGACCGAGAATGTTTTGTACTTCACAATGGAAACTCATTTAATTTTTTTTTTTTTTCAATTATTTTAGCTCCTATGTGGAGCTTGGTTCTCGTCATGCTTAACTATTATTTATATCATATTTCGTTTTTCTCATATAATCTTCAATCAATAATGGCTTATTAATGATAGTACCCAGAAATGAGGGGATAATGCATGTTCGTTAGTACAAAAAACAAGTACTAGTCTGGACGTGTTTTAAAAGATTCAGCAATAAGAATTTTAAGGAATACAATTATGATGTCAAGATATACATAGAAAAGTCCAGTAAAGAATTAAAAACAGAAGTAAACTTGTCGCTTGTATATTTAGCAAGCTTGAGATCATTAGCTCTATAGTCATACCTTGAGCAACATCCCATATGGTATATGATGAACCCTCAAAAGAAGCGGATGCTAAATATGTAAATATAGGTTAAGGAAATTTCTGAACCTCAGTGGCAAATAAGAATGCTAAGAGTATTTACACAAATAAATTGAGACCTGCTTCCCCAAATGGAAAAACATATAAACAAATAATTATATATAAAAAAATGCAGCAACTAACAATATCATTTTTTTTTTCGTTTTTGTGTGTGTGTATAAAACATATTTTGGAATTACAAGTAGAAAATAAAACTTGTCTGAAAGAAACAAAAAATGCAACACCCATTAAAGGCTTGCCGTATGCTGATGAGAGACCATCCATTGCAAGTGAAATTTAATTCAATTCGAGTATTATCAAATCAACAGAATTTGAAGACACAAAAAAGTTGGTATGGATATCTTCCATCAGGACTCCATGACAGCGCACTAATATGCTCATCACTTTGACTTTTAAGAAAATCCACCAGAATATACTTTATTCCGGAACCTCTTGAGAGGGTACCCAAGAAAGCAGCAGCACCAGATCTCACAGTTGCTGCATTCCCAGGATAAGAGGCAGCCCAAATGCAAATCCCACCCCTGAGAAATAATTTGATCGAATAGAGGACTAAATAACTTATTTTCACAACGTTCTGCAGCATATTCAACATATACAATCTTAAACTTGAACAAAAAGAAAATTCAGTACAAGAATGTAGCAATATGGTACTTGCTTGCATGCTACAGAGAGTGTCCGTCCGCCATTTGGCCTCCACTCAAGTAATTTAATATCCCTCTGAGACTCATTGCTTAAAATGCATGGTTCCTTCCCTTCTGTTACAAGACAAGCAGTGGCATAAAAATAAAGTAAATGAAGTGCTTTATTGAAATGCTGCCAACTATTTTTTTTTTTTTTTTTTTTTAATAAGAAACAAGACAGTACAAAATGGAAACAAGAAGAGCAACGGATGCCAACAAAATAATGACATAAGCAACTCTTACTAGTAGAAAGCCATATTTTGGTTGGGAAACTTACCTGAATCTTCATAATCACGAACTATGACTTGATTGGACCCGGATATAAAGGCAATGATATGTTTATGCTGGTGCCAGGTCACTCCCTGGAGATCAACTTCAGGTAACAGGTTCACCTACAAAACTTGTCAGATGAGAAAAGAAAACTAGTACAACCTTTACTACTCTTATTTGAAGGACTCATATGCCACTTAATGATTTTTCTATCTAATGAAAATGTCCTTATTTCAAGTCAGATTGCAATCTGGCCTAATATACAACTGGTTGAGCCTGGAAAAAGACTTGCCTCACAAAGTACTGATGAGTTAGGTGTGGCTAGTCAGAATTAACTTTGAAAACTTAAAGCTTGATTCTCTTTCCATATCTACAACAACAACAAATACAAGTCTTAATCCCAAATTAATTGGGGTCGGCTATATGGATTTCTCGTTTCCAACCTACTCTATTAAACACGAGACCCTCCTGAAGCCCTAGATCTTAAAAATCGTGCCTAACTACGTCAACCCAAGTAATTCTTGGTCTACTCCTCGCTCTTTTAGTACTAGGTATTTGGATGTTCTCCCAAGCACGAACAGGTGACATTACTGTTCACAGACCACGTCAATTTTCCATTAGTTATAAAGGGCAGGCTTCTTATGGGGATCGGGAGAAAGGCAGTATTCACATAGCAAGAGAACATGCCACCCCATATTTTTGACAAACAACCACAGTCTCCTCTTTCATTCGTCTTATTTAAAAGATATCATAAACTTATAATTTACTATTTCCTCAACAAAACTTATTTCAGCAGAAATTTATCACAGACGCTTCTTATCCTGGTTGGACAGCAACCGTGTCGAGCATTGCTCATTTTATTTGAACAAAAACTTCATATTTCGTACAATGTCGTTTCATTTCATATTCTAAGTTAGGTGTCTTACTTTTACCCAATGGTTTGAATCCCCCAAGGAAAATATTTGTGGCTTCTCTTCTCCATCAAACAACAAAAGAAAAGAGGATAACAACTCAACAAAATCAATAAATCCCACCAACAAAAACTTCATAGGACAAAAAGCCTCGGCCTAAACCCCAGTTATAAAATTATCTCAAAGAACTGTTGCAAAGCTAAGGCAATGAAGCAAATTAAAACGACAATAGAACAATCAACTGACATCATTAGGATGAAAAAGGCGTTTGAAGGAATCATTCACAATCTCCTGCAATGTGGTCACAATTCCCTTTCCTTCTACTGCGATTGCCTGTTCTGCGTTGTTCTCCGGACTCGGCGACCTCGCCAGCTGATCCGATTGAAACGGCACCGGGCTAAACACCATTCCCTAATGCACAATCACGCCATTAAAACCTTTTTTCAAAAGCAAAAATCGATTCCAAAACAACGGCTTTTGAAAATGCAAAAACACTTAGAACCAAAAAAATTGAGGAGCTACTAACCAGAAGTTTTCCATAAGTGTCCTTGGCTCGATCCTCCGAAAGGTTCTCCGCCGTAACTGCGCATCGTGTGCGAAAATTTCAGTGCTAAGCTATATGGATTTCTGTACCAAACAGAAAATGGAATTCACACAGAAATATATGAAGAGAGAAAGAGGAAAATGGGACATACTGAGGTCTCGATTGATTTCGCAGATGGTCACGGAACCGGGATGAGGAAAAGAAGGCATTGTTTTTGAGCTCAAAAGTAGTAGAAGAAGAAGAATCGGTGATTGGTGCTTTGAGAGAGAATAGTAAGGTTGGGCTTTGTCCGCGTTTCGCAGTTCTGAATATTTGGGCGCTACTTGCTCAGTGGAAGCAGGGACTCTAGTAGTCTGTTTGGTTGCCGAGAAATCATGGGAAACATAAAGGGACGGACGAAGAAAGAAAATGGTGGGAACTTTGCATTTCGTTTTGTGTATGGCGAAGGAGCCCTTCCGAATTCTCTTAAATTTGGCACTTACAACTCTGAATTTCTTTTTTTTTTAGTTATTTAAATCTTAAATTCTCTTAATTTATATTTTCAAGCCAAAACTTTAACACGTTCTTTTATCTAAAAAATTAAAAAAAAATAACTCAAATTTTAATTTTATTTAAATTTATATTTTTTAAAATTTTAATTTTATTTAATTTTTTTTTTAATTTTAATTTTAATTTTAACTAAATTATAACTCAAATTTAACTTAAAAATTACACTCAAATTACATTTTAAAATAACAACCCTTTTATTTTTAGATTTAACGCTAACAACCTGAGCTTTTATTTTTTTGGTAATTTAACAGCGGCTACAGGAGGCGGCGATTTGGGGTGGCCAGAGGCCCCCTAGTGATGGGCTGAGGAAAGGACTTGTTTAAGCCCACATTTGCATCGAGCTAGTGTTGCTCTGTGATTTTTCCGACGTGCCCATTCCAGTTCCTCCACGTGCGATAGTTATTTGTAGTGTAGTCAATATCAACTAAATACTAATTACGGTCCTATTTACTTCACTTATTTAAATTTAAAATTTAAATTTTATTACAGTAGAATTTTTTTATAAATAATCACATTTAATTTTTTTATTATAATAAAAAATTCTCACTTAAAATTAAATTTTAATTCAAATTAAAAATTCGAATAAATAAACTAGCCCACGTCTTTTTTTGTTTGCTTACATTACAGTGATGATAAATAGTTTTGCACAAGCCATTATTAGTAAACACCTTTTTCTCCGTTTTGTTTGAGCTGTATTTTTGAAACTTTTCCCTAGTAATAATAAAAAAGCTGCAACCAGAGTGACGAATTACAATAACTTGGTTGGTGGCAAAAACGATAATGTGATGAGAAAACGTCTACAAGGCAGCCATGGATAAATATCGATTGGCCCCGTTAATTTTGTTGACTTAAATTTATAATTTAAGTTGAAATGTAATTTTATGTGAAAATTTTTATTATAATAAAAAAAAATAAATATAATTATTTTTAAAAATTTTATTATAATAACATTTAAATTTTAAATTTAAATTAATAAAATAAACGAAACCTATTCATATAAAAATTTTGATTGATGAGTGGTTTTTTTTTTTTTTTTTTTTTTTTTTTTTTTTTTTTTTTTTGTTGACTAGATTGATGAGTGGGTTGCCGGCTGGCCTCTCCTTAGCCCATCACTAGCTAGCTGGCCTCTGCCCAGCCACGATCACCACCTCCTATAGTCACCATTAAATTACCCAAAAAACAAAGTTTAGGGTTGAAAGTGTGAAATTAAGAGCGTTCAGAGGATAAGGTATTCCTTTTTGTCTTTCCCTCCATGTTTTTTATTTTATTTTATACTATTTTAGAGTTTAGGGTTGAATGTGTCAAATTAAGAGAGTTTTAGATTTAAATTATCAAAAAATAAAGTTTAGAGTTAAAAGTGCCAAATTATTAAGAGAGTTTAGAGAAGAAAGTGCTCCTTTTTTTTCTTCCCCTTCATGTTTTTCTTAATACTATTTTATCTTTTCTTTTTAAGTTTTCTTATCTTTTCTTTTTCCTCCCTTATTTTTTATTACATCTTTTAACCTATAATTTTTATATATTTTTAAATATATCTCCCTTAAATACTTTTCTTACGGTTATTTAAAATATTAGTTTTTCTAATTACCATACTAAATTAATTTATTTTTAAATGTGTCCCTAACACAAATATCTTTTGCTTATGATTCTCATAAATTTCAGCTTCAGTTGTGAAATATTTTGCACAAATTTTTTTCTTCAGTGTTTTTTTTTTTTTTTTATCATTTTTCTTCAGATCTTTTGTTTCCACCTTTGTCTTTATTTCTTTTGTCCTTTATTTTTTCTTTCTCTTTTTTCCCCGACGATTTGTATAATTGTTGTTTTAAGAAGTTCACACGCGTTTGTGACCAGTAAAGTACTACAAGAGAAGGTAAATGACCCTACAATATACGACATAACTCTCAATAAAGACCAGTTCCACTTGTACAATCTGATAATGCTCAATGGGTAGCACGTATGTTAGAGGCTCAAAAACGGGAAGCACTTCGCCACACTAAGAACGAGCTCACATAACACTCTTTTTGACTTGACTTTAATATTCAAATAAAGTGTCTGATCGATTAAGAGCCACGACACGAGACACACACACCACTGCAAAGAGTGAACTCTTATGAATTTGACATATTATCACAATCAAAGTTAGAGAAACCACCTTTATTATTAAAAATAAAAAATGAAAACTTAAACACATCAAAAAAATAACACCAAAGAGTCGAAACAAGTCCGCCTTTATTATAATTAAAACATTTACCATTAAACAGAAAAAAGCCCCAACATGGAAAACACCACCAAAGTCAATCCAACTACCGTGAATAAAGAGACTAAGGATCCGTTTTGTTCAGGGATTCGAACCATGTGATTTGAACCATTTTCGATTTACGTGTATTTTTTGTGAGAGAAACCACTGTAGCAAATCATGAATCATGATTCGAATCGGGAGACGAATCCCCCAACCAAACGGACCCTAAGGAAAGCAATACTACACAAGCTAAAGACCCATAGAAGGAATGCCTCTTCGACTTCGCATGAGACCCCATGTCGCCAGCTTTTTTAGCCAACCTAGCCATGCAGCCCTGCCAAGGTTTCACCACACCACGGAACAAAGCCCACAAATCAAGAAGCAACCCAAGGCCTAATGCGGCCCACAGAAGAGTCTTTTTTTTTTTCTTTTTTTTTTCTTATTTTAAAGAAGATGCATTTTTGGACTATAGCATTTTTTTATTTCTTTTTATTTTTAAAGATGAGAGTAAATTTAGGGCTTGAGATGGTTGAAACTTGAAAAATCAACATTGAGGTAAGAATAAAAGTTAGTGATATCTATTTATTTTATAAATTTTCAATAACATTTCTCATAAATTCCTAATTAATTTAGATAATAAAAGAATTTCAAAAGAAGCTTCAAAATTGATCTAATTAAGATTAGAAACTATTTTTATACTCAAAAACTTTTATAATGAGGCCCCCAAATATTAAAATGAGTAAAAATTTACATTTTTAAAATTATATTTTACATTTTAAAAAATTAATTTATAATTTTTTTTAATTAATTTCTTTATTTTATTTTTTTATGATTTTCTTTTAAAAATACAAAATTAACTTTCAAATTAATATCTAAACTCAAGTTACCCTCACTGATTTTCCCAACATAATCCGTGATAATCTATTCATGCCCTGATGCTGCTCAGGAGGTTTTGATTTTCATTCATTGATTTTCCCAAAATAAATTGTGGCTGGAGACATATATATTTTTATATAAAAATATTATATCAAGAAGATTTATGATCCCTTTGAGCTACTCTTGGTGCTTCCACTTTGCTTCTTGTGCATTTCAACCACACTATTCCACTTCGCTTCCACCTCTCTCTCAATCTACTCTAGGATTCTCATAAAATGACATTTCCGCGCAAGAAATAAAGCAGAAGAGTAAATTCACGTCGTAATAGCACTTAGATTATCTATGCAGTTATTGTTACTTCTTTTTCGGATACACGACCAAGTTTTGCTTCACTTTCTTTGTTTCCGGAGGGATGTGAGACGAGCATTGTCCGCAAACTAAACTAAACTTCATTCCCACAAACACATCACATGGTAGTGAGTATTGATCTCTCTCTTTCTCTGGAAACACGTTACGTTTATAGACATGAGAGTTTTACAGAGCTTGAGTCTACGCCTCATCCAACCCACCATTCCCTTCAATTCATGGGCACAAATAAGGTGGAAAAAGAAGTTAGTCGAATCAGCACAAACTCGCTTGGAAGACAGGACTAGAGACACCCAATTGGACAAGCTCTCGACCCAACTCAGGAAGCTCAACGTAATCCTTAAACTCCACGAACTCATGGCCCACAGAAAGCGCGGTCCTTTCGTGTCCGTACAGATCATGTCCTGTTGGAGGACCCTCGCGGGGCTGAACGTACGGATTGGGGAGTTTCTTCACAAGTACCGCCATGTGTTCGACGTATTTCCTCACCCGGTAAGGAGAAAACTTTGCTGTAGAATTAGTAATAAAATGTTGGGGTTGATTAAAGAAGAAGAAAATGCTGTAAAGAAATGGGAAATGGAAGCTGTGAAAAGGGTCAAGAAGTTGTTGTTGATGTCTGTGAATGGGAGTCTTCAGGTTTACGCTTTGAGACTGGTGAGTAGAGAATTGGGTTTGCCTGAGGACTTCAGGGAATCCATTCTCGCTAAGCATTCCAAAGAGTTTAAACTAGCTGATTTGGAGGTTGTGGAATTGGTTGATGGAGGTCATGATGAGGATTTGGGGTTGGCTGAGATTGAGAATTGGCGGGAGAGAGAGTACAGGGAGAAGTGGTTGAGCGAGTACGAGACAAGGTATGCGTTTCCCATCAACTTCCCGACAGGGTTTAAGATCGAGAGTGGGTTTAGAGAGAGGTTGAAGAATTGGCAAAGGCTTCCTTATGTGAAGCCTTATGAGAGGAAAAGACTAGTTCGAGTTCGTTCTTGCACACGGTACGAGAAGCGGGCTGTGGCAATTCTTCATGAGTTCTTGAGTTTGACAGTTGAGAAAGTGGTTGAGGTTGAAAGGTTAGCTCATTTCCGGAGGGATTTGGCTATTGAAGTTAACGTGCGCGAGGTGTTGTTGAACCACCCTGGAATATTTTACGTATCCACCAAAGGGAATACCCAGAGAGTTTTCCTTAGGGAGGCGTATAATAGGGGGTGTTTGGTCGAATCCAATCAGATGTATGAGGTTCGGAGAAAGATGTTGGATCTTATATTGATGGGGTGTCGTCATACTAAAGAATTACAAGGTTTCGATAGGAGTAGAGCGGAAAGAGACAATGTAGTTTGTAAAGTAAAGGTAGATGTTAAAGGAGAAGGAGATTGGGTTATCCCAATCTTGGAGAGTTCGAGTGATGTAAATACCAATGATATCCAAGTGAAATTGTTGAAGGAACAGTTGGATGAAGTTAAAAGTAATGCAAGTGACAAATGCATAAAAGGATGATCGAAATTCCAAATAAAGCTTAATGGTGTCTCTTCTTCAGCTGCTCATTCTGAATATTTCAACAACATGAAGCGCAGATGTGCCACAATCAGTCACGCAAACTAAATTTTCGGTAATCTTCTTTGCTCGAAAAATTTTCAGTAATCTGGTTAAGTAGGATTGTCCTCCTTTAGACATTAAGTGTTGTATGCATTTTCATTTTGAGCTGCATAATTTATCTTCACTTGCTTAGGACTTGTATGAACGTGTGTAATTAGGGAAAAAAATATATTTGATGAGTACTTCCATGCTCTTCATTGGCCAGTACAAGTCCGAGGGATCTGATACATCTTCTGCTAAAAACATTAAGTTTAAGTTATACTTGTCCTTTGCACCAATAATTCTTTCGCGATTTCTTTAAAATTATTTGCCCCAATAATTCTTTCTTGATGATTCTATTTACTTCATTATAGCGTGTTTGGATCGTATATATGTCTTTTATTAACTTGTACTTTTTCCCATGTTAGGTGTGAAGTGTCTTGAAGCTGTCTTTCTTGCCGCACTCACATTTTTCACACATAAATCATGTAACTTGTTTGTTGTGTACAATGAGGCAAATTGTTGTATAGTTCCTTTCATTCTAATCTGATCTTTTAGTTACCTTACTGGTTGGCCATAGGGTTATAACAAGGAATATGTCTTGCTCAAACTTATATTATGAATGAAAATATCATATTCCAATGAAGAATATATTGAAGCAATTTAAGATTGGCAAGAGTAGAATTGTTGACTGAACCTATGAACGTAATTTCGCTGGATAGTTATGGTAAGAATGCGTGTACTATATTATAAGCATTCAAAAAAGACATTAAACAAGGTTACCATTTTTTACATGTTATATTTTCTATTAATTGAACCACTAATGACAATCACCACTGATGATATGTTGACAACAGAAATATATCAAGTTTTTGTGTGGTTAATGTGATTTAGAGGATCAAAAACACGATTAAGAGATTAAGAGAAGATTATGCAGTAAGAACACGCAAAGAAAATAGAAAATAAAAAAAAAAAAAAAAAAAAAAAAAAACGTATGTCCCTGTAAGAACCTTTTCCTTTGTCTTGTCCTTTTTCCTCCGGTATATTTGTACAAAAAATTATCCACTCCCTCTAAACCTTTTATAAAAAAAGAAAAAAAAAAAACTTTCCTTCATACAAATAAATCCAAGTTTGCCTGTAAAAGATGTATTAGTTTTTATCCCATAGAATAGAGAGAAAAAAAAAATAATAAAACATTTAGGAACGAGGAAGTGGGCGAGGATTTACAGCTGCCCCAAAATTCATTGATATTTTGAAGACAGACAAACAAAAGCTATACAACACGGAGTCCATTCTTGAATCTGTTTAGATTTTGGGTGAATCTGTCCCTGTTGTTTTGTTCTAAGCTTCGAGTTACGTCTGCCATAAGTTTGTCAAAGCACAGGAAAGACGTTGCTGTTGATCCAATGGCTGCATAATGGTTATAAAAAGAAAGAATCATCAGGGATAATCTCTGCTTAATAGTAGATTAAACCAACAGAAAGAATAAGACCAACAATTAGACCAATTGGGAATATATTAATAAATAAATATGTAATTTGTTCATATCTTTATTTATTTATTGAAATGATTTTATCTTCATTTGGGCTTAAAATTAGAGTAAAACCCCAGAAATGTTGATGTCCTACTGCAGCAACTTTTTCTTTCTTTTTGGTTGAAAATTCTATTGCCGCAACTTGAATTGATGGCTAAACATGAATTATCAACACAGTAATTGATATAAATAACATGGCTCTGCTGTCAATCCATTTTTACCGGTCAACTTTGTGGAGTTTGTAATACTTGTTTTCATGTTCTATTATGTATCGATTTGTGAGTTTCATTTAGCTTCTTACGAAGAATAAATAATGTTTAAAGACATCTTGACTTTGATCCACAAGACAAGTGGATCCACCCAACCATCTTTACAACTTAAGGAAGCTCATCAAAAGCAACCAAAACCTTCCCCAAAAATAAAATATTTAACTGAGATATCAGAGTACTTACAAATGAAGCCAAAATCTGACCCTTTATTGAAGTGAACATCTGTAGAAAATCACGCTCAATTTGATTAAAACACAAGCATAGAAGAAATATTAGTGAACATCTGTCAGGCAATTGCTCAAACTTAATAGGTATAAATGCTGAGAAGAAAAAATGACCACCCTTTTTGTTTTCTCCCCCCTCTTTTTTTCTTGTGTGCAGTGCATGGCCGGCTACCACCTAGGTATTGGTGCTTGAAAATATAACGTGTATAATTGATTAAAAAAAAAATGATCAGGGTAAAATTGACAGGAGATTGTATTAACATCTAGAATTGAAAAATCAATGCAAGAATAGCACTCAAATTACAAGGAAAACTAGCCATTGGTCGTGCATTTCCCATATGACAGTTATTATGTCAACTCAATTTTCCAGCAAGCGGCAAAGGATCAGTTCTTAGAAGTTCGGGGTCGATGAGGATTGTTATCCTTCACATATCTGTACAAGACTAAAGTTATTTCTCAACTGACATGTTTGATCTAGGTCCTTATCTTTAGATCTTATTCCCATACTTTTGATCCTTTTAATCCGAGAAAGTCTTTTTAAACAAATATAATATATCCCATTCATTCAGAAGACCGTTTCATCAATTAGCAGTAGCTATATATGTATTGGTCTAGTCCGGTCATACAGAAAACACTCTTAAGAAAGCTTACAGAAAGATATAAAAACAGGAAGGGTCAATCTCACGAATAGTCTTGAGATTTACTCTCAATCCCACTTTGGTCCATGACTTTTAAAACATCTAACATTTGGTCCCTAAGGTTTTACTTTGTTTCAGTTTCAGTTTTAATCCTTTTGTTAGCTTAGTGTTAAATATTTGACGAAATATGTAAAAATTAGGGACTAAAATCGAAAACATATAAAGTTTAGGGACAAACAATTCAAAAAAAATAAAAGTTAATTTCCACAAATAGTCTCAAAATCTTAGATGTTTCCAATTTTAGTCCTTAATTTATACATATTCCATCAAATTTTAACACCTACTCAATAGAACGACTGAAACTAAAACAAAATAAAACCTCAAAGACCAACTGAGTGACGTTTGAAAAGTCCGGGACTAAATTGAGATTGAAGGTAAATGTTAGGGACCATTTATGAAATTAACCCAAACAGGAAACATAAAACGTAAAAGAATTAACAGTGCACACATTACCTCTTCATTGATAAGTATTAAGCTAAGCATTGGCCTGCTAAGACTCCATCTGTTACCACAATCCTCAAATATGATAATTTCAAAGAGGGTCTTCAAGATCTGGAGAAAAGAACGAGATTTGCATAAATAAAGAATCAAGGAACATGAATAAGGTTCGTTAAACAGAAATAAATTATTATTATTATTTTTTAAATAAGAAAGGAGAGAACATCCACACCTAAATGCTAAGAGACAATCCGTTTTTGTGTGTGTGTGGTGGGGCTGGGGGGTTGTTCGTTGACTCCTCCCGTTTTGTTGATTTTTTTTCTTAACTTTCTCTCTTTCCTTTTATTTTTAATCTATCTCCCTTTTCCTCTTTTTCTTTTCTTTTTCTTGTCTACCCTTTTTACATTCTTATATTTCTTACCCTATTATACATTTTTCTTTTTTTTTTTTTTTCTCCAAATTGGCCCTCATAAATATACTTCTTTTTTAATTCCCCATTTAAATAATTTCTTCTCATACATGTCTCTTTTTTTTTTTTTTTTTTAAATCATGTTTCCCGGATAAAACGTTTCGCTAGTGAGTTTTTTTCTTTTTTTTGTTCCTTTTTTTTCCCCTCCCTTTTATTCATTCTTATCCTTTTTGTCCTAATATACTTTTTTTTTTATTTCTCTAAATGACACCTTAATAAATATGTTTTTCATTCTTATGTACGCGTGCGATTTAAACTAGCTATTAATAGAAAAGAAAAGAGTACAGAAGGGGACAAGGAGTCCACCTAACACAACAAAACAACAGCACCAAAAACCTAAAAGCACAAGACTATTGAAGGCCTAAATCCCATCCTCTTAACGGATCCGGAAAAGTATTAAGGCCGTTAACTTGAGACATCCATAAAGCCACCCAAAACTTAATTCTATCCCAAATTTCACTTACATCTCCCTCTGTCCTCCAAATTTTGGCCGTTCCTCAAAGATTCTATCCCAAACAGAAGTAAATTATTGAAGACGCATTGAAGCAAATAAGATGATAAGCTAATTGTGCTTCTACATTTAACTGATTGAAATTAGAACATATATGCTGCTTGCAAATGTTAAACATGATTTCACTTTCAAAATAAACAAATAACAACACAAGAAGAGGTAAAGCAAAATATGTACGAGCAAACACACATAAGCTTACATGTATCTTTTGTTTTTTTGTTTTTTTATTCTCTTTCTTTTTTCCTTTTCTTTTAGATAATTTAGGAATCCCTAAGCTGCTTTGAGCCTTGAGTTCAAAATTGGAGCCCCAGTCAAACATTACAATCCTCTGAAGCATGATACTCATAATCATTCACCAGGCAAATGGCATGAAAGATTGAACCCTAAAGTTTAACGGCCTCAACTAGCCCAACAATGTTCAACTGACTTGTAATAAATGTAATTTATTAGGCCATAAATTCATGAAACTTTAAATAATATGGTTCCTGCTACTTATCATCGATGTTTGACTAATTAAACCTCCTTATATGCTACACATAAGAAAAAATAACTATTTTCACTTCAATTCAAAAGAGAGTAGGTTTCCTTCTTCACTGAAGTATAAGAAAAATGAATTGCCACCGGCATCTTATTACAGGTTTATAAAAGCAAACTTACTTGTGGGAATAAACCAGGGCAATCAGTAATGCGCTGAGCAAGATTGAGAGCAGCAGGCGAAGTAGGTGAATCCCCCATAGTAACATTGAAGAAATAAAAACTTGCCAAATGGTCAACAGCAGATGCACACTGCAACAATATAAGATTAGTCAGAAGACGTCTCAAGGCCCCAGTATCCAGTAAGACCACATCTTGAATGGTTTCATCATGACAATCTTATTTTCTTATTTCGGTTGAGATATTACATACAAATTTTTTTTTATTTTTATTTTTATTTTTTTTTTGATAATAAACTGGAACCTTCATTCAACGAAAAAATTACAAAAAATAGATAAAAAAAATAAAGTAAAAAAAAAAAAAAAAAAAAATATTCTAAAAGCTGAAATACACTCGTATCAAACCAACCTGTGATGAGATGCTCTCATTTAAACCTTTGAGTCCTAAATCAAGAGATCCAACAATATATATAAAGGTGCTGGTATCCAAATTCAAAATAAAAGTCAAATGGCAGCTACAAAGAATCTCCAAAAATGCAAAGTAGGCGCCTGCAAGCTGGAGAAAAAATACAAAAGACTAGCGTAAATCCAAATAGACAATCTAATAGAATGGGACCTAGTTTTTCTTTGTCAAGAATGTCCTTATACTAAATGACACGAATTGCATTATAAAGCAAAGTCCTCTGAAATTGCAAATGTGCACGTCCTTGCGACATTCTACATTATTTCTAACTTGAAAATAGATTACTTTTAATACATAAGTACCAGACAAGTACATCAAAGGCATGTAAGAACAGATGTAGCAATTACTGAAGAAGCAAACACAAAGTACATAACAGCTGGAGATATTCATTTTCATAATGTTTTGTATTTTGAATGTCCGGGAAATCCAAAATAAATAAATAAATAAAAGAAAAATAAAATAAAATTGGCGCTTTCTGGTTCTTTGCTTGAATGTTCTGCTATATTTGTTCTAATTCTTGTTGAGTTTTTCCACACTTTGAAAGAAGTCATTATTATTATTATTATTATTTTTTTTTTTTGAAAGAAGCCATAATTTTGTTTTTCGTTTACTTCTTTTTGTTTCACAGAGGATTTCATAGCATCTGTCCTTTGTATTTGTTTATCATCAATGAAGGAATTTTTCTTATTAAAAGAAAAACAGAGAGAGAAAGGTCAGTATTTTTGTCCAAAATAGAAAAGGAAAGACCCTGATATTCTGACGTATTTAAAAGTTTAAAAGTTTAAACGTTCTCGTCAAACATTTACACATAAACTCACTTAGGGAATGTTATAAGTAGGAATTCTAATATCTGGAAATGTTATTCAGGGACATGTCAGACGTTTTACAGGTGGAAATTACTGTAGAGAAAATTTCCAGAAAAGAAATTTTATGATTGCTTCTTAGCAAATCTTATTCAGCTTTTGCTCAAGGTAGGAGATCAAGGGAAGTCCTGATAGGATTTTCTGAGTGCATCAAGTGAGGGAAGTGAGTCTTTTTCTCTTTTTCTCTTTTAAGGTCATTGAAATTTTTTTTCTTTTTCTTTTCTCTCTCAAAAATGAATTGTGCTAAAACTTGTTATGTGCTTGGTCTTCCCTTTTTAATAAATCACAGAAAATGGGCGTGTGTGTGGGCTCAGTATTAAACTCGGTGTGTGTGTGTGTGAGTGTGTGTGTAGCACAGTACTATACTAATCCATATCTTCTTTAAGAACAAATTGTATAAAACATAAAACATAATGGTAGAACACAGGCATAAGCACACATCAGTCGATGAAAATTTAGAAAAGGCAAAACAGAAACAAAAACAAACAAAACAAAATGAGGAGGACTCGTACCTTTGGATACGCTAATATCTCAGCTAAAGGAACCGACAATATCATCTTCAATGCAACATCCAAAGCATCAGCAAGTGCTCTATCACCATAAAGTTCAAAGACACCAAAGTTGACGTAGTTACCAGACAGCGCTGAAACAGAATGAAACCATATAATACAACCAATATCTTATAATAGATGGTAAAGGAGAATTATTATATGAGATTTTCTTCCAAAGTGCTAATTCATATTGGATTAAGTTGATATACACAGCAAAAATCTAGCAATCAATTGAAGCTCTTAAAAAATGGGTTACTCAAAATGGTCATCTATTTAAGTCAACAGGGAATAAATAAACTAAAGAAATATTGATACCTCGAGTCAGAATTGTCAAGCAAATCCAGATTCCTTTGTATTTGGATGTATATATATCTGTTGTGTTCGCAAGTGGTAAAATCCTTGATCCGTATGCTACAATCAATTTGCTGACTTCTCGAAAAAGCAATATGCCATTGGGAGAAGATGAATCAAAGCTTAATCGCTGAGACTTGTTTAGCACCAACTCAGCCGTGAATTTCAACAATGGAGTTGTTACCTGCATCATTTTCTTGGCTCAAAAATTACTTTCAAAATAAAGAAGCGTATATCGCAATTTCTTTGTAATATGTGCATGACAAGATCGCCAAACTATATTGCAAAAGGATCAATAGCATTAGAAATGTTTGTGCTCTACATGAAAGCTCCAAATAGATAAGATAGGCCCAAAAGAAAAAAAAAATCTATATGAAAATGCCAAATATCCAAAACAAGTACCTCAAGATTATAGTCTAAAGTTGTACATTACCTCTGGTACATCAAACCAATGTGATATGGCTTTTAAGAGAAGAGGAGTTTGGGCAGGATAAAGCCAATCAAAAAGGAAGCCATATGTTTTGCGACTATGAAAAAAAAGAGGAAAAATCAATGACATAAGGAACCACAATAAGAAAATAGAAAGAATTAACAACATTATGTGTAAAACCAATGATACCAACCTATTTGTTGCCATTGTAATTCCTCTGAGATCCCGCATCAGACCAATTAATGCATATTTTACAATGTCAGACCGGAATATTGCATCAGGTGTTGATTCCAAGCAAACGAAAACCTATAGCACAACCACAACTCAGAAAATCTAATTGGATGGCAGAAGCCAGGCTAACTGTTAAAGACCGCGCTATTGGCAAAATAACATCAAGACATAAATAAACAAATACTAAGCTCTAGGCGTGATAACAGACATGGTCATGCACCTTTGCAATACTAATTTCAGATGAGGTTGTGCAATCAGATTTTGTGTTCAAAAAACTAAAATAACAATTACATTGTTAAACAAATATAGGTAACATTCCCCTCGAAAAAAAGAAAAAAAAAAAGACTGCTGACACAAAAATAAAAGAACGGAGAAATAGAATTCGTACCTGCATCAGAGGTTCCATTGAAGATTTAAATTTTAAGAGGCTGTCCTCCATGAAAATCAACGAGCCAATAGTGTAGTAAAAGGTTGTTCTGCTACGAAAACATGTCTGTTCGTCTAGAAAAGGGAAGTGCTTCTTCTAAACAGGAAAATTAAGAACATCACTTAGCTAACTTTTTGCTAGATCAAATTTACAAGCATAG
The DNA here is from genome assembly GCA_012066045.3 of Morus alba. Classification (NCBI taxonomy): domain Eukaryota; kingdom Viridiplantae; phylum Streptophyta; class Magnoliopsida; order Rosales; family Moraceae; genus Morus; species Morus alba. Next base: position 7,604,899 of record CP050226.2, on the reverse strand, counting down.
TCTAGAAAATAAAAGCAGAGATATGAATACAAAGATCCAATAAGATATTTACATTGTGATGTGAAATTATAAATTTAATGGTATCCAACTTCAAAAGCTGCTTTCCTGTCATATATCTGCCAAAAATTTGTAGGTTACTGATAAGCCACCGATTCGTTTTACTTATGCCCGACGTGCTAAGCACGTGACTTGGGAGAGAGCTGGTCCTCTCGAAAGACCAGTACTATCTTGTATTTCCTCTTTCTGTTATCAATAAAATTTCATTCCCACATTCCTTCTTTTCTGTACTTGGGCTCTATCAATTACATAAGATATATCACAGGGGAAAACAAATATGAGTAATCTCAGTTAAATTAAATTCTTTACGGACAGAACGTACCCGGATGACAATTCCAGGAAAAGGCTTATGGTATGATCAATGACCTCCTTGCACTGCAATTCATGAAAAATCAGTTGCCCAAAAAAAAAAAACAAAAAAACAAAAACAAAAACACCCTAATGGGTAAAAGCTACTCTGCCGATAATAGGCATCTCCAAGCGCTCACACTGGGAAAGTTTGTACAAGTTTAAATGAAGCTTGCTAATTTGCCTTACCTGAGTGTAAGACTTAAGATTTGTAGCAATCTTTCCAACAACGGCATTCAACACTTTCAGATGATCATGGAGTCCAACAAGCTTCGATAGTTGATCAAATAGTTTCTGCAATATCGGGAAAGAATGTTAACGAACATGAAGTTGACTGCTTGGTGCCAAGAGTGAAAAGAGATCCACTTACAGTTGAAGAATGCATTGCCTGATCACCAATATATGACTTTTTGAAATTTTGTAAGAAAGTCAGAATCGCACGATCAAGTCTTTGCTTGCTGATTTCACCATATCTCTGCCATCATCAAAGAGAATACATAAACCCATATAGATTCTTTTTTCTTTTTGGCTTGAATAAAACCATATAAAGTAAACCAAGAACAAACAAAATTGGGGCATAGTTAGATAAATGTGAGATAGGTAAACATCAGAAATATCCATTTTAAATTCATTCAGAGCAGCTAGAGAAAGCTCATGCTTAAATGCATATTCAACAAGCTAAGCAATTCCGCCAATTCAAACTTTAACCAAGGCAAAATGGGAACTTTAGGTGGACGCAGTGCATACACAAGGAACAGAGACTGAAACACCGGGCTTTCTACAGGAGGACATCCTGGAAGCATTTTCCTTTTCAAGGTAAAAAAAATCAATAAAAAAAAATAAGAGAGAGAGAGATCATGTCCGTCCCAACATCACTATAACAGTTGAAGCTCCCACAGAAAAATAAAGTATGCCACATACTTTTTCATACTGAAATCAATCTTGACACAATATTCATGTAGAACTGGACATAGAACTGGCCAAATCACCACTCGTATCAAAGTGGAACTGACCAAATCATTACACAATAAATTGGGAAATTCCTTAGTAATAAAATGAGTCATTAAGAAAAAGAAGAAACGACAAAAGCAACAAAAACTAATAACTCTTAGGAGACATCTACATGCACCAAAAGCAATGCAATAAACAGTAAACAACAGAACATTTGGAAGCTGCTTCGCATAAATCACAAATTGGAGAACTTGAAAGGAAAGGTAGAAGCTACTGACATTACAATCACAAGAGATAATTACTCACTCCCAGTTACAATAGTGAGCCCCTCATGCTACAGAAAACCATCGAGCAATATAACTTACAATCACAACATTATTCATATGAATGCATGAAAAGGTGCAAGACTTCACACTTAAAACCATTAGAACAGCAACGCAGAAACCATATACTTTCTTCCCAACATATACAACAATGTAGCTAGATTACAAAAGAGAGTTGCAAATGCACTTGTAACATGATGTTGTGACATCTCATACGTGCAAATAAATTTCACAACAAATTTCATCCACACCGTACATTGCTATGTGACCTCTACTCCTTAATACCTGTCTGTGTGCCCCATTGTCGGCGACATTCATCAACTGAAAAACACGTGCCGAGAGTTCTGCATCGAGTAGTTCTTGCTGTTCACCACTACAATATGGAAGTAAAGTCAACAAAGCATAATACCTCCAAGAACGTATAGCTGCAACCACCATCTTAAACTTTTACCTATACCCAGAAATTTGCCTTGTCTTGAGAATAGCAGCAATAATATGCACTAACCAAGCCAGTTTGGCTTCAGTAATTGAAAGCTCTTTATAATCTCCACAAGTTTGGACATTTGCCAAAAACTGTGCACACCAAAATAATGTTTTTGACAAAATCAACTACCTTGATGATTATTTCACTCAATTCACCATACAAAAATACTGCATTAGACAAACACTGGAGAAGTTTACTCGAGCATACCATATAAATTTGCAAGAAAGGCTCCATAACTTTCATTATATAAGAGCTACAACTTTCATACTGCAATTGGTTAGAAGACATAGACCCCAAGTCAGATTGATAAAAACTAAACATAAAATTGAGCGGAGAGATTTCCAATATAAAAATCCTTTAAGCTTATCAGTTAATAGTGCTTTTGCAACCCGGCTGAAGTTCCTCATATAAGCATGTTGGGGAGTGCAAACCTGAAATCTGCATAGGTAAGGAAAGAAATCAAGCTGATCCTGAAGAAGTTCAACATTGTCAAGTGGGTTCTCAGAAAGTTCATCTGAGAATTCGGACTGCAGCAGAAAAAGGCAGAAAAGAGTGGTCAAGACAGAATGAAACAAAAATTGAGAAAACCCTTCTAAGATAACCCAATCTCACCTCGAGAGAATCAAATCGTGTAGATACAAAGCCTTCAATAATAGTGGGCACATAATTGTCCAGCATGTTTGGTTTATCACCTTTAAAGTAAGGCACAGATGTTACCAGTCTCGACCACAGCCCCAAAACATAGTAAACACTGGTGTTGGCCCACTGAAAAGAGAGATCAACTTCACTGTTTCAGACATTTTTCTTTATCAAAGGGAAAAACGAAAAAACTAACTTCTTTAGAATATACTAAAAGAGATGTATGAACCTGCCAAGAACGTAAAGACTTCATTGTAAACTCTACTATCAAGCATATCCAATCATAATAGCCTTCGGTATTGACAAGTTCCGCCAACTGCAGCAAAAATTATAAATTAGGAGTTATAGATACCACGACTAACATGACACTATGCTCATAAATTATGAAAAACGAGAAAATGGATAAATACAAAGTGTCAGGTGGGAGAAACGCTATCTAAAATTATGTCAAATAAGTTTTCCCTCAGTAAGCTAACTAACTTTTAGGCAACAAGAAAAAAGAAGATACATCTGACAATGAAGCAATTTAAAAAGCATGCTGATAGAAAGTAGTGACCTTGTCCAATCATAATTTTCAGCCTCACACCCTTTACTAGGTCTATCAAATAAACAGGTATCAAAACCTTGTAATGCAGGGGGTGGGGGGAAGATTAATTTGCAAAGAAAAAATGAAAATACTGACTTTTGACCTTGCATAGGGAAATTATATTCGTACAAAACAAAAATAAGGTGTTAGGATCCTGGTTGAGTCCTGCTAAAGTATGCGCTTAGCATGTGAGTTTATAACCACTTGGCCACCCTCTCCCCACAAGCTAGCTTTTTGAGATGAGTTCTACCCAAAGGTTGTAACAATTGGGGTATCAGAGCATGCCCTACATCGGGCTCACGTTGCGGAAGGGGCGACCTGGAAAGGCCAGAGTGCACCATCCAGAGTAGGCCGCTGTGGATGTCAGTGTCGGAAGCGTGGTGGTATGTTAGGATAGAAGTGTCAAATGGGCCGAGCAATCCAACCTGTAACAGTGCCGGGTTCGGCACGGCCCGGTACGGTACTATTACGGGCCGTGCCGGCCTGGCACGTTTGATGGGCTAGGGCTGGGCCGCGGCTTCTCAGCCCGCAGCTCAGGCCCGACCCTAGCCCAGTTCAGCCCAAGCCCAGTTCAGCCCGCGAAACGGCCCTTTTTCGGCCCGGCCCGGCCCAGGCACACGTCCAACCCGCGAGACAGCCCGCAAAATCCTTCTCAGTCCGTGAGGATTGTGACCGTTGGGCAACAGTCACAATCTGAAAATCAGTCCCAAAACCCTTATAAATACCCCTTAATCCCACACAACAATTCACTCTCAACTTCTCATCTCACTCTCATTCTATCTCTTATCTTGTCTCTTTGATTTTTATTCTAAGCTTTTCTCTCGCGATCCCTCATTTTCATTTACAAAGTTCAATCAATTTTCAGAAATTGACATCAAATTTTCTTGATTTCACTACTCTCCCTGAGCTTGGTGATGAGCTATTTTTCGAGGATGAAATGTTGCCTCACAACCCCTCCCGCTAAACCGAAAACTGCTCCAGTTGATAATGCTTCAGTGCACAACGAGGAAGTTAGAGAACGTTGCAAGGGAAAAAGACCGCGAACTGCTCCTGCATGGCAGCATTTCACAGAGAAGCCCGACCAAATCCAAAACCAGGTGAAATAAATATTTGTGCGGTATGTAAATATTGTAAAAATCACTTTTCTAATAAAAATGGTGGGGGTATTGGTCATCTTGATATACATTAGAAAGCATGTCTACCATTGCACCAATGTAAGAATGTGGACTCACACCAATAAACATTATCACTTACATCACAAGGGTTGCAAAATTTTACATACGATGCACATCTTTTAAACCAGGCTCTTGGTGACTGCTTTAATCCATACAAGGATTTTTTTAATTTACACACCTTGGATCCGAACCTCTACAAAGCCAGGAGGAACGTCCATGTACACCTCCTCCTCTAGATCATCATTGAGGAAGGCGTTCTTGACATCAAGTTGTTGTAGAGGCCAATCCAAGTTTGCTGCAATTGACAGAAGTACTCCCAGTATTTAACTTTGCAACCGGTGCAAAAGTTTCCAAATAGTTAATACCATAGGTTTGAGTAAACCCCTTGGCCACCAATCGAGCCTTATGTCTTTCCAATGAACCATCTGATTTATACTCCACGGTAAACACCCACTTGCAACCTACTGTGGTCTTCCCTTCAGGTAAGGACACTACTTCCCAGGTTTTGTTCTTCTCAAGAGCCCTCATCTCTTCAAACACTTCTTTCCACTTCGGAACAGTTAGAGCCTCCTGTACACTTTTTGAAATTTATACACTAGAAAGTTGTGAAATAAAAGCAACAAGAGATGGGGACAAATTTTCGTAGGACACAAACTTAGCTAAGGGATGTTTAGTACAGGACCTAACACCTTTTCGACAAGCAATTGGAATATCTAGGTTAATAAGAGACTCAGATGTTGACAATGGACAAGAAGAACTAGACTCGGGAATAGTAATACTTGCATCATACTCTAACTGCTTATTTGTTCTTGGTTCAGATTCACAACCTTGCTGCAAAGCTGAGTTGTCACTTCCTTGCATCAGGTTCTTCCTTGAATAGACAATTTCCTTCCAGATTTTATTACTTGTTTTGTTTCCACCTTCTATCTCCTTATGAGGTTGATTAGATAGTGGCATCACGATTGGCTGTCCTACATTTTCAAGGTCTGAAATACTAGTTTCCAGGGTAGGCTAAAAGGACAAAGGCTGTTCAGTACATTCCGAGTGTGTTGACTCATTTGATCCTAAATTGTGTGGTGTGGTGATATTGTTTGGGTCAAATGTCAACAAAGTTATTCGAGTCTTCACATTGAGTCTCCCCCTGAAGATGAGTGTTGTCAAAAAATGGTTGGTTTTCAAAAAAAGTTACATCCATAGTAACAAATATTTTTTTTTTTCAATTTTGGATCAAAACACTTATATCCCTTTTGAGTTGGTGAATACCCTACAAAAACACATTTAGTTGCTCTAGGATCAAGTTTCCCACGAGTGGGATTGTGATACTGAACAAAAACAGTACAACCAAATATTTTTAAGGGTAAATCCCCAAACAACCATGTTGAGGAAAAATATTTTTTGAAAGCATTGATGGGAGTTTGAAATTTCAAAACCTTAGATGGCATTCTATTAATCAGGAAGGCTGCAGTTAAAATAGCCTCTCCCCATAAGTATTTGGGAACTTTATTAGAAAACATTATAGACCGGGCTACCTCCAAAAAATGTTTATTTTTTCTCTCTGCAATTCCGTTTTGTTGAGGTGTATTATTACAAGAACTTTGGTGAATTATACCATTTTCAAGGAAATATTTCCCTAAGATCTCATTAAAATACTCCCTTCCATTGTCACTCCTAAACACTTGTATATTTGTTTGAAATTAATTTTGGACCATTTTGTGAAAATTTTGGAACACTTGTTCTGCTTCAGATTTTTCTCTTAATAAATACACCCAGCAAAGTCTTGTGTGATCATCAATGAAGGTTATAAATCATCTTTTACCTGAAAAAGTACTAACCCTATTTGGACCCCAGATATCACTGTGAATTAGAGAAAATGGTTTTGAGGGTTTGTACCGTTGTGAAGGAAAAGATGCACGGTGATGTTTTGCTAATTCACACACTTCACATTGAAACATAGATGGATCTTTATTGCTAATCAACTTTGGAAACAAATGTTTCAGATATCGAAAGTTGGAATGGCCTAACCTATAATGCCATAACATAATTTCACTATTGTTGGAAATAAAAGCAGATTCAAAACAAGTACTTTGAGATTGTCTCTTCAAATCAGTCCCATTTTCAAAGTAGAGTCCTCCACTTTGCCTAGCATTGCCAATCATCTTTTCCGAGTTCAAATCCTGAAACTCACATATGTTTGAAAAGAAATTAGCTCGACAATTTTGTTCTTGTGTTAATTTACTGACAGACAATAAATTACACGACAAATTAGGAACATAAAGAACATTGCAGAGAGTAAGAGATGGAGAAATAACAATTGACCCTTTTCCTGCAATGGCTGAAAGTGAGCCATCAGCTATTTTTATTTTATGGTTTCCTGCACAAGGACTATAGGACGAGAAATACTTTGACAAACCCGTCATATGATCGGTTGCACCTGAATCTATGATCCAAGGACTATTTTGATTAATACTGACAAGGGCTGCGAACACGTAATTACCTTTTTGTGCTAAAGAACAAGATGGAGGAGAGTTTGATTGAGACTGTAGAAGTTTGCACAGTTGGTCTATATGTTCCTTTGTGAATGGAATAGTATTTGAAGAAGGTTGCTGCCCCTGGTCTGTAACTTCCTGTCTTCTTTTTCCCATTTGCCGGCTTTCCATGTATCTTCCAATAGGTTTCTCGTGTGTGCCATAGACATTTGCAATGATCACACCATGGCATCTCAGCCCATTTGAAGTCCTTTCTTCCCTTGTCATGAGAATACCCCTTAGTGACTAGGGCAGAATTCTTTGTTTCGGGAATAATTTTTTGTGCAGCTTCACTGAACATCACACGTTGTTAGGGACACTGGGTTTGGGAAGGTGTACTCCAGGAGGCCCAAGAAGGGTCCAAACACTTAGGCATGAAGAGCCCAAATACTTAGGCTACAGGTGTCTCTCTGTGGTTGGCCATAGGGGAATTCTGTTAGTGGCCTAACCGAATCATGAATAAGAGAGCTAGATGCTAGGAGTGAGGTAGGCAATTGGTGAGTGGAGGTTTGCAGCGCCTCGAAGCTGTGGATATTGTAATCGTCCTTCATTTTTGATAATTCCAATTGAGAGTTCTGAGGTTCTTCAGCTCTCCTTTTCCAGTTTCTTTTCTGTATTCTTTGGCTATTGAGGCTGTGTGTAGCGTTAGAAACTGCTCCATTAAGAGGCGGTATCTAACAACTTGGTATCAGAGCACCGATACCTGGGCATGGGAAACACGAGAATGGAGGGAAGACTTGTTGCGGTAGAGAAAACTCTGAGCGCCATTGAAGAAGGGATGACGAGTTACCAGACGGACATGACTGCCATGCGGGAGATGATGCTCAAAATGCAGTCCGGATTCTTGCAGTTGCAGGACGTCGTTGTCGCGAAGCTATCAATGGAGAAAGGGAAGCCACCCGCTGAGTCATCCGCATCTCCAGGAGTAACCGGAGGAAGTTTCACCGACGACCGCGAGAGGGACGAGCGAGTTCGTCAGCCACCGGAAACTATGGTGGGAGCAGGACCGACAAGACCACAGAAATTGGAACTACCGTTCTTTACGGGAGACGAGCCACACGCGTGGTTTTTTAAGGCGGATCAATTTTTCTACGTCAACAACACACCGGAGGAAGAGAAACTAGCCGCAGCGACAATTCACCTCGACGGCGCGGCACTGGATTTTTTTCAGTGGCTGAGAGCGCGTGCGCCGATACGCTCCTGGGCCGAGTTCAAGTCCACCATGCTCCGGCGGTTTCGACCGTCCATGGCGGGCAACCAGTACGAAGGACTCATGAGTATCCAGCAAACGGGAACCGTTGGGGAGTACCGGGGCCATTTTGAGAGGTTGTCGGCACCACTGCTAGAAGTGTCCGATGAGTTCATGAGAGGAGCCTTCCTCCATGGATTGAAAACGGAGGTTCGAGCCGAATTGCGGTTGGCCCACACTCCAACCTTACTGGATCTGATGGAGGTAGCCCAAAGAATTGAGGAAAAAAATTGGGAATTGGGCCGGGCTTGGGAACAGAAGGCAAAAGGGGGGAAGACGTGGTATAACCAGAGGGGTTACGAGGCCCGTGAGACGGTTACAGGGCCCATGCTTCCGTTGGAGCCCACACGTGCCCCGTTTTACCCTAAGGGGTCGGCGAATGAAGTGACGAAGCCGCCTCCATCCAATCCCTCTCCCTTAGCGAATCATCCCTCGCAGACCACCCCTCCACGCCGGAAAGACACTTTCCACCGCCGCTTAACAGAAGCCGAAGCTCAAGAGCGAAGAAGGAAGGGCCTCTGTTTCCGATGCGACGAGAAATTTCACCCCGGCCACCGGTGTGCAAACAAACACCTCAATGTCATGATTATTGCAGATGCCGAAGAAGAAGAAGAAGAGTCCCAGGCTGAGATCGAGACGCGAGAGGACGTAGGTTTGGAGAATGCCCGAATGGAGCTTTCCTTAAGCTCACTGGTAGGGATAACCGGAAATCACACCTTGAAACTTCTGGGGAATATTCGGGGCCGAGAAGTTATGGTCCTCGTCGACGGAGGAGCCTCGCACAACTTCATCTCACAAGGGCTAGCCGAGGAACTCAGATTGCCGGTAAATCCAACTAAGCCGTTCCAGGTTAGAATGGGAGATGGAGTGCGACAGGGAGGGAACCGGATCTGCCTTAACCTTCCGTTGGAAATACAAGGAGTTAGCATCACTCAGGATTTTTTCCTCTTTCCCTTAGGAGTGCCGGAAGTGATTTTGGGCGTGGCTTGGATGAAACCGCTCGGAGACGTTTGTTTCAATTGGCAGCAGCTCACACTGAGGTGCTCCATTGACGGCCAACTGGTCACTTTCCACGGCAATCCAGCCCATACCAAACAACAGGCTCCCCTTAAGGCGATCATGAAGATGTTGCTGCAAGCTGGCCAAGGAGCGCTCGTGGAATTGCAGGCAACTCAACCGGAGCCCACTAGCCCTTCCCCCACCGTACCGGTAAGTCTCCAAAACCTCGTTGATGAATTTTGCACTCTTTTCCTAACTCCAACAGAACTACCCCCTCGAAGGGATCAAGACCACCGTATCCCTTTGGTCAGTGGTGCGCCACCCCCGAATATTCGGCCTTACAGGTACCCTTTTTCCCAAAAGACGGAGATTGAAAAACTGGTGGCTGAGATGTTGCAGGCCGGCATTATCCGACCCAGCAACAGTCCGTTTTCGAGCCCTGTCCTACTGGTTAAGAAGAAGGACGGTGGGTGGAGATTTTGCGTGGACTACCGCGCATTGAATAAAATCACCATCAAAGACAAATTTCCCATTCCAGCAGTGGATGAGCTTCTTGACGAGTTAGGGGGCAGTAAAATTTTTTCCAAACTCGACCTTAAATCGGGTTACCACCAGATCCGTGTCATCGAAACTGACCAACCCAAAAAGGCGTTTCGAACTCACGATGGCCACTACGAGTTCAAGGTGATGCCGTTCGGTCTATGTAATGCCCCGTCCACTTTCCAGAGCCTCATGAATGACATTTTTCGGCCTCATTTACGAAAATTCATACTGGTGTTCTTCGACGACATCTTAGTCTATAGCCCTGACCTCGCGACCCACAAGAATCACCTGCGGACTACTTTTGAATTGTTGGCAGCAAACCAGCTGGTTTTGAACGGAAAAAAATGCAAATTCGGACAAGCTAGCATTGATTACTTGGGCCACATTATATCCGGAAAAGGAGTGGCTGCGGATCCCAGTAAGGTAGCTCATGTTGCAGACTGGCCGGCCCCTCGGAACATCAAAGACCTTCGGGGATTTTTGGGTTTGACTGGTTATTACCGCCGGTTCGTCAAAGGTTCTGGCCTTGGGTCGCCCCCCTCGACTCCTCCCTCAAAAAGAGTCCTTTGGATGGAACACCAATGCTCAAGCGGCTTTCGAGGCCCTCAAAACGGCCATGACCACACTGCCCGTCTTAGCCCTCCCAGATTTTGGTTCTCCTTTTGAGCTAGAGACGGATGCCTCGGGTTTTGGCATGGGCGCAGTCCATATGCAAGCGGGCCGTCCGGTAGCATTTTGGAGCCAAGCCTTGTCAAAAAGAGCCCAGGCTCGTTCGGTATATGAGAGGGAGCTTATGGCAATTGTATTAGCAGTGACCAAGTGGCGACACTATCTCCTAGGGAGGCACTTCATCATCAAAACAGACCAGAAAAGCTTAAAATACCTTCTGGAGCAGAGGCTTATTGAAGGGGAACACCTGAAATGGGTGTCAAAACTCATGGGCTTTGACTTCGAAATCAGGTACAAGATAGGTTCCTCCAATCGAGCGGCGGATGCACTCTCACGAAAGGTAAGTCTCCACGAGTTATCCGCCCTCTCTGTAGTTTCCTTTGCAGGATGGGAAGAGCTGGAGCGTGAAGTACAGGCTGATGTCAGTCTCCGCAGCATTATTCAGGACCTTGTCGTGGACCCACACAGCCATCCCGACTATCAAATTAGTAGGGGGTGTCTAACCCATCGGGGACGCCTGGTTCTCCCCAAAACGTCTCCAAAAATCCCTCTCTTGTTGGCTGAGTTCCACTCCACCCCGACAGGGGGTCACTCTGGCTTCTTCCGCACGTACAAAAGAATCTCCCAGGTCCTCTATTGGGACGGCATCAAAAGGGACGTCCAAGAGTATGTTGCTGCCTGCAATGTGTGTCAACGCAACAAGTATTCTTCTCTCACCCCAGCCGGGCTCTTACAACCACTCCCCATACCTCAGCAAGTTTGGGAGGATATCTCTATGGATTTCGTGGGAGGGCTACCCAAAACGCAGGGTGTAGATACAATTTTGGTGGTCGTCGATCGGTTCTCCAAGTACAGCCATTTCCTCCCATTATGTCACCCGTACACGGCCAGGGAAGTCGCCACTTTGTTTGTCCGCGAGGTGGTCCGCCTACACGGTTTTCCAAAGTCGATTGTCTCCGATCGTGATCGCGTGTTCATTAGCCAATTTTGGTCCGAGCTATTCAAGCAAGCCGGAACCCGGTTAAAACTAAGCTCCGCTTACCACCCCCAAACGGACGGGCAAACGGAAGTAGTTAATAGGTGTTTGGAGACCTACTTGCGGTGTTTTGTTGCAGGGAAACCAGGAACGTGGCCCAAGTGGGTGCCATGGGCGGAACACTGGTTCAATACCACCTTCCAATCGGCAGCAGGGATGACACCGTTCCGCGCGCTGTATGGCCGTGACCCCCCCACGCTTTTGAAGTTTACCGATGACCCCTCTCTGGTGGAGGATGTGAATCAGCAAATCAGGGAGCGCAATTCTATTCTTCAGGAGCTTAAGGAGAATCTTCTCAAGGCCCAGGACCGCATGAAGAAGGGCGGATCGGCGGGCGACGCGTCACCTTTTCAGGAAGGTGGAGTTGGTCTACTTGAAATTCTGAGCCTACCGACTACGGCTCGCTGGCCCGACGACCCAACGAAAAGCTTCGGCCCCGTTTCTATGGGCCTTTCCAGGTGTGTGGCCGTGTGGGAACAAAGGCCTGCAAGTGGAGCTTCACTGCCTGCGAAGATCCATCCTGTTTTCCACATCTCCCAGCTGCGTAAAGCCATCAAAGCGAAGGCCCCTGTTAGTGAAATCCCTCCTTTCCTCAGTGCCGATGGTGAGCTGCAAGTTCGACCGGAAGAAGTCATCGCCAGTCGCAAGCTGCTCAACGGTGATCATGAAGTCCTAATCAAGTGGCAAGGTCTACCCTCGTTCGAAAACACGTGGGAATCAGCCGCCGCCATAACTGCTCAGTTTCCTACTTTTCACCTTGGGGACAAGGTGCATGTCATAGCGGGGGGAAGTGTTAGGGACGCTGGGTTTGGGAAGTTGTACTCCAGGAGGCCCAAGAAGGGTCCAAACACTTAGGCATGAAGAGCCCAAATACTTAGGCTACAGGTGTCTCTCTGTGGTTGGCCATAGGGGAATTCTGTTAGTGGCCTAACCGAATCATGAATAAGAGAGCTAGATGCTAAGAGTGAGGTAGGCAATTGGTGAGTGGAGGTTTGCAGCGCCTCGAAGCTGTGGATATTGTAATCGTCCTTCATTTTTGATAATTCCAATTGAGAGTTCTGAGGTTCTTCAGCTCTCCTTTTCCAGTTTCTTTTCTGTATTCTTTGGCTATTGAGGCTGTGTGTAGCGTTAGAAACTGCTCCATTAAGAGGCGGTATCGAACACACGTCTTCACCCTTCTTCTCTCCGAACCTCTGAGAAGACTTCTCGAATTGATGGCAGGGGTTTGCGGCCTAAAATCCGTCCTCTAACTTCATCAAGGTCCTTGTTGAGTCCCGTCAAGAAAACGAAAACCCTGTTGATTTCTTCTCTTTTCATGTGCCTCATGCTGTCAGTTGGGCAGTCCCAATCGTCGTCATAACACAAGTCAAGCTCTTGCCATAGCGTCATCATCTCGTTGTAATAGGAAGTCACATCACGGTCGCCTTGCCTTGACTGCCATAACTTGGATTTCAATCCAAAAATTTGAGAAGAATTCTCCAAATCTGAGTATGTATCTCTGACTGCATCCCACACATCCTTTGCTGTTGGTAGAAACATAAACGGTTTTCCAATTGCTGGTTCCATTGAATGAATCAACCATGCAATTAACATGGAATTCTCGGATCGCCAAGTCTTCATGGTTGGGTCTTCGTTCGCTGGTTTCTTTATTTCCCCTGTGAGATACCCGAGTTTGCCTTTGCCATCAATAACCAATTTCACGGACTGAGCCCATTCCATGTAATTTTTCCATTCAATTTATGAATGGTTAAATGAAGAGAAGAGGAAGATGAAGAGGAATTTTCAGGGTTGTTGAACGAAACAATAGGGTTAAAAGGATACCCTCTGTAGACTCCCCTGTTGTTGAATCATTCTCTTTCGCCATTAGTGAGAAGTGATCAAGAGCCTAGGCTCTGATACCATGTAAGATTTATTGGAGAAAAATGTTTTCTCTTCATTGTATTGAAATCAAAAAAATACAATATTAAATAGAGATTAGATTCCGTGTGATTCTCAACCTCCCTAGAAAATAGGAACAACTCTAAAAACAGAAAAACAAACTTCCTAATATTTGAATTCTAAAATTCAAATTTATTGTTGATCTATCCTACTAGATCTTAGATCTCTAACAGAAAAATCCTAACTTCTTCGACACTTATTAAGGGGGTGGGATATTATTATGCAATGATTAGTTAGTTTTTAGGGTATTCTTGTTTAGGCCTTCTAGTTTTGCTTCTTTTTCCCTTCTGGTGGACCTTCTCCCCTTTTGTACCTATTTTCTCTTATTAATGCAAGTTTACCAATATACATATATATATATATATATATATACTTATTTCCTGTTCAATGTCTAGAATATTTTTTAGAACGCCATTATATAAGTTTGTTATTAGCTACATAAATGAGCCGTGCCCTTTCACCTCTTAAACAGAAGAAATTTTGGCAAGAAGTAGTGATCAAGTAAAACATACACTGAATATGACAATAATGAATTTTTAGTGCACTGCAACTACAAGCATCATCATAGCTCTCGTTTCTTTTCAATAGAATACAAAAACTTCAACTAATAGCAGCTAAAAACTCCTTTAACTAGATAATTGAAGCACTAGATTTTTTTTTTTAAATACAAAACAACAAAATTTTATTAATAAAGGAAGAAAAGGAATACAACAGGGTACAAGAAGTCCGTTCATAGCAAGTATATAGGAAAATATTTAAAGATTGATATTTATACAACAAGATAGGAAAATAAAATTTACAAGTAAACAGTAAAAGCCAATGATTCTGAAATAATGAATAGGTCATACTAACCTGAAAATTAATTTTGAAGCGGGCTAGCAAGCGACAAAAAACATGATAGTTATCGTGATCAGAAAGACCTGTTTTCAGCAAAATATCAAAACCAATTTCATTGTGAGTATATTAAAATTGATTTACCAAAAGTGCATCTAAACAAAACAGTAAAATAAGTTAGAAGTAATATAAAAACTATCACTCTTTGTATGCAGGGATGTATATTGTATGGTGAAAAGTAAGATGCTTTTCATTATCTGATTTATTTTAGAAGACTGTAAAAAATAAAAAATAAAAAATAAAAAAAAATCAACATAAACATAGAATAGAATCAACAAAAATTAGATATAAAACTTAATTAAAAGTTTCCAGATAAAGAGTAAACAAGCAGAAATTCTTCACAGCTTATCTTACAAAGAGCGCACGCACGCGCGCACACATCCAAAACCAGTGGCAAACATAGAATAATCTTAAACAATGTAAGAGCAAACTCAGTTCAGTTTACCTCTTCCAGTTTGTAGAATTTCTTTGGTTCCCATCATTATGTGAGACAAAAATTTAACTCGAGAAGAATCATTTGTAAATATTGATCTCCTTACTGAAGCTAGACGTATCAAGCACTCCAGTGCCTAGAGTAAAAATTTAAGAAGCCCTTAATTGATAAGCTAATAAAGACTACGAACA
This sequence comes from Morus alba, assembly GCA_012066045.3. Taxonomy (NCBI): domain Eukaryota; kingdom Viridiplantae; phylum Streptophyta; class Magnoliopsida; order Rosales; family Moraceae; genus Morus; species Morus alba. The sequence goes on along the minus strand of CP050226.2, from coordinate 7,589,859 downwards.
AATTGAACGAAAGTCAAAGACAATTGTAAACAAGGAATAACAGTTAAGGGATAGTCCAGGAGGAACGAATTAATAGTTTAACTGTTTAAGAATCTCCCGTTTGTTATGATTTCTGTAATTGTGAAAAATATTACTTAAATCACTTTGTTTTCTCCTGTGTTTTAGCCTTTTAGGTTCTTCTCCTTGTTTACACTTTGTTGTTCTTAGCAAATTTCCCAGTTCTCATCCAAAAGAAAAAAGGGTACCAGTAATGACATTAACCCTAGAAAAGGGGGAAGAAACTTAAGATGATATATAATTGAGAGGAAGAGAGATGGGTTTCAACACTGTACTAACTAAACATGTCTCAAAAGGTATACAAGTCAATTGATAAGGAAATCCTAAAATCACAACAGGGGTATTTGCACTCTTGCCAACCAAGATAATTTATCACCAAAAATGAATTGTCATGTAACTTGAAGCAAGCAAGTATGATTTGAATTCACAAAACTACAATAAAATTATGATTTCTAACAAAGGAACAAACATTACAAACCTCCTTTGAAAAATGACTTTGACTAATTGCGTAATAATCAAAAAAGATTTGCAGTGTTGAAGGCTCCTCAAGGATTGGCCTCCAAGAAGTAGGAATCTGTACATCCAGAGACAAAAAAAAAAAAAAAAAAAAAAAAAAAAAAAAAAAAATCTAACCAAGAGCATAGGAAATATATATATATATATATATATATATTCAAAATTCAAGTAAAAGTCAATGTAATTATTCTTTACCATTATACCTGAACAGTACCAATCTCATCTGAACTTTCATCAAATGAAGTCCCCAGAAAATCAAATGACAAACAATTGAGGGAAAGTGAGAGAGCCAATTCCTGCAACTTACTTTCAACTGAATCCTTGGTCAACACATAAATGTTGGCAATAGCAAATAAGAAAATTATATTATATATAACATTTAACTTTATCAATTAATGAAAACTTATGAGTGTGTCAACCTACCATCATTTTTTAACTGATGCAGTGAACTTATGGATAGCTGGAAAATTTGAAGAAGTGATTGCTCCCTGAAAATGTTAGCTATCCTACGTTGGCGAGATACAGATAATCCAGGATGTGGCTGATAAATTATAGGCAAAGAAACTATGTGAAAAACATAGAATTTGGGATAAACTTTTTATAAAGAAAACATTAGATAAATAGAAACTCTATGCAATTAGAAAATTTTGAATACATGACACATAAGGAGACAGTTCCTTATATTTGTCTATTGTTTTTGTTGCAAATTAAGCATTTTTCACTACTCAACACAATGCCACCTCTACTACTTTTCACGAATGTTAGGATCAAATCCATAAATGCGAAAGAGTAAAATCCTACACACTATGCAAATATTTTAATAGTCTCTAAGGAGTTGTTTGGTTGGGAATTCGTACCCCGATTCGAATCATGATTCGTGGTTCGCTACAATGTTTTCTCACAAAAAATACACGTAAATCGAAAATGATTCTAATTCATGAACCAAACATCTCCTCTAATGCAGGATAGAGAAAAAGAAATGCTTGGGATAACTAAACACAAACGCTATATTCTAAAGTAACACCAAAAAAAATCAAGAGTATGATAGAGGTACTTAAACCGCATCTAAAGAACATTCTAACAATTTAAAAAAATCGGAGAAAAGGGAAGTCCTACGAGCATTCAGCCAAAAATGGTGCCATGTAATACAATATATATGTACATATATATATATATATATATATATATATATATACACACATATATATATGCACAATGTATATGATGCTGACCTGATTCATCTCAGAAACAAGTTGATTCAATATCTTCAAGTCAATGGCATAGTGACATGGTGCCTGGCAAACATGGTTTGTAAGTAAGCATTCTTCTTTAAGATTAGATAAATAAATCTACAAAAACATTCATCCTAAATTCTTAACCTGAAAGGAAGTGGATGTAACAAATCAATGCATACCAAGCCAACATAATACGTTCACAAAAAGGAGAGAGAGGGAGAGAACATAACAAAATAACACACAGAGAAAGGAAATAAGACCTCCAAGAGATATCCACTGGCATAGAGATATAGATGGAAATATCCTCACCAATAAATTCCACACACATTAATGTGAAAATAAAAACAGAGTGGATCTTTATGTGAGGGATAACTTAAGCGGTCACTATCTATATTAACTTTCAAACCTACTAAACAAACCTGTGAAAAGATATATCAACAGAATTTACAGATAATACAAAAAATGTTTGTAAACATGAAAGCCATAAGACAATAACAACAGAAGGAACTTCCTCCAGATCACCCCAAGGGATTAAGAACCAAATACAAAATGATTTTAGGAATAGTCATATTAGTAACAATTACAGTTTCTTTATATTCTTAGCAAAAAAAAACAAATACAGATTTGTTCATAAGTAATACCGGAAATATTTTTCAAGAATTTATCAGAATTTAAGAATGATATACTTTCACAGCATTTGTAAAAGCAGCTTCCAAACAGAGTGCGGACATGTATTAAGATTAGTGGTAATATCATACATAATGACATGACCTTCTGACGGATAAGCTGAATATGACAAGACTTGCATGGAAAGGAATGCCAAGTTGACCTCAAATTACACACAGAGGTATGCAAATTGCAAGTTATAAATATACATCAGAAAGGGAAAATCAGGTAGTCCGTTTGATACTGTTAGAATGAAGTGTGTGGTATTTTGGATTGACCAAAACAAATAGGAGGAATTAAAAAATCAAAGTTGACGTTTAATCATTCCAGCCTCTCAAGAGAGAAGCAAGAAAGCGATGCATATAGATAGTTGCAAAAATGATCAAAGGCCTCAGAAATTATAGCGTGATAAGATCTAGAATAGAACTCACCAACAAAGACAAATTGGACAAAGAAGAAGAATGAATCTTTATTGAATGAAAGAATGAATTACAACGCAGTGATTCGAGGTACTGCTAGACCTCCCCTTGCTCAGCTTCGGCCAAGACTTCCCCAGAATCACTCAGACTATTCACCCCCCTCTCTCAGTTCCCGAACCCCCTTTTAATATCCCCTGCCTTCTCTAACTAATTCCCTAACCAACTAAAGTCCACAGTAACTAACTAATAACATCCTTTCTAACAAACTACTAACTCCCCTAACCAACTAACAAGTTCCTATCATAGTGATTCTATTTTTTGTAGGGAAAAATGAAGAACATGAAAAGACCTCTGCAATGAAACGTGTTTTAAAAAGAACACAAATAAAATAAAACAAATCCGGACAAAGATATGACATAACAAGAGAAATGAGAAGCATAATTGCAGAAAAAGCAATTCTGAGAAAAAAAATCATATCACCTGACTTAAGAAGTTCGTCTCTTTAACTACCTCTCTGAATCTATCATCATCAAACCATCCAAACTTTGTAACTCGACAAAAGAGTTGGATCAGGGATCCAATCACAAAAGGCTCCAACTTAGCTCCTCTTGTATCCAGATAGCTTATAAGATAGTTTCCTTCAGATGAAGTGCAGTTAGATCAATTTTGAAAGATCAAAGAAAATGTGGTAGAAAAAAAAAAATTGGCAAAGGTGACCGAGGAGTAATCAACATTTCAAAAACCAAACATATTCATTTGTAAACAATAAGAAGCTATTGCAAATGAAGAAGTAACAAAGTATAATCATATATCAAAGGGGGACCAGAAGGTTTAAGCGACAACAGGCCTCATCCTTTGTAGATCATTGATATATGCCTTATCATAGAAACTAAAATGGTACAATATGAAAAAACTGGTATAAGCATAGAGAAAAATAAATAAGAGGACCGCATTAAATATTTAAAACATCTTATTCCATATATACAAAAGAAAATAAATGCAAAATCAGGCTTCCACAGAGCATAGAAGCCAAAAAATACATGTATTACTAGAATATTCAAGGACATATTTTATCTGCAAGCAACAAGAATATTACGAATATCAAGCCGGAGTTGCAAAGGGAGGCTCTGATCTGTCACTTGCTTCAACAAGCTTGAACTAGCCATCATCAATGCATATGGGCTTGATGCATTGTCAAGAATGTATTGGCATTGAGAAATATAGTCAGCATTTGTTGAAAAGCACTTGAGAGTTCTTTCAGCATGAGCTCGTTCGATAGAGTTCTGTGAATTGTATAGCCTTTCACACAATGCTTCTAGCTGCGCCAAGCTCTCCATTGTCAAAGCCTAAGAATTGTTTCCGGATGGAGATCAATAATTCCACAACAAAGTCAATTCTTCCCCCCCTCACACATAGATGAATAAATATCTACAAGTTTTCCATCAGATGCAAGTAATAATTTAGAAGGTAACAAAACTAGAATATGAAGGGATAAGTTCAAGTCATAGAATTTATTTAGTAGTTGAAGCTGAAGAATTAATGTACTAGAATAGAACGTTTGCTGTTTACAGACATATACAACAGTATTTTAAAAATCTCAAATTGCTACGATTACAAGAGACACTACAAATACAAGGAAATCCAGATAAAATGTCGAGCAACTTGTCATCAGCAAACCTTCAGGCATACTGGTTCAAGAAAAAATGGCAGCACTGGTCCTGAGATAAAAGGAAATGTCAAACGATACGTGAAAAGTCATAATTGTATTTCAAGATTGCTCACAACTCTGGAAACAAGATGAAATTAAAAAAAAAAAAAATAAAATTTTTGTCTTTCAAGAAAAGAATTTTTTATAATGTTTCAGTGTAACCGGATCAGATATTTCCATCAATATGTACTTCATCTCTGAAATGAATTTCAAATTTTCCTCTTCCCTCGGATATCTTCATTATTCAAGTATAACCTTTTCCTCTTTCTAGCAATACACACTTTCCTTTTTAATATTTCATCTTAAGGTAGTTGTTTTTTTCTACTCAAGTAGCTTATTGGTATTGTACCTAATCATGCAATGCTCTTTACTGAACTTTAGCGCACCCCAGCATTTACTATGTGCAATGCTTTTTTTTTTTTCTTGATAAGAAACTAGTATCACTTGAAATAAGAATCCTCACTGTAGGCACTTATTTAAACAACCAAACTCTATCAGTGTATCAAGCTGCCCTACATTTTGATTTGTTGATCATCAAAACTACCACATTTGAAGCTCACATCCTTCACAACTTGCACTTACCTTTTCTACATTGCCAAATATCCAAGAACACAAAAACAAGTACGTAGGAAATATTGCATATCACGTGACCATAACAAAGAAGAGGAGCGAACTCTAACTATGAATTGGGAAAAGAAAAAAAAAAAAAAAAACCAACTGTATCAAACTAGTATTGTAAATTGGAGTGCAATGTGTAGCATATAAAATATCAGCAGGGCTCATATAGTAGCTTCCATAATAGCGCGCACATCTTATTTAAGAAATGATAGCCAAAATCCAATCCTATTGCACAAATCACGTAATTAATTGAAATAAATTGTGAGAGGAGAACAGAAAAAGGTAAAAATCCAAACCAAATAAGGAACCACAAGAAGTTCGGGAATAGATACCACTAACAAAACCCCCCATATAGGAAATTGAGCATTAAATTCCTAGCCTTCATAATCAAAGTAATAATAATAATAAAAGGAAAACGAACAGATGTATGAGTTCTGCTCGTACAAACTACAATCTTCATATCAAAGGTACAAGATGCTGAAAATTTTACATTCCTCAATAAGCACAAAGTTGAACGTTTGACAACCTGGTTATACGTTACCTCAATTTTACAACAGCCTAGATCTTTCAGACAAACCAAACTTGTCAATCCACATAGTAGCTAAAAACATGCATTATCACTAAGTGTTTCATGTCAAGTCTGTCAAATAAATCTAACCTTAAAAGCAAACCAAACTAATGCAATTTATTTATTTATTTACATTCAAAAATCCCCGAACTCTCGAGTTTGATACTGGAGTCCTCTGCCAAATACCTACAATCTTTAGAAGGCAAGAAACTATGAATTTTGGCACGTAGGTGCCCATGAGGTGGTTCGCACCCCAGACCTTGTGAGACCAAACCAACTATCACCCAACACCCCATGGCTGAAACTGATACAAAGTATAAGTTTGGGGAACAGAACATATACATTTTGAAGTTCAGGGACATTTCCCATAGGACCCAAAGTTCAGGGAAAATTATAAAACCTCAAACTAATATAATCAAAGTTTATGCATTATCGTGGATTAGATTTCTTCCATTTCGTTTAAAACAAATCAGAAAACTCCTTCCGACTCCTAATAAGCCCATCTTGGACCAATAAAGATTCTCAGAAGAACCCTATTTTTTACCAGAATAGTTTTATACACAAAAAACTCGATTTCTCGGCAATGCTAACGCAGAGCACGCAAATATGAAAGCGACAAAAGTAAAGAATGAACAAATTTCTAGGCCGAGAAATGTATCGGAACTTCAGAATCGAACTACAAAAATGATTATTGTCCATCGGAAAAGCACAAGTTCAGCAGAAGCGATGAAATTAAGGAGTAAAAATCAATGAATCGACGGCGACGACAAAAAAAAAAAAAAAAAAAAAAAAAAAAAAAGCAAGCTTACGAGAGGAGAATTTATGGCGTCGCTTTCAAGACAGCGGGGGAAGACTTGTTGATAATGGATGAGTGGAAAACGCTTCTTCGTCTATGGTGTTCCTCTTATAGTCGTTGCTAAGACAAAACGGGATGTCGTTGTTGTCACAGAAAGTTTACTGTCGTTTCAGCATAAAAAAGGTTATATTATTTTATCGTTTCAAAGTTATGCCCTTTTTTTTTTTTTTTTTTTTCGAAAAAGTAATTTATGAATTTTATTGTCGTTTTATTGGGAATAGCTTTTTAGCAAGAATGAGAATTGTGACGAATGTTTATTTTAAATTTTGTCCAATTTTATAAGTTGAATGGACTCTCTCTATTTTTTTTTTTTTAATAAGTGCAAAATGGACTTATAGATAACTAAATAAATAATTTCTCTACTAAAAATTAATTTATCAACAAGTGGACAAAAAATAAAAAGTAATTTATGAAAAATTTTAGACAAAGGGGTCCAAATTTTTGGCCACTCATGTGGATGTCGTGAAAGAATTATTGAAGAGAAATCCATAATATTGTCAAAGCGTCTAATTATTTTTGGGTTAATTTAAAAAATAGGTTTTTTTTTTTTTTTTCACACTACTGGTGTAAATTTGAGGACCAATCCCTTTGTCTTAGAACTACTTCACAAGGTCCTTTTTGGTTCTAAAAAGTATTCAATATAATGCCTCTCCAACATTAATGCTAAATTCAATAAAAAAAAAAGTTCCAAATGTTAAATTTTACAATTAAAACAATCACTCATTTTAAAACAATTCTAATGCAATGTTAAATTAGTGTACCAATTCTGAGCAAAAAAAATATATATATATATATATATAGTTTACCAGTGCCAAAATTTACTATTAAAATAAGAAAATCATTCTCTAATAACACAATGTTATTCTAGGTATTAAATTTGGCATGTGCAATACTTGATAAAAAAAAATGCCGTTAGTATACCATATGCTAAATTTTAGTATTAATTATTTATTATTGGTTGATATGTTATTTTTTTATTTCATAGATATATAGATGTTTTTAAATTATTTTAAAATTAAAAGATACTTTCAAACTTTTCAAACGATCCTAGGCTACAAAGTAATTTTTTTTGCTCATCAGGCTTCTAAGTAATTTGGTAATGTATGATGATTTGCTAGAGCGTTAAAAGAGGGAAAAGCCACTAATATGTTACATAAAAATTGACTTTATTTTGGTTGTGAGAAAGAAAAATAATTAATGTTGTCGGTTTGGTTAATCATACATTTGTTATTCATGCTGACACCACCCTTAACATTTTAATTGCACATTGTTCGTTCAAGTTTTTAATTCTAATTTTATTAAAGTTTTCAATTCTAATTTTATTACTATAATTTAAAACTTTCACATAAAGTCACATCTCAACTCGAATCAGTAAACTCAATATTACCAAAAATTAAAATTTCACTTTTATATGTTTCAAAACATAATTTTTAAGTTTTGAATTTTACGTGTTTTACTTTTATATGTTTCAAAACATTATTATAAGTTTTGAAACATATAAAAATGAATTTTAATTTTTAAATAATTTAAAGATGGTGATGTTACAATTACTTAAATTAAATTCACACATTTACAAATAGCAACTAAATATCAAAAAATGTAACATATGCTATACTCAATGTTTAATTTGTACCAAATATTAGTGTGTATAGTTTAATAACAAACATATATTAAAAAATGATTTTTCTATCCAAATGTTAAAATTTAATTGGACGCTAACCGTTCTTGAAACTTCTGTTTGATTCAAACCATGTAATTTAAAAAATAAGCGTTCTTAAAACTCCTATAGAATAAAATAAAAAATATTTATTGGTATGTGGGAAAAAAAAGGGGTAAAACTGCACTGTTGGTTTTGACTAAAAGCTTCAATTTACAAATATTTGATGAGTGCACATATTAAAATGATCAAAATCACAATAGCAATGACCATTAGGATTAAACAAGAACACCCGCCTTTGGTCTTTCTGTTGAGCACAGCCAATTTCCTCTGAACTCTCTGCTTCAAAGATCAAAATTAAATGAGCTGGATTGTCTAGATAAAATAATTCAAGAAGTGAAACAAAATAACATGACAATAAGATGAAACAATACCAAAAATAAAAAATAAAAAATATACTTCAAATTGAAATTTATAGGATACATTGAATATTAAATAAAGAGTAAGGAAAATGATGCCAACACTAAACCCAATTTTTTTAATATCAACATGTATGTGTTGTCATTTTTTAACTATAGTTTCGTTTAATTCACGGATTTGAGTTTTTAATTCTAGTTGATATGTGATTTTATGTGAGATTTTTTTACTGTAATGGAAAAAAGTTAAATGTAAATTTTTATGAGATCTTTTAACTGTATCAAAACTTAAATTAAAAACTCGAATTTTTAAAATGAACAGGCCTATATGATTTTAAAAATTGTCATATCAATTAATATTAAAAAATGGCATTTGTCAGTCAAAATATGACAATTCACCTTCACATTATTTTATTTTTATTTATTTACTATTTTTGAGAATGGTTAGCAATAGTGCTCCGCTCATATGTGACCAAAATATTCTGTCTTTTCGATCAAGTAGTTCTAGAAGAAGGTTCACTAATGGTACTTAAGAAATTTTGATATTTTGAGCACTTCCTTTTTTTTCAATATCATTAAATAATATTTTGCATCTTATTTCTCATATATTTGACAAGTTAAATAACTCAAATAGGTCTTCTAAAGTGACTTCTTGGGCTCTTTTGTTCTTCTGGTGGAAGTTTACATATTTAGCATACAAGTTCAATTCAACAATTTCAAGCTAGGAGAGAATGCAAGATCTTAAAGCCTAACCTGTAGGTGTGAATTCGTTGAATCCACATGCTCATCCAAGTTATCCTGTAGATTGAGAAAATCGTGAAATTGAAGTTAATTAAGTTCGCAAAACTTGACCACAACTAGAATTTTTGTTGAAAATAAATAAGAAATTATTAGTATCATCTCGTCTCCTATTCAGTTCATTTATAAAACATTTTAGGGCCCACAAGACCTATTTTTACTCATATTATGGGCTTAACATTCCCATCTTTAAGAGAAGAAGAAGAAAAAACATCTTAATCATTGTACCATCTTAAGGGTGGTAAGTGCAAAATTTGCATGAATATGTAAAATTAGCAAAAAAAAAAATAATTAAAAAATGTATATAAAAAAATCAACTATTGAACCTACCAGAAGTCTGGTTTGTAGGTCAAGCTCTTCATTCACTGCCAATGCAATGTGTTTTGTACTAACCACTGTCTCCTCCAACCGTGCAAAGTCTTCATCTTGTTCTGATGGGAGTACAAAACACATTAGACATCTCCTTGGTCCAAACCAATTGCTAACTATGAAATAGTCTAAAACAACATTCAGTTATTAGTCCACATGCCTTTCATGATTTGTCTTTGAAAGCTAACAAGACCATGGTTGTCCAAGTCATTTGCTTTCTTCATGATATCATCCTGCTTTCTGTTGAGTCCAAATAAGTTATCTCTATCAGCAGACATTGACATGTTGAGAGTAGGAGCCATCTCGCCTGCTTTAACACTCAGTTTATCGAGCATATCTCGGCGTCGATTCATCTCCTTTGCCGATCTGTATTCTTAACAACGACGCCCTCAAAATTAGTACAAACTAAGGGAGAAAATAATAGCCAAATAAGGTTGCAAGCATCAAAAAAAAAAAAAAAAAAAAAAAAAAAAAAAAAAAAAAAAAAAAAAACTAATCAATTTCTCAATAAGTTGCTCCCACACTTGCACACTACCTTCATTCACAAAATTGCATTGATGTGCCTTAGGAGTTGGGGGTCCAAAAATGAATTAAATAAGAACATTTTCTTATTTTGGGGTGTTAAATTGAATCTAGGTATGGCCAAAATAACTGCAACATTCATCTTTTTTCCAGTCGAAGATAGTTCAAACATTCATTTAACACCGAACAGTGTCTTGAAAGTTATTGATAGCATTTCAATATCTATTCTTTTTTCTTTTGTTAACAAAAGAGAAATTAGCTAAAGAGAACAGGGATTTACAGCTTCAACCTCTGCACCGGATACTAAATTCTTTATTTCCTTCAACTAAGAAAGAAAAAGGAATTGAGGCATCGTTCACTTTACTGATTCGAGTTTAGAATTTGAGTTTTGTTACAGTAAAAAGCTCTCAAAAATAGTCATATCTAACTTTTTTATTACAGTAAAAATACTCACATAAAATCACATTTCAACTCAAATTACAAACTCGATTCAGCGAAGTGAACGCGCAAATATACTTACAGTATCTGCTTGCTGGGAAGCTTAGACAAAAGTGATTGCAAAGTCTCAAGCTTTGTTCTCAGTATTGTCATCTTTCTCCGAGCTGCAGACATATGGCGTTGCGTTTGTGGTCCGGAGGGCAGCAATGAGCTCCTTTGAGATATCATATCGCCGACCTCATCCGCGAGTTTTGATGCGTCACTGAGTTCTCGCATCCACGGGTCAGAAGAAGACGCCATTGCAGCTGATCATCACACATATTGTCTTAGTAAAAAATAAAATACTGAAGCAAAAGGGTTTTTATTTATTTATTTATTTTTTTTTATACATGTTCTAATTTTGGGTGATTTTATCAGAGAAAATCTTTCTACAGACAAGTGGGAGCAAACCAACATCAAGAAGTTTAAGCCAGTAGGCACTAATGCTTTATGTAAACATTGACAAATAATAAACACACACCACAAATGTATAGTGGCAAAAATAGTTATAAAAGGTCACAACAGCTATCTTGTCTTAAATAAAAAAATAAATAAATAAACAAAAAAAACTATTATTTTCGTGAGTATTCAAATTATTCCTAATTGGTATTAGAAAATTTATTCATTTACCATAGTTAAGTAGAAAAACCAATAAGCTTAAAAGTAACTTCTAACTGTTATAATCTTTTTAATATTGTGCAAGAAAAGAAGAAAAAAAAAGGGTCAATCTTTTAACATGTTGTTGGAACTTAATCAAATAAACTTGTAACTCGTCTGCTTTTGGAGTTTTTCACTTGCCAATTCCAGACAGATTATTGGATCACTACAATTTGAACACCAAGATCAATTATTCTTTTTATCAGTTAAAAAAAGCTACCTTTAAATCATGTAACACAACCAGTAACTCAACCCCATTATTATCAAAATTTGAATATGTGAAATTTTGTGACAATAAAATTAATATCTAATTGTTCTAATATATATATATATACACACACACATAAGAACGCACACGAAGGGCCCGTTTACTTCGTTAATTTGAGTTTGTAATTCGAGTTAAGATATGATTTTATGTGAGAGTTTTTGATTATAATAAAACTCAAATTTTAAATTTGAATCAGTAAAGTGAACGGAACGAAGATTATTTACAAGAAGTCAATCGTTACAAATTTAGCAGCTGTATTATTATATTAGTAATATTCTACAGGAAAATAGTGCGATCAAGGGGAAAAGGGCAGCCAAAAAAAGTCCAGGACAAACAAACAGACGACAATTACGCACAGGACAAAAGCCAGAACCACAAACAAAAACACAACAAAACAAAAACTACAAAAGAACATTACGGTTTAATTGTTTTTCTTTTTTATTTCCTTAAATTATGAAATTTCGGCTGATAAAATTCATTGCTTACAATGCAAGTCTAACATCGCCTATTCTCTAAAAACAACTTATAGGAAGGTAGATAGATCAGCAAGATTACGTGCCAGGATCGAAGGAAAAAACTAAAAAAAAAAAAAAAAAAATGGTATTACCTTTTTCTCTGTGTTATTATGGTTTTGCTTTCTGATTTTGATGATAGAGAGAGAAAAAATAACAGAAACCGACGATGCAGGGGAATGGATTGATAATTGGGCAGAGCAGCGTTGTTTTGCAGAGAGAGACGTTGGGTGAGTTGTGGTGCGTGATAATGTTATGGGGCTTTGTCGGTTTGTTTCTAACTAAATATGCAAATTCGAATTCGAGTAGGATAAACAATATTGAAACCACGTTCCATAAAAATTAAAATCAAATTTAGTATCTTGTATTATATAGAAACATACTCTTATATTTTGTATTTTTTATAATACTAGTTGTAATAATGTACCTGTAGTATTTAGTGTGTTACCGTATTATTATTATTATTATTATTATTATTATTATTATTATTATTATTATTATTATTATTATTATTATTATTATTATTATTATTATTATTATTATTTATTATTTTTATTATCATTATTATTATTATGATTCTTATTTTATTATTATAATCGTTATTATTATTATTATTATTATTATTATTATTATCATTTTTATTATTATTATTATCCTTATTATCATTATGATTATTATCTTTATTATTGTTATCATTATTATTATTATTATTATTATTATTATCATTATTATTATTATTATTATTATTAATAAAAGCATATAACATCAAAATATAAAATCTCAAAAAAGAACACAAATGAAAAAGTTTAAAGTTTTAGAGCAAGAAGTAAAATAAAAATAAAAAAGGACTAAAATAAAGGAATAAATAAAATTTTGAACAAAAGGGACCAAAACAAAGAAAAAATAAAGTTTGAGGGAAAAAATAGAAAAGGTGAAAAAAATAACCAAATGGAGAAATAATTAAATTATAGGGCAAAAGGAAATAAAACAAAGGAAAAATATAAAATTTCAGGAATAAAATGAAAAAAAAAAGTCAAAAAATGATTAAGATGAAGAATAAATAAATTGTAGGGTATCATTAAAAAAATATCTATGTGAGATAATATCTGTAAAAAAAAAAATAATGTAGGTAAACAAAAGAAAGTAAAAACGAAGGCCAACAACAGAAAAATATAAAATTTTGGAGAAAACCAAAAGGAAAATGAGTAATTGGTGACACCTCAGCATCAATTGACGGAATAAAACAGAATGAGTGTTTTTGTTAACATTTTAAAGTTTGAGAGGTGAATATGTTAATTTTTAAAGTTTAAGGGACAAAACGACTAAAATTGACTAAAGTTGGGAGGGGAATAAAATTTATCCTTAAAATTAAAGTCAAAACGAAACCGCCTCAGTGCCTCGGTTCCAACACTGACCCGCTCCGTTTGCAAATTATATGAAACGTCTACAATTTGCAAACTTTACCACTATAGGCAGAAAATAAACGCTTAAACACTTGCTGACTTTTGTGAAGTTGGAGACCAAAAATGGCTGCTACGAACTCGATCTCTATCCCATTAGCGCGTAAATCCTCACTCTTATCCCGTCTCGCCGGGTTTTGTCGCAAACCCACAACAGGTTCTCGAATTCCATCAATCCCAGCGCAGATAAGAGAGTTAAGGAGCTGTTCTCCCTGTGGGTACCACGTAAAACCACTGAGTTCCAGTCGTATTGTTGGGTTGAAGGATTTTGGTCGCGATGGAATCGCGTCGGGACAAGTGGGCTCTGTTCGTTTTCGAGTTTCTGCTGTTTCGGACGGTGGAGCTGGCGGCTCTGGTGATGGGAATTCTGGCGGCGGCGGAGGAGGTGAAGGACAAGGTCAAGGTGATGGCAGCGAAGGTGGTCAAAACAACTGGTCTTTGCTTTCGTGGTAATCTGTCTTTCAGTTTGTAATTTTCAGTTCTTTTTTTAGTGAAGGGTTTTGGTTGTTTTCCTTTTAGGTTTGAACTGAAATTCCTATTTTTGTTGAGAGAGAACAATGTAGTAAAAAGGTTTGAATTCTGTTTGAAACTACAAACCAAACGGGTTTTTGGTTTTCGGGCCTTGAATTTCTTCATGTTTTGCATTTTCACTAAGACCATCTTGCTGTTAACGTTATTATTATTGTTATTATTATTGTTGTTGTTGTTGTTGTTTCCATAGAATAGAAAATTCGACTTTTGTGTGCGTGTGTGTCTGTGAGTGTGGAAGCATGCTAATGTTTTGCTTGGTAATTTGAATTTCTCTTTACAGTGCTCACCCTAAATGTTTTTAGCTGCCGCCGAATTTCACTTGACAAAGAAGAAGATTACAAGCGAATTGCTCCCCACACATTGTGGAATCTCTATGTTCCTCTCTAATCTCAGTGCACAAAATTGGCTGACTAGCCAAAATTGAAATGTAAAATAATTAGGCTCCATATACTCAACAAGAAGACCTGAATTCTTTCTTCGTAATAAAGTTGACTTTTTGTACTTTCGAAAGGCAAAGGAAAAGGGCATACATTTTGCTGTCAAATATGAAATGGGATTCTGTCTTCTCATTTGCTTTCCGACATATGGAGTCCATGTGTTGTCTGAGTTGTTCTTGTTGGCTTTATTTTTGTTTAATAATTATTTTCTTGGATTTTGTTGACTTGAGATTTTTAATATTCTTGGTCCAGTGTGGTTGATATGTGTAGTAGATAATTATGAAAGTCCACCCGTGATTTGCAAGTTGGAATTTGGATTACTAGAAAGCTAATTATTCAGTTTTATTTTATTTTTTTTATTTTTTATTTTTTACAAGTAAACACCTATCAAATGATCTCCTGTCTCATCACACTCTGTTGAACATCCTTTGCTTTTTGTAATAAATCTACGTTGGAGAGTTGAGGTTTATTATCCTTATATTTTTTTCGCATAAATGATTGCTAAATAGTGAGATGGTATGCATTTGTTGTCAACACTTTCATGCCTCAATTTTTTATTTTTTGTTTTCCTTTAGATGAAAAAAATTGAGATCCCCACTTTGCGGTTCTAACTTGGATCTTGTATTGTCCAGGTACTTGGGTCTTCTTGCAAAATACCCTGTGACAACAAAAGCTATAACAGCTGCTTTCTTAAATTTAACTGGAGATTTGTTCTGCCAGGTAAACTTGCTACCAGAAAATATGACTTTCTACAGTCTTTAATGGTTAGTGCCTACTGATTTTTCTGGTATGTGAGTTTTTACTCCTCCTTGGTGCATTTGTATATTTATGAGAATTTAGCAAGAATATCATCTTATTGGTTTTCCCTTTCTTTTATAAGAAATACAACTTTGTCAAATAAATTAAAAGAAATACAAGATTAGCACAAGAGAACAAGCATCTTATTTTCGTATTGGTCATGCTTATGGATATGGCATGGTTTGGCTAGAAGTTTTGTTCTTTTGTTACTTTAAAGTGCCTCTGGTTCCTCTGAATTTGTTTCTATCTTCATACTTTGTATACTTTAAATTTTTTTGGTTTCTCGAAAACTGCAGGTTCTTGCCGTGATATAACTGTTAACAATCTAACTCTATTGAATGCTAAATTGTTTGTATCAGATTTTGATAGATCAAGTGCCATCACTAGACCTAAAAAGGACATTCCTATTTACCCTATTGGGCCTTGTGTTAGTAGGTCCGACATTACATTTCTGGTAACGTTCAGAATCCACGTCTTTTTTTTTCTTTCTTTTTTTTTTTTTTTGGTAGCATGCCGGTATATATTTATTTTTATTCCTTATACTTTATTTTGGAAAATTGATGTTAATATATTCAAATTACTCCATTATGTGCGCATAGTTTCTGAGAAAGTATAAAAAGACTAGGTATTTTCTTGCTTTTGCTGACTTAATTTTGGGCCATCAAATGCAATAATATTCTGGTTGGTAAATGTACCATCAAAAGGGAAGAACCAATACTACCTCAGGGCTCAGTGTCACAGAAAAGAACGAATTTGCTTGCATCCATACAATTTTTCTTCTGGTGCTCTGTGAGTTTTGATATGCTATACTTGTGTATCCACAGGTATTTGTATCTGAGCAAATTGGTTGCCGTTCCAGGAGCATCAGGTGCATTTTTGCGTCTTCTACTTGATCAGGTGATCTTCTAGGGCAACTGGGTATTTGTGGTTAGATGAGCAAAAGATTGTGCGCTTGTCATCATATGACCATAAAGCTAGGCGCTGCTTAATGTGATATAATGTCCTTGCAGTTTCTTTTTGCTCCTACGTTCATTGGAGTTTGCTTATCTACATTGATGACACTTGAAGGAAGACCTTCACAAGTTGTACCCAAGCTTCAACAGGTTGTGTTCTAACTTCAAAGCATCTATTATCTGAGCCCCATCAACACCTTTTTCTGCAATTTCTTTTCTATGAACTTTTGATTCTAAATACTGTTTTGCTTGTGTTGGACTGGCTTTTTTTTGTAGGAGTGGTTTTCTGCTGTCGTTGCTAATTGGCGGCTTTGGATACCTTTCCAATTTCTCAACTTCCTATATGTCCCACAGCAGTTTCAGGTTTGATTGCCACTGTGTTTGTTATATATCCTCCCTTTTGTTTTTGGTTTTTTGTTTTGTTCTTTTTTCTTTTTTCTTTTTTTTTTTTTTTGAATGTATGGCTCTTAGGAAAGTCTCTTTTAGAATGGATTGTGTTATCGAAGCTGAAATTGGTGATAAAGCCAAGCCAGTTCTTGCATTTAAGGCAAACCCTTGAGGGCGAGGAGTTCTGTTGATTGGCTTCTCGATGTGTATAATTTGTATTGTTGTATATCTCAAGTTGGAAACACCATAATGATTTCTTGGCTTGGCTCGCATCTTATTACTGTTGATGTTAATACCTTCAAAATCCCTATAGAGATACCTGCATCCAACAGATGTATAAGCTTCCTCTGTCAGGGCTGTCCAAATGTTGTGTCCTCTGCAATGTTTATAGTTGTATGGCTCATCTCTTCCCTAATGCAGATCTTTTTGTGTTCCTTTTATTGAGCCTTAACCTTTTTAAGACGGTCTTTTGTTTTTTTGGCTTTAGCAAGATACATTCAACTTTTTTCCTCCCATTCTCTTTACCAGTCCTCAGTTACCTTTCCATTTTGATTAGTATCAGAATCTTTTATTAATCTGAATCATGAAAGAAGTCTTCACTTGTTCTTTGACATGGACCCCAGCGAGGAAATGTGTGTGCTGCGCAAAAAAGCACATTTTCTTTCCCATGTCTAGGGGTGGCAATTCGTGTTAGTGGGTTGTGCTCGTGTCAACCCATTTATTAATTGTGTTAGAAAACATCAATCCAAACACAACATGTTTATTAAACGTGTCAACAATGTCAACCCAAACATGACCCACTTATTAATCGTGTTAATCTTGTCAACCCGTATAACCCGTTTAAATTAATACATTAGATAAATAACTAATATAATAATGACTTATTTAACATGGTCATAACAGGCTTAACATGTTTATTGGTCAATTTATCTTTTCTTTTAAGAAAAATAAATGAATTTTACCTACAAACATTACAATTCACATTATTTGTATTTAATGTCATATGAACTTTCATGTTATATCACATATCATTAGATTGCAGATGACATATATAGTTAATCATGTCAATTCGTGTCACTTCAAGTTAGGAGGTTAACCCTAACACAACCCATTTATTAATTGTGTTAATCGTGTTAACCTGATTACGACCCAAACCTATTTATGGTAAACTCAAACCCGCTAACTTCGTGCTGGTTTCAAGTTGTGTCGACATGTTGCTACCCGGATTGCCAACCCTACCCATGTCTCTACAGGCATGAGTTTAAAACAGACCCAGGACACATGGGCACCAAAATGTGCTTTTGGGTTGGCATGTGCATTTCCCTTCCCGGTTCTGAGCTCAATTTGGATATAGCAGGGGAAAGGGAAAAGCAGTTTTATGTGGATGATTGCACACCTTAATTTTATGTTATAGTTGTCATTTCTTTAAAATAAAACTTTGTCTCTGGATATAAATATTGAATCTATTTTTTGTTTTGTTTTAAGAATCAATCTCTTGCCAGTTTTCCTCGTAATTTAATTTTCAGGTTTTTATTCTTTAATTTGCTTGTGTTAATTTTTCACCACTGTCAATTTCAGGTCCTTGTTGCTAATTTTATTGCTTTGATTTGGAATGTCATACTGTCTTTTAAAGCTCACAAAGAAATCCTTCCAAAAAAGGTATGCTAAAGTTTACAGTGAAGCACAGAACCTGGTCATGTTATTTAGGCCCCGTAGAAGTTGATCTGCTCAATGAAGTGCTCTGTAACTTTTCTGTTTGAAATTGATTATTGGTATTTTTGGGAAAGGAACATTGCTTTCAAGTTATGGGGGAGCTGGATTAATATTTATCAACTGCGACAACTAAACCAAATAAATTGGTATTCCAGTGATCACAGTTACCAATTCCTAATTTTATAATGTTAGGTTGGAATAAAATGCAAACCTAAGTAAGATAAGGATACATATTGAATATCATCCGAGATAGTAAAAGAACTATTACAATGGCAATGCAGATAAGCTTAACTGATTAGGAATTCTTTATGAGCGATACAAATTCTTTCTTGGGTCATTTTTCGAAGATTACATTGTGCCTGGGAACGCCTTGAAAACACGTCAGAATCATATTGCTGCCATTTTTTTTTTTTTTTTTTTTTTTTAGGCTTTGAGATTTTGGTTATGAATACAAAGTTCCGAGATAAGAAGGAACAGCAATAAGCTGCTAATTAGGACGTGTTAACAATTATGGCGAATTATCTTAACAAGAAGCTATCTTATAGCTTGGCAAGTAATTGGCTTTGTAGGATTTTCTGATAAGTACATGTAGGAGGTATCAAAATTAGAAACTTTAATATGCTTCTAAACTGTTTGATCCTAACATTTGTGTTTACCTTTCTGTTATTCAAGGTATGATTCCAAGCAAATGTATCCTGTTTTGCAACTTCAAGAGTTCTGCCATGTTGGAGCCAAGAAGTTAGAAGCTTCTGTTGATTATAGTTTTTGCTCTCTCAGAATATTTTCTTTCACGGTTGTTGCTGTTGTTGTTGTTGTTTTTTTTTTTTTTGGAACTTGTTTGCAGATAGACTAATAGAACTAAATTCAATCGTGGTTCTTTTGATTGTTTGCTTATCTATTGTCTGATTGCGGATGTCTATATTTCCTATAACGTGGGATCAGTATGAGGGTTTAAATTAAAGTGATTCTGATTTTAGTTTTGGAACTAGAATCATAATTTATGATTTTAGGTCTAAATCATGGTTTTAGAACCAAAATCAGAATAAGGGATTTGAACCACTTAAAATTAAGGGAAAAAGTGGTTTTAGAATTAAGGGTAGTTTTAGTTTAAAATATTACATCAGGTTTAAATTTTAAATTAGAAATATTCAAATTAAACACTTATTTTGTTGAGTCAAATTAGAATTATTTTTTATTCTTTGTAAATAAACACTGATTTGAATTAGAACCGTGATTCTGGTACTAGTATCTTTATACCAAACGTCTGATAATTTCCAATTTTGGTTGGATGAAAATTAGAGTTGGCAAACTATGTTGAAGTTGGTACATTTGCACCGTTAAAATGTCGTCTGATGAAGCTCACGGATAACTCCCGCTTGAGACGGCTCGCCGGAGCTTATGGCAGGCATAGCTGAAATCAGCTAGTCAAGAAGGAACTTGACATAATCAGTACTGTTTTGTGATTTTGGCATTTGGTTCTAATTGATTGACTCCTTCAAGGATCTCATGGCAGGCAAATATATGTGCGTATTTAATGGGTTGTTAGTTCACACAATTGAATCTGAATTCAAAACCATGGGGCGCGAGCTTTGGCAATGACTTTTGACTTGAATAGTATTTGCTTACGAAAAGAAGAAGAAAAGACTTGTATTTCTCATATTCAATGAAGTTGGAGCTTTTTTATGTCTTAACGAAGTTGACTAGTAGATCTTGAATTATGCACTTTTAAGAGGTATTTGTTAAGATTACTCTAACTTTAAAAAAATTGAGAATTTACCCTTTAGAGTGAATGAATCTGAAACTTTAACTATTACTCTTCATAAATACCTTTTTGTTAGTATAATTATTTGATTAAAAAGGTTATGAATCAATAGTAAAAGGTAAAAATCTTGAATCATGCACTTTCGATGGGTATTTGTCAAGATTACCCTAACTTCAAAAAAATAGAGAATTTACTCTTGAGAGTGCATGAGTCTGGACTTTTACAACTTACTCTTGATAAATATCCTTTTGTTAGAGTAATTATTTGACTAAAAAAGTTATGAATCAAGAGTAAATTGTAAAATTCCTGAACCATACACTTTTGAGGGGTAAAGATTACCTTAACTTCAAAAAAGTAGAGCATTTACCCTTGAAAGTGCATGAGTCTAGACCTTTACCCTTTACTCTTAATAAACCCTTTTTGTTAGTGTAATTATTTAACTAAAAAG
Source organism: Morus alba (assembly GCA_012066045.3). NCBI lineage: Eukaryota > Viridiplantae > Streptophyta > Magnoliopsida > Rosales > Moraceae > Morus > Morus alba. The sequence goes on along the minus strand of CP050226.2, from coordinate 7,569,051 downwards.
GATATGAATCAAGAGTAAAGAGTAAAAATATTGAACTATGCACTTTCACGGGCTATTTATCAAGATTACCCTAACTTCAAAAAAAGGGAGAAATTATCCTTGAGAGTGCATGAGTCTAGATATTTACCTCTTACTCTTGATAAATACCCTTTTTTAGTGTAATTATTTGACTAAAACGGTTATGAATCAAGAGTAAATAGTAAAAATCCTAAACCAAACACTTTCAAAGGGTATTTGTCAAGATTACCCAAAGTTCAAAAAAGTGGAGAATTTACCCTTGAGAGTGCACGAGTCTGGACCTTTATCCCTAACTCTTAATAAATATCCTTTGTTAGTGTAATTATTTGACTGAAAAGGTTATGAATCAAGAGGAAAGGGTAAAAATCCTGAACCATGCACTTTAAGAGGTATTTGTGAAGATTACCCTAACAACTTTGAAAAAAATAGAGAATTTACCTTTGAGAGTACATGAGTTTGGACCTTTACCCCTTACTCTTGATAAATACCCTTTTGTTAATATAATTATTTGAATTTACAAAGATGTATGTGAAGGCACACCTGAAACAAAATGGATTTACACTAAAAAATACTCAAGTCTTTAATGAACACCAACGCATACATGACGTGGAACTAGGATGAAGAACTTTTGTTCTCTTTTCCTCACTCTATACAACCAGCCACCTAACACTTAGAGAGAGCAAAAATTGTGTTTTTTAATTTTCTGCAATCTCATATTTATAGAGTAGCTATTAGACTCCCAGAGGAAATCTAATCTTTATCTCGAAGATAAAACTTAATAATTATCTCTCACTTTTAATTTATCTTTTGAAAACAAAAATCCTCTCTGCTTTATCCTATTATGATTGGCCACCACATGAATTTTATCCCCTGTGGTTGGCGTTTTCTACATATAAGGGAATGAGAAAAAATTCTCTTTTATCCTATAGTCTAATTTTGACTCAAATTTAAATTCTAATTTAAGTCAAACTCTAATCAATTTGAATTCTAATTAGATAACTTATCAAATAAGTCAATTGAATAACTTAGAGAGCAAGCAACCGATTTCTAATGGGATTTACATTTAAATTAGCGCTCTTCACTTGTGCGTTTCAAATTAATTAATTTGAGTGTTTTATTTTAAAATTTCATAATTCTAAAATTCTCACTTTGCCATTAGTGTCTTGTAGAACTACAAATATGACGCGGAGACTCATGAACCTATAATTCTGAGCTTCAATAAAATTAATAATTAATTAAAACTCTTTGATTATTTAGTTAATTCTATTAATTCCAAAGTTACTTCACTATAAACTTGGAATTGCACTCTCGTAATTATAGACATAATTTACTTCTAAACTGTGAAGTGTCCATTTGATATAGTAATTACATATAGATTAATCCTCCAAAATAATTCATAATTAGAGTTAGGAGAAATTCGTTGACCTCTCTAATTACATATTTATCCTTGAGTACCATTGATTCTCAAATGGATGGTGATTCATAAAACAAATTCATGAATTAAAGCTCATATTAAGTCAAGTATCGAATCAACCCTCAAGATAATAATTTATCCGCTTCTTTCTTAAGAAGGAATGGATTCCATCTCATATATTAACATTCTCAACTACCCACTTCATTATGCCTCTAAAATACAAGGAATAAAATTCAGCATTTCAGAATCCGTACTCAGTAAATCAAAAGACACAAATTTATAAATATGAGTCTGCTAATACCTTCGGTTGTAGACTCAATTAGAATTTCTATACTTAACAAAAATTATCAGAAATTCATATTGTGTATGTATCTTGGTTCCACATAATCTCATTATGCGTAATGCACTCATTCAATATCTCGTCATATTAATACTGCGGCGTTCCATTCTAATGGTAATGACATGTATTAATAATGTTTTAATTAAAGATTTCAAATTTTAATTAAATTTATTACGAACATCATTTCAATTATTATCCTTAAATATTATGTTCTCTCATATACCACTTATATACAATATTTAAGGTTACATAAATAATCACAGAATTTTCAATAATATTCATAAAATATTCAATAATATATACACATAATATAATGAATAAACTCTTTTATTAAATAAATAATAAATATTTTATTACATCTCATTCTTTTAGGACATCATTCTCAATACCCTAATAGTACAAAATAAATGAATAGGGTCACACTTATCACAAATTACATGTCCGTTAATAATAATATATATGATTAAATTTTCATAACTAATTATCTATTAAATAGATAAATTTAATTATGTGACGTGATAATAATTTAATTTCATTAATTATTATACATTTATTTAATCAAATACTTAATTTATCACAACCGTGATTAAAACAATAATACTCACGGATAAATGAAGTCACTATTAAAATCATATATATAAATATATGTACACTGGCAAAGAGAGGTGAGGCTTACGGGCATATGTCCCCGTGAATTTTTCGTTTTTCAATTTTTACCTTATAGGTTTCCATTTTTATTTTTATTTTTTTATATACACCCCTTCATCAACAAAAATTTAAAAATCTCTCCACTAATTTCAAACTAAGAACTCTATAAAATAAAGTTATTTTATCTCTTATTTGCCTTTAGAATTGGTTTTGTTTTCGTGATTTTTATTTGTTCTATTTAATTTTTAATTAAGTTTCACTTTGTTTCATTTTATTTTATTTTGATTTCGATTTTAGTTATTTTCCCCTCTAATAGTTTTAATAATCCTTATACGTGTTTTAATCAGGTGAAATGGTAATTCAAAATCGTATATGGGATTAAAAATGCGTTAAAAATCAAAGAGAAATTCGGATCAAAAGCAATCTCGCAAAACTATGTCAAAGCACAATCAGGACCGTCGGATCAGAGTCAGATTCATCTAAGAGCGCGCATTCAGATTGCACGTCAACACCCCTACCAGCCTGCTAGATCCGGTGCTCCATTGTTGTAGTCTTTTATTTATTTGAGTTTTAATTTATATTTTGTTTTAATATTTTTCTATTTTATTTTTGGTTGTTTAAATAATTTTAAAGTTTACCAATTTTGATAATTAATTAAAATTAACAAAATCTTCATGTGAACGATATTTTACTCACTACTTTATTATTTATATTCGATATTGTGCACGTATAATTTTCACATCACAAACCTAATAATTATTTCAGATGGCTCTTTTAGTTTTATCCTATTGAATCTTATACCTTTTAATGTGCCCTAAATTATTTTTTTTTATTTTGTTTATTCTAGCTAAATTTTTTTTTTTTTTAAATAGGTTCCTTATAAAATATATTTTCATATAATCTTTATTCTATCATAAGTGAGCTCCAAAGAAATTTAATAAATGAGCTATCAAAAATATAATTCTCAAACTTGCCCCTAAATAAGGAAAGCAACCCTCTTAATTATTATTTTCTCATAAATATTTTTTTTCCCTAATCTACCCTTGTTAAAGTAATATACACCTAATTTTTTTTTTTTAAATAAACGCTTAAAAATTTTAATTTACATATCAAAAGTTTCAAACCTGCCCGCCCCCGGGCTTCATCTCCCTCTGCCAGTGTACTCAAGTAGTTTTCTTGCAATCCTCTGTATATTTTAGGTCATATGTGTTTGACTAATTTTTTCTTTTTTACTCCACTAAAATATTTTTTCCTCGAATATACCTTTAAACAAACATTTTATTTTTCTCATATATACACCTTAATTATTTTTTTATGCGTTTTGTTTTTTAAATATAATATATATGTAATATATTTAAAAAAACACTACTGAAATAATGATGCTCAAATATGCACTTACATAAATTTTTTTTTATGTATATCTTAATTAGTTTTCTATTTAATTTGTCCAGATTAAAATATTTCTTTTAGCATGTTTTAGGGCCCGTTCACTTCGCTGATTTGAGTTTTTAAGTTGAGTTGAGATTTGATTTTATGTGAGAGCTTTTTACTGTAGTAAAAAAATTAAATGTGATTATTTATGAGAACTTTTTACTATAACAAAACTCAAATTCTAAACTCGAATAAGCGAAATGAACATAGTCTTATTTTATTTATAAAAATGCAACATTTAACAAAAACATACGTTGAGATTGAAACACACATTTTGATACATTTATTTTATTAAAATCTAACTTTTTAAATGCACCTCAACAAAATGAGCTACGTGTGGATCACGTCTCCAAAACTAGTACATACATATATAAAAGAGCAAAGGGAATTTATTTCTACTCTGTCCATGTGTCAATCTCTCTTTGCTCCCTTCTTCTTTTCTTTTTCGCTTTTAATTTTTTATTCTGTTTACTTTTTATTTATTTATTTTTTTTTTTCTTAAAGCTCCTATACACCTATATATTTTTATGACATGTCTTTTTGAAATACATTTTTCATCACTTTGTTTCTGTTTAAATAATTTCTTTCAAATGTACCCTTATTTTTTTTTTTTTTTTTTTTATTTTTTCCTTGGCAGAGATATGTACATTTTTATTCTCTTTCTATGTGCTTTTTTCAAAGTCTTTTCTCCCGACTTAATTTTTTTTTTTTTTTTTTTTTTTAATGCTTATTATATAAAAAATCTCCAGACAAAAGATTTACCTACACAAATAAAGCATCACATAAATCAATGTCTGAACAAATGAATCAGCTATTAAATAGAGGGAAAATTTTCAAGAACATTCAAGAATCACTAATAAAGTGAGGGGAAAAAAACAATAAAAAAGTAAAAGGAAAAAACCAACAACAAAAAAAGAACAAAGTGATTAAGAAAAAAGAACAATACAGATAAAAAAAGAGAAAAAAACCAACAAACGAAAAAGAAAGAAGAAGGAAAGCAACACGACAAAAAAAAAAAAAAAAAAAAAAAAAAAAACGCATGCTAAATCCATAACAAAAACCATCAACAAAAGGCATGAACCAAAAACATGTAAAACCCAAAATAAATAAAGTAACGAATTAGAGACAAACCTTTGATATAACAAAAAATGGAAGAAGCAACCAAAGTAAAATATTAAACACGAAAAAAAATTAAAGAGAGAGAAAAAAAACCTTAAAAACCAGAGGCAGAAGCCAAATCAAAAAAGAAAGAAAGAATGAGAGAATGGGCAAACACGAAAATCATTAAAATCTAAAACCACGTAATAGACAACCAAAAAGACCAAAAAATCACACGTTAAAACTTACCGAAGAAAAAAAATCATAAGCAAAAAAAGAACTAAAAAAATTACTATATAAAAATAATGAAATCAGAACTCACACAATAGACAGTTGAAAAAATCAAAAAATCACACATTAAAACACACGGAGAAAGAAAACCATAAATAAAAAAAGGGACAAAAAAATTACCGTATAAAAAATAATAATTTCTCTTAATGAACAGTAAAAAGTACTCTCCTTTAATAATATATAATAATGTGATACACACGGGGCGATTCGTGTGGATCACGTCTCCGAAACTAGTACATACAAATATAAAAGAGCTATGGGAATTTATTTCTACTTTGTCCATGTGTCAATCTCTCTTTGCCCCCTTTTTTTTTTTTTTCGCTTTTAATTTTTTATTCTGTTTACTTTTTTCTTTTCTATTTGGATTTTTTTTTCTTTTTTTTTTTTTTTTTAAAGCGCCTATACACCTATATTTTTTATGACATGTCTTTTTGAAATATATTTTTTCATCACTTTGTTTCTGTTAAAATAATTTCTTTCAAATGTACCCTTATTTTATTTTATTTTTTATTTTTTCCTTGGCAGAGATATGTACATTTTTATTCTCTTTCCATGTGCTTTTTTCAAAGTCTTTTCTCCCGACTTTCTTTTCTTTTTTTTTTTTTTTTTTTTTTTTTTTTTTGTAATGCTTATTATATCAAAAGTGTTTCTTATAAATATTTTTCTAGTAGGCTCACGTAAACAATTTTTTTCTTTAAGATGTCTCTTTTAAACATTTTTTTTTTTTTTGCACAATCTTTTCAATTATTTAGCTTTCATTTGTCCATATATCAAATTCTCTTTTCTCCCTTCTTTTTATTTTTATTTTTATTTTTTTTTTGCATGTTTTTTTATACGTCTATACAACATCACCAAAGGTAAATGGATTTTTTAAGTGGATGGGCGTGAAAAGTGTGAAACATTTCGTCCATCCCTTTTTTCTCTTCTCTATTTAATCTTTTTTTATTTTTTATTTTTCTATGTTTTCCTTTTGACCCCTCATCTTTTTTTAATTATACTTTTACCCTTTATTTTTTATTTATTCGCACATTTTATTTATTTATATTGCGTTTCCCTTTAATCTATTATTACATATTTTTAAATCCACTCCATTAGATTATTTTCCTTTCTTAATTTGTCTTTACTAAAATAAATCTTTTACAAATATATTTTCACTTGTGTATTTTCTGCCTTGTACATTCTTATATCTTTATTTTGAAACGTACGTCATAAAAAATCTTTTCTTCTAATTTAATTTATCTCTATTAAGTAATAATCTACTTTTTTTAATAAAAAAAAATGACTTCTTTAAATATTCTTTTACATTCTTGTAAAGGTTACTTCATCAAATTGATCGTCAAATTTCGTTCCCATTTATTTTTTTTTCAGGTTTTTCTGCTTTTATCATTTTTTTTTTTTTTTTTTTTTTTTTGTTTTTGTTTTTTTTTCTTATTGCTTTATTTCTTTTATCTTTTTTAAATGTGGTCTATTGAATTTTTTCTATTGAGCTAAACTACGAAGCTAAACTATAAAGAGAATAATAGATAAAAATAGTAAATTAAACTTTAAAATAAGTATTAAATTTGTATGTCTAAGAGTACACTTCTTTTCCTTCTCTTTACATACATATTTTTAAACCACCCCCTATTTTACTTATTACACCCCTCTTAAAATTTTAAAAAAATCCCTACAACTACCCCTAATTCTACTCTTTGAACACACATTCTTAAACCACTATCATTCTACTTGTTACATCCATTTTAAAACTTTTAAAGAAGTACATACAACTAACTTGTATTGGTTTTTTTTTTTTTTTTTTTTTTCATCCACCCACCAATCAAACTTACCCTTTTCTCTTTTGTTATTTTTTTTCATATATATGAAGTTAAAGTGGTTTTTTTTTTCATCCACCCACCAATCAAACTTACCCTTTTCTCTTTTGTTATATTTTTTCATATATATGAAATTAAAGTGTTTTTTTTTTTTTTAATTTGTTCTTGAAGAGATATGGTTAATAAGGACATTGATTTCCAATTTTTTTTTTTTTTTTTTGTCGTTCTTGTATGAGATACTACCGCACAGAAAAATTAATAAATATTATTCTTCATACTGTAATATAACTGCAATATCCCCAACGACAAAACAACTAGAAAGCCACAAAAACCAGTGTTCTGTAATTTTGTGTATTATTGCTTCCATTAAGATTAAAAAAAATCAAATTTGTCGGATTATCATTAGAGTGTAGAAGACATAGGCAACCCAAAATAAAAATAAAAAATAAAAAAACAATAAAAAAACCCCCACCCCTTCCATATTCAATAGTGAAACTTTTCGGGTGATAGTCAAACTTCGTTTAAACGTTATTGCTTTATTCGTTTTCTGAAGCCGACTCGGTTTATATATCAAAATGATCGCTAAAGGCTATGTAGCCCATTACGCATTCCTTAATTGCTTTCATTTTGATCAGAAATTATCGACAACCACAATAGTAGAGTAATTGATCATACTCAAACCGATGCAATCAGCAAAAAAAATATGAATTATGATCTCTTTGTACTCAATCAATAACAAAATAAGAGGAAGAAATTTCTCTTCAAAATCTTTTAGCGAATCACGAATTTTTCAAAACTAATGATATAGCCATCAAGAATTTAATAATAAAACAAAAAACAAAACAAGAATTTTAAAGGAAAACTTTAACCGTGTATATTTTGTTTGGAGGCTCTTCACATTGAAATTCATCCCTATTCTTTCAAAAAAGTAGTGCACAATAAATTTTATAATGCAATGGGCCCGTTTGGTTATGTTTTTAAAATAGTTTTATTTTCGGTATAAAAATAAAAATCGGATTGTTTTAAATATCAATTTGGAATTGATTTTGAAATTACATTTGGTGGTCTTCCAAGAGATTGATTTGAGTATGATAAAAAAGTGAAATCGTGTTTAGTTACATTTATATTTGTTTTGAGTACATGTAATTAATAATCTTAAATTAATAAATTACGTAATTAATAATTGATAATTATTTAGCAAATAAAAATTAATATATTAATAATATAATAATAATAGATAAATTATCATTAATGAGTACATTAGTAATTAAACTATATATAATAAATTAATATCCTAAATAATTAAAAAATAGTAATTAGTAATTAATTATAAGTAATTACTATGTTAGTAATGTACTCATATTTGTTAGATTATAAATAATTAATTAGTGTATTAAGAAAAATAATCAGTATATACATAATTTATTAATATTTTGTTTACTACTTAAATTACTAATTTTTAGTTACATAATTAAATAATTTGTTAATTACTTACTAATGTTTATTTAATAATCTATTATTTAATATATCACATGATCAATTTTTGCTAATTATTATATTTATAATGATTAATTACTAATTATCAATTATTAATCATTATTGATTAGTATATTACATATTAATAATTAAAATTTAATATTAATTTTTAATTGAGTAATTACTATTTATTTTTTATTTAACAATTATTTACTAATTAATATATTATAATTAACATAATATATGATTGATATATTAATTATTAATAATTTATTTAATAACCTATTATTACTTGTTTTATTGTTAATATGTTAATTAATTTTTAGCAATTAATCTTTAACTAAATAATTAATTACTATATTAATTATTATTTTATTAATACAAGTAAAAACTTAATAGTAATAAATTAATATTTAATTAATAATTAAGTAATTAATATTTATTTATTAGTTATTAAGTATATCTATTTATTAATTATTAATTAATATATAATATAATTAATTATTAATTATTTAATATAACTTTGTTGCTACGTATTAGAAAATGAAAACGGAAAAGAAAAAATAATTTTCAATCATTTTCTACTTTCTTCACAAAAATTACTTTCATTGTTTTCTACTTTCATTTCCGTTTTCAAAAATTTTATTAATCAAACATAATTTGTAGACCGTTTTTATTTTCATGCCTCAAAAAACGTGTAGAAATGTTTTAAAAAACAATTACAAATGCAGCCAATATATTTCTTTTTAATGATGGGGTGTAATGAGCATTTTTTTTAAGTATTATTGTCCTTAAAAGGAATTTATTAATGAATATTTTAGTAATATTAAAAAGGGATGTGTGAAAGCTAAAAAATAAAAATAAAAAAACAAAAGTGTCAATAGACACACTAAAATATAATATACTGAGCACTCGCGGTTTTAATTAATTAAGAGCATGAACGAGAATGAATTACCTTTATAGCATGTTTATCTACGCGTAATTGAAATGAACATGAATCAGAGTTGGTATGATTTGGAGTCAGAATAAGTTGTTTATTTGGTGACAATATTTGGAATCAGAGTCACTTCAAATCTCATTTATGTGTTTACTTACACCCAAAATTGAAATGAGATAGTGTAAAAGTATTTATATACCCTTTAAGTCAATTTTATATTTTTAATTTAAAAAATAAATTATTATACTTATTATATTAAAATTAATCGCAATTCAAATATTTCGTGTAATAATAGGATATTAAAATAATAAATATAAATTATACAATTATTTAAAATATAAAAGCCAATTGTTAAAAAAATTTAAATACAATCTAGATATGGTAATTAAAGATTAAAGGGTTGTTCTTTTATAATAAAATTTAAAAAAATTGAAACTCAAGTTATAATTTTATTTAAATTTATGTTTTTTTAAGTTTCAATTTCATTCAATTTTACTTAATTTTATTTAAATTATAACTTTAATTCAAATTATAATTTAAATTTAATTTAAAAAGTAAATTTAAGTCACACTCTAAAACAATAATAGACCTGAAGCTTTTGTTCACATCTCTGAAGAGCCATGAAGAAATTATGACGAGATGAAAACGTAAGAATGACGCGCGGGAGGAATGGGAGCAGGATTCAATCTTGATCTGGTAATTAAAGACAAAAGCTTTTGTTCACGAAGTACTGACACACTTGAATATGACAGACAAAAGTCAGACGACACGTCACCCTCCACGCGGTCCCATTCTTACCCCCTAAAAGGCCACCGCAGCGGTCGTACGTCAACAACTTCTCCAACAAGAACCTTCCCCTCTCTCTATCCCATAATCAATGCGGAATTCTTTTTTTCTATTATTTTTATTTTTAAGAATGCTTATATGTTACTAGACGGATATTGTTGTCATGAAATGTGAATTAAGGATCCGTTTAAAACATGTATTTAAGTTATTTTTTGAGTTTATTAGCAGAAATTTTTAGGTCCATTTGTTTAATAAATTTAAATTTATAAATTTATTACAATATTTTTTTAATAAAAAATTTAAATTTTGAAAATCATAATTAAGAATCACCAGTTTAAGTGCATAAATTAAACAAATTCTTTAAGAGAGAAAAAATTTTAAAATTTAAATTTTTTATGAAATAAAAAATACTACAATAGAACCTAAATTTGAGTTTAAATTATGTCTCAAACAAGTCATAAAAGTTTAGATTTTGACCTGTAAGTGTAATTCATATTTTAAGAGAAAAGATAGAAATAGCTTAGTTAGAGCATTAAATTAAGAGAGCTCAAAATATCTACACATCTTAATTTTAGTTAAGATTAACTGTAAACTAATTTTCTCATATTTATATTTAGAGTGAATCACTTAAAAATTACTATCTAAAATAATTTTTAATTATTTTAATTAAAATTTAATTAAAATTTAGAGAGTTTTATTAGAGGTGCTTTTATGAGATATACGATAAAAGAAATAAATTTGATAAAATTATTGAATAGTACTGTTTTGCCTAAAATTAAAATTTTTTATGCAGCTAAATTGCTAATTTTATATAGAAACTTGGAGGAAAGTCCAAAAAAAAAAAAAAAAAAAGAGAAGGGGAAATGACAAAGAAAGAAACAAAAAGTCCAAAAGGGTTAAAATGTCACGGATGCTATTCATTACCAGCTTAAACAATCACATCTAATTCGAGTTTATAATTTGAATTTTATTATAGTAAAAAGCTCTCAGAAACAATCACATCTAACTTTTTTGTTACAGTAAAATGCTCTCACTGAAAGTCACATCTCAACTCAAATTAAAAACTCAAATCAGGAAACTAAACAGACCTATAGTTAACCTTATCTTTTTCCAGTTAATTTTAATAGAAAGTCTTATAAAATGACTTAAATGGGACAAATTTAAATTTAAATGATAAAATAAGAGTTTTCAAGATTTAAAAAGTAAAATAAAAATAACTCTAAAGTTCAGAAGTCACATGTAAAATTAATCTTATATATTATTCATATGTTCCTAATATAATCTCTTGGTCAGTTACACAATGTAAGAGAGATATCTTTGCAGGCTAATACAAAATTCTCATGTTTTTATTATAAGAAATACGCTCTCGAATTGACTCCTTAAGGTTAAAAGAACAAAATTCTCTGTCAATATTAAATATTTTTAAGCCATTAATTTTTTTCTTTTCCTTTATTAAGAATATTCACTGTTAAATTCTTATTTAAATTGTGTCGACTATATTTCTTTTTTTTACTTGTAATATAACTCTAATGCGATTTGTTGATTTATAATTATATTTTACTGATGAATATTTAGGTCTCATTTATTTTATCAATTTGAGTTTATAATTTTAAATTTTTATAATAACAAAATTTCAAAAAATATCATATTTAATTTTTTTTATTACAATAAAAAACTCTAAAAAAATATTACATCTCAACTTAAATTAAAAATTAAAATTCGTAAAATGAACCAAATCTTATTAAAAAAAAAAAAAAAAAAAAAAAAAAAAAAAAACTCTCACCTTGCTAGAGCGCAGAGTATTTATCACTGCCTGCCCCTCAGTTACTGGCCGCTGACCGAATTAGGATCGTGGAATGAAGATCGACGGTGGAGGCTAAGGGGAGGATTCTGACAGGAAGGGCGCGTGGCATAATCCGACGGGTATACTCCCAAAGGAAGAGATCAAAGAGTCAAGAGTCATCGTGATCGACGTGTCCCTGAAAGTCCTAGTCAGTCAAAGCAGAAGATGACAAAACTGTACAATCAAGTACAGCCCGCCATTTTTGACTTTTCCTTCTTGATTGACTTTCTTTGCCTACCTTCCTTCGTACCTTACAACCAAATTAAATGAATTGAATTGAATTGAAGATGAATTTGCTTGTGACATTTTTGGGCATTCAAACTTATTTTGAATTTTTTAAATTTAACAAGGATTTTAAAAATATTTGAAAGGGCCTCTAAATGTAACTAGATATATGTTTGTATAGTGCAAGTACAAATTATTTACACTTTTTTGTTTTTTTTTTTTTTTCTTGGTTTAAAAGTTATTAGAGCATCTCACAGTGAACTTTTTAAATTTCAGATAAAACGACTTGAAAGTTAATTTAACTAATAATTTTTAGATGATACACTCTAAGCATACTATTCATTTTAATTAAGTGTAAATTATTTCATATTTATTGAGTTTAAAAATATAAATAACTTTATTGAATTCTAAAAAAAAAAACCTTTGCATTTAATATGGATTGAAACAATAAAATAATACAAAAAATTAAATAGCTAGTCATTTCTTGTTAATTATATTTATTTAGTGTGAAATAGATTCTCTAACATTGCTAACCATTTAGCTAATAGTTGGAGTGGAGAAAAACTAAATTCTAACTAAATCATTGGCTATTATTGATGGTGAAAATTCATCAATAGAAATGTAATAAGTTTCAAAACGGTTTGCGTGTATTTTTATGATCAAAATCACAGTTAAAAGTAATTAAAAAGTAAGAACACACAAGAAGTATAATGGTTCACCATTGATTCAAGAGCTACATCCACTGTGGGGAGGAGAAAGTTCACTATTTTTTCAGAGAGAATTACACACTCTAATTGCTCTGAATGAAACTTAGAGATCTTTCGACCTACAATCCCTTATTTATATCATAGACCATCACCTCTGCTAGTTTTTCTATTTAATTTGAGGACATTCCCCTTATTTTTTTGGGACAGTTTCCCAAAAAATGGAGATTACAATCAATCAGGACTATTTCATTGCTTAAATTTCGTATATTTGAATTACAAATAGCAAATCTCGGAGCAAATCTCATATCTCTCTCGACTTGCGTAGGCTTGCCTTCATAAGCGCTCCCAGAACCATCATCGCCTACAATTCTTGGTGCGGTCGACCTCATATTGCCCTTTGCATCTCCTGAGAGTGGTCGACCTCCTATGTATGCTACTCCCTTAATTAGCGGTTTGTTCCTAAGAGAACTACCATCCGATGTGGCAGCTAGGGCAGAGTTGTCCTCGATCACTTAATACCTTTGTTTATGAAGTGTGGGCCCCCCTTAATACCCGATTTAGGGTTCAAGAATTTACCTTATAACATTTGCCCACCAGGTCGAGTGTTTCCTTTGGATTGCTTTGAGCTTTGACCATGTAAGGGTTTACACCTTAACTCTCCTCCCTTGATTTGCTTGCTTGCAAATGATTCTAGCCCCAAGCCTCTTTAGGCAATGATGGTTCTGCCGCAAAAGATGCTTCTTGGGAAGGGCATCAGTTGCATAGATCAAATCAACTTGTCAGACGTCACTTCTCTTTTTTGAATGGATGAATCTAGGCTGTTGGATTGCATCTTTTAAGTTTTTTGTTTATGCCCTCGCCGTTGGATCATGACTTGTCATCTCTACCATTGGATTAACAATCATTTGATCTAACGGTTTAGGGTCGAGGCTACATTTCTTTATGAAGAGCGGTTCCCAAATGAGTCTTTCATCACTTTATTATGAAAAAACCTCTGATACTCAGTAAAAATTTCTTTAGAACCTCCAATTTCTTCCATTTTTGAAGCTTTCTTAAGGATTTCCTTGCCAAATTTCCAAACTTCTTCCAGTCTTCAATTGAACTTCTTCCATTTTTGAATTTATGTTAAGTTTTCCTCCGCATTCCTCTTTCATTTTCATTTTTTGCTGTAACTTAGTTTCCCGACTCGAAACCATGTTGATTCACATTGATCCCTGCACAAAAAATTGTTAAAAATAAGAAAATATGGACTGAAACTTACCTTTTGGTGTTTTCGCACTATTCTGAATGAATTTTCTAGGTTTTGACCAAATTTGAGGAATTTTTGATTCTGGACCCTTGTTGAGTTTCTGAGTTTTGTTTTGAACACTCATCTTTATATTGAATGCTCGACGTCTTGCAATCTATTGGTTTTTAGGTTTTAACTTTAGATAGTTGCTCTTAGAGCCGATTGTTTAGCTAACCTTTCCTTTTCCTCTCTCGATTCATAGGGTTCTAACTTAAATTCTTCCTTTTCAGAATTAATCATGGCACACAAAAAATATAGTCTTCGAGAGGGGTCATCTTCCGTGTTTCTCATGAGGTTGGTCCCTCCTTCAATCTATGAGCCATCAAGACGCTCTTCTTCAACGGAGGACAAACTTTTGTTGAGGGAAATTGATAAATACACGGCCAACCCCTGAGAAGATGTTGATAGCGTTGACTGTATGATAGAAGGCGATGATGATGATGATGATGACGACGTCTATAACAACTGTTTTAGCTAAAAACATGATATAATTAGTATGGTTGGAATTGCTCTTAGTAATTTGTTATTGTCTTTGTCAATGTTAGACGAGTTAGGACCAGGAATTTATTTTGCTTAGTTTATTTCGTATGTATTATTTTTCAATTCACTTTTTGTTATATCCGGTCCCAATCACTTATTGTAATTTAGTAATATATATAAGATAAGATTTTTAAAGATCATGGATAATAAATTTGATTAATAATAAAAAAAGGTTTTCGCTTTACAACTTTTTCTTCGTGTTACATGCATAATATAACAAAAAAGAAGTTCTTTCTTCTCCAAATGTTTTCTTTTTAAATGAATTTCTTCGCTTTTCTGCCAATTGTAACTACCTGAATGTTTTTTTTTTTTTTTAAAATGAATTTTTCGCTTTTCTTCCAATTGAGACTACCTAAATTGGTGTTTAGTATATGTGTTAGTTGTTTGTAATGTATTGAGTTTTAAATTTAAGTTCCACAGATTACATTGTTTTTTAAAGGACAATGACGAATTAAATTCTAATCTAGGATGGATATATTAGGAGAAATGTTGTATAACAAGTTCGTTAACTTTCATAAAACACAATTAGACATATTGAAATGAGAAAGGCCGCAACTTTTGGGCATGTAGAGTGTTTTGAAATGATTTTGTTTGAAGGGGTTCTTAGTGCACCCAACCTTTAATAAGTAACAGTTTGGTCCCTAATTTTTATTTTTTTTATTTTTTGAGCAAAACAATCCTTAATCTCTTTTAACAAGTACATTGGTAAAAAATTGCACGTGTCGCTCACATGACTTTCTAATACGGGGCATGTTGGTAAAAAGTCCTATTTATTGAATTTTCTTTCTTTTTTCTTTATTTTTTTTCTCAGCAACAAAACAAAGTCAATGCAATCAACAATTTTTCTTACATTAAACCCAACTGAGTTCTTCTCGCCATCCAATCCCAAGAATTGCAAGGCTTCTCATTCGATCATTTCTGCATGTTCGAGTTCAAGGTCCGGCATTGCGCACACAGGATGTCTCATGAATGGACGACGTGCCCCTTCACCCACCCTAGGGAGAAGGCTCGCTGAAGAGATCCCCGGAAGCACCACTCTGGCACCACCTGTGCCGAGTTCCAAAAAGGAGATTCTTGTGAGTTTACCACTGCCACCGCCTTCTTAGTCTTCGCCTTCCTACACTTTCTCGAGCCGGTACAAGGGAGGACTGGGCGGCCGAGGTAGAGGTCAGGATTTCACGGCAGTGCTGATTGGAGGAGGAAATTTGAATAAATAGAATAAGAATAGGATGATTTTGAAATTTTAAATTAGGAGAGAGAGAAGAACGAAGATCGGTGATGATTACCTCGGTGTCGAGATTGGAGGAGGAAATGGAAGAGTTGGTTGGAGAGGAAGGTGGGGGAAGGAGATCGTTTGTTGGATCTAGGATTTTGATAAGCCTCTGGTACGCTTTACTTACGTGCGGAGGAGGGTTAGAGAGAGAAATGTGGTTGGTGCAAGAGCTGGTAGTGGGGATACGAGTCAGCAAGGAATTACTCGGGGAGAAGATGAGCTGGCATGTTCAGTGGCTGAGCTGGCAATTTCCGGGAGAGGTTAGATTGTTTGTTATGGGGAGTTAGTTACTGGATATAGCATTACTATAAATAGTGTAGTCAAGGCTAGGGGAGGGCATTCAATCATTTTCTCATAAACTTCTTAGACAAGTTGTTAGGGAGTGCAAGGGGTCACTCTTACACCCCCATACCTATTTTCATTTCCAATTCCTAGATTTTGTACATTTTCACCATTAATAATAGCATTCAAGAGTGAGATTGAGTTTGTGTGCACAATTCTTGTGTTATAACACTCTAATTGTTATGCGATTGCTATGGATTCCGTATCTATGAATCTTGATTTCTCCATCCATAAGTCATACAGCCAACACACAAGTATATTGACCATCAATTATCAGTGTCTCACCTATAGTGGATCAAGTGCATGAGTCATGGATGCGAACTCAAGTATCCATTTCAGGAGTAAGATTAATGAAGGATGGTAATCAAAGCGTCATTGATTCTTATAAACAGAATTATTAAACCGAATCAATTAACACTTTAGGTACAGTCCAATGTCATACCTCAATACTGGTATACATCAAGGTTTCTACTCGGAACTGATCCGATGGTCAAGACAAACCGTCCCTCCAAGGAAGTAGACAACCTTTACAATCTTAACATGAATAAGATCCCCAAATCTTATTCCATTGATTGCGGACCTTTTATTTAGACTGTTATCGAATTACCATATCTTCTATGTATACCCCGTATACAATGGTAATTCGATATGTTACCAATAGCCTATGAGTATTTATGTTTACTCAATTAATCATACATTCAACAAATGAAAGTAAATAGGACACCACTTATTAAACATGAATAACCTCTTTTATTAATATCAAAATGTCAATCTATAGAAAATCCCTAGAATCAATTTTCTATCCTTAGGGCATATATAGATCCCAACATGTCTTAGTTTTCTTCGATGACGTACTTGTCTATAGCCGGACATTGGAGGAACATGTACATCATTTGGACCAAGTGTTGGCGATTTTACAGCAGCACAATCTTTTCACTAATGCGAAGAAGTGCAGTTTCGGCCATCAGTCTTTGGAGTACTTGGGACACATTGTTTCGAGTAGGGTGTGTCAGCCGACCAAACCAAGATTGACGCAATGTTGAATTGGCCATCTCCGACTACGCTGCGTGATTTACGCGGGTTTCTGGGGTTGACGGGGTATTACAGAAAGTTTGTTGCTGGGTATAGTCAAATAGCGGGACCTTTAACAAATTTACTCCGGAAGGATGGATTTCATTGGATGGAGGATGCAGAAAGGGCTTTTGCTTGTTTAAAAAGTGCTATGTCTTCTGTGCCGGTTCTGGCTCTTCCTGACTTCATAAAACCCTTTGTGCTAGAAACGGATGCTTCAAGATTTGGCGTGGGAATGGTATTAATGCAAATCCAAGAACCTATTGCATATTTCAGTCAAGCTTTATTGTTGCGGGCTCAAGGAAAGTCAATTTATGATAGGGAGTTAATGGTCATTGTGTTGGCGGTGTAAAAGTGGTGGCTGTATTTGCTGGGACGACATTTTGTGATTCGTATTGATCAATGGAGCCTTAAGTATCTTTTGGAACAACGTCTTATAAGTGTTGAGCACCAAAAGTGGCTTACTAAGTTGTTGGGATATGATTTCAAAATTCAGTATAAACCGGGGCTGGAAAATCATGCTGCAGATGCTCTTTCGCGTGTTGTTCATTCACCATAATTGTGTGCCTTGCTGGTTTCATCCATCGTGAACACGCAGGAGTTGCAGCAACAAGTATTGCAAGATGAGCAACTGGGCCAAATTGTTTCTGCATTGCAACTTCAGCCCGAGGCCCATTCGGGATATTCACCAGTACAGGGGCAGTTAATGTATGGGGTAGGATGGTTGTGCCTTGCAGTTTGCCTTTCATCCCTAAGCTGCTTCATGCTTATCACGATGGTGTAATAGGTGGCCATTCGGGTGTCCTTAAGACATACCGCCGCTTGGTAGCGGATTAGTTTTGGTCGGAACTGAAGAAGGACATCACCTCGTATGTGGCTGCTTATGATGTGTGCCAGCGCTGCAACGCTTCCACATTGGCACCTAGTGGCTTGCTGCAACCACTTCCCATTATGAAACAGGTGTGGGAGGATATTTCAATGGATTTTATCGAGGGGTTGCCACGTTCGGAAGGATTCGACACGATCATAGTGGTAGTGGACAGGCTCAACAAATATGGACATTTCATTGCCTTGAAGCATCCCTTCTCGGCTGAAACGGTGGCGAGGATTTTTATACGTGAGGTGATTCGCCTCCATGGGATACCGCGGAGAATTGTGACGGATCGCGATAGAATATTTCTTAGCCATTTTTGGACTGAGCTTCACGAGCAAATGGGAGCTACTCTTGCACATAGTACCGCTTACCATCCCTAGACAGATGGTCAAACGGAGGTGGTGAACCGGTGTGTCAAAACTTATTTGTGTTGTTTTTTATCGGACAAACCGGGAAAATGGCACCGGTGGTTGGCTTGGTCAGAATATTGGTATAACATCACATTTCATACATCGGCACGCACTACTCCGTTTCAAGTGGTATATGGCCGTGCTCCACCTCCACTGTTGCGCTATTGACTTGGGGCATCTGCGGTAGACTCGGTGGATCAGCAGTTGCAGGACCGGGATGCCATGCTGGACTTACTTAAGTCTCACTTGCTTCGCGCTCAACAGCGGTGGCTGATGGTAAACGTAGGGATGTGCAACATGAGGTTGGTGATTTGGTGTACCTCAAGTTGCGCCCTTATCGTCAGGTGTCTTTAGCTTGATGACAGAATGAGAAGTTAAGCCCCCGTTTCTATGGTCCCTATGCTATCACTGCCTGAGTTGGCCCTATGGCGTACCGCCTTCGTTTGTCAGAGGAAGCTACCATTCATCCGGTCTTTCATGTTTCCCAACTACACTGTGCCCTGGGTCAAGGACAGGCTGTGTCTTCGATTCCTCTCCAATTGACCGGTGATTTGGAGTTACCTTGGAGTCTTTCGAGGCTGTCGACCACCAGTTTCTTCATTTTCACCTTGAGGACAAGGTGAGTCTTCGAGGTGGGGGTAATGATAAGCCTCTAGTACGCTTTACTTACGTGCAGAGGAGGGTTAGATAGAGAAATATGGCTGGTGCAAGGGCTGATAGTGGGGATACGAGTTAGTAAGGAATTACTCGGGGAGAAGATGAGCTGGCAATTTTTGGGAGAGGTTAGATTATTTGTTAGGGGGAGTTAGTTACTGGATATAGGAATACTATAAATAGTGTAGTCAAGGCTAGGGGAGGGCATTCGATCATTTTCTCAAAAACTTCTTAGACAAGTTGTTAGGGAGTACAAGGGGTCACTCGAACACCCCCATACCTATTTTCATTTCCAATTCCTAGATTCTGTACATTTCCGCCATTAATAATAGCATTCACGAGGGAGATTGAGTTTGTGTGCACAATTCTTGTGTTATAACACTCTAATTGTTCTGCGATTGTTGGTGAGCTTATCAGATTTCTCGATTTCTATGGAAGCTGAGGTTTTGGGGGAAGTTTTAGAGAGAGAGAGAGAACATAGGCATTTTGTTGTTGTGGTTGATGAAATATGAATGATGCTTGTATTATTTGTGTTTATTCTTTGCTTTGAAGGTTGTAATGTAAAAGATTGAGAAAGACAACTTATGGTTTCGAAGAAATTACTTGATGGCTGATGTTGCTTTTATTGTTGTTGTTGATGTCTTCCATCATCGGCGAGGAAAGTCTGACGGAGGTTGGGGATATTTAGAGTTCAGACATTGTTGGATTTGGAGATGAAATTCAGGGAGAAGAAGAAGAAGTCTTTCTAATGGGGGCATTTAAGTCATTTTATTAGAAAAAGGGTCACATGATGGGTCACGTGAATTTAACATATGTTAACGAAAAGGACCAAATTGCACATGTTTAAAGAGGTTGGGATATTTTTGCCAAAAAGAGTTAAAGATCAAACTGTCACTTATTAAAGAGGTTAGGGATCATTTGTGCCAATAACTCTTATTTGAAGTATGAAGATAAAAATGAAAACCTTTTGTGCACGTTGTTATAATCAATTCTGAAATTATGTATAGTTGTTTTTCTGAGAAATTATTTTGAGTATAAAAAAAATCAAATTGTGTTTAATTATGTTTCTCAAATTATATCTGCAGTATATATATCCTAAAAAGTGAAAACGGAAAATAGAAAATGACTTAGAGCGTTTTCCCATGTGCTTAACAAATTATGACAACATCTTTTTTTTTTCATGCTCATTTTCTTTTCTACTTCTAGTGAAAAAGGAATTGAACAATTAAAAACCATTTTCAACTGATACACCTCAAAACGCATGAGAAAGTGTTTCGAAAATGCCACAAAACAGACCTATTTTTCTCTCATCGTTTGGGGTCCATTTGATATTATTTTTATAGGCTGATTTTAACTTTTTTAAAAAAAAATTATAGCATGTTTTGGTGTTTAGTAAATCATATTTTTGTCTGTTAAATAATAAAATTTAAGAAGCAGGTCATTAGTTGCTTTTACATAGATATTTCATTTGTTATTGTCAAAATTTACTAAAAGAACCTTAATAATATAATTTAATTCTCTATTTATCCATTTTATTTTTTTCATACCAAATTAACAAAAAAAATATTTTATCAATATTTATTACAAATTAAAACATTTTATAAATATACTATATTAAATTTTACCTAAATATTTTTCTATAATTATCAAAATGTTTAAAATAACAACAATAAATAATAATCTAAAAATTTATTTTTGTAGAAAATTTTAAATAATAAATTAAAATGAAATTTATTTGTTTAGTATTTTGATATAAAAATTCTATGAATATTGACTTTAAAGATAGAAATGAAACATTTTTTTTAAGAAAATAATAGAAATGAAACTAACTATAAATATGTGTGTTAAATTATGTATGTTTTAGTAATTATATATCTTCACACTAATTTTATATATAATTTGTTGAATACTAAAATTTTTGCTTTTGATATTCACAACAGTTTGAAAAAAAAAAAAAAAAATTACCAAACACCTACATATTTCTAGTCATAACAACTTTTAACTAAAAGCATAATAATAACAATTTTCAATAGCACAACAATATCAAACTCGCGTTTAGAAATTAATATTTAATGCAAAATTAAAACAATCCTCCAAAGTAAGCCCCACCCATTCTAGTGCATATCATTTGACCTAATGATTATTTGTATTTATCCTTTAATCTTCAATCTACACAAACAGTTTTTAGCAAAAAGCTACACAAACAATGATTTATAAAGGCCAAATGCTAAAGATAGGATGATATCATTCCGAGGATAAATCTGCTACAATTATGAATTTCTTTCTTTCTTTCTTTCTTTTTCTTTTTTGGATGTTCTAAGAATCAATTTCCTGACTTAACATCCGATGCTAACTTATATAACCTCTTAAAAACCACACATTTTAGTGATTTAGAGTGTGACAGTAAGATGTTGACATAATGTAGTGATATAATGATTTAACAGCCATGGCGTTACTCCACTTGCACCAAAATTATTTACTCAATTCGCAATACAAACTTAAATTCTTTAAAAAAAAAAAAAAAAGTACAAGCATAATATTAGATAATTTTCAAATAAGCTTTATTATTCTCTTTAACAAAAATTATGTGATAGAGTATATAACATATGCAAATTTCTGTAAAAGAAAATTCTATAATAAAATACAATAATTTATCGAAATTTTATAAGAATTTAACGGTGCAAGACTTACTAGTAATATTTCTTTAGGATCGACTATATAAATTTTAATTTTTCACGCAGCTATGTTCAAAATTAGACTTTTTTGAAGACTTAGATGTAGAATATCATTACTAACTATTTTGATCCACATAATTATTAGTCTATGCCTCCATCTCCTAGTATTAGGTATAAGAGTGTTCTCCTAAACATGAACTGATGTTTCTAGCGGTCTACGTTAGACATGTCCGTACTATCTCAAGCAACTTTCCCGTACTTTGTATTTTATTGGTGCTACACCTACTTTATTATAAATAATTTTTTATTTCTTATGTGATTCATTTTCATATGATCACTCATCAATCTTAATATATATATTTTTATCACACTAATTTTATATGTACGTTATCTCTTAAAAAAATAATAAGGGAGAAAAAAGAAGATTAAGACATTCACAGCAGCGGGCAGCCATAGCTGGAAAAATAAAAAAAAAAAAGAAGGGCTTCCAAACATTATCTTTTGGCTGTAGAAAATGAAACGCCCCTGAACATCGACCATTATATGTGTCCAGTCAGCACGGCAAGCATTTTGCATCTGTACGAAGTTTTTGAACGCTCATTTTAATTTATTAATTTAAATTAAAATATAATTTTATATAAAATTTTTTTATTATAATAAAAATTAAATTTAATTATTTTTTAAAAAATTTATTATAATAAAATTTAAAGTCTTGTTTACTTTTACAATTTAAATTTTTTAATTTAAATTAAAAAGTGATATTTTTTTTTTTTAAAAAATTTATTATAATAAAAAAAAATTAAATATAATATTTTTTAAAAATTATTTACTATAAAAATTTAAAATTTAAAATTTAAATTAATAAAATAAATAAGACTTAAATTTTAAATTTAAATCAGTAAAATTAACAAAATTATAAACTCTTTTTCTTTCTTTCTTCTAATCTATTTTGCGGTCTTTTCATGAATAATGGGGTTAGCTTTTTATTTATTTATTATATTTATTTATTTTTTCTTGGATACCTTTCCAAGCTCTTGCGTTGTGGCATCTGTCACTTGTGATCTGTCCCAAAAATGCTTTCCTTGTTCTCCAATTATTCGCCTTCTGAACGGTTTGAGATTGACCCTCCAAAAAATAAGAACACCAGAAAACAAAAACAAAAGAAATTCGTTCAGATTTACGTCAGAGACTGGATTGATTCTGTCGTTTTCTGTTTTTCATCAAGGGCAGCCTCTACTTGTATGCGGAAAAGCCACTTGTTGACGATAATTTCATGCTATTCTACTATTTTTTGTCAACAAATTGATTACTCATAAGTTTCATCTGGAGAATTCTATTACTTGATTTTTAGAGAGAAGGAAAAAATTATTACAGAAAAAAAAAAAATTTCTCCGTTATTAATATCTTTCTTTCTCTCGTGTTTCTTTTTTTTATGCGCCGCTTATTTTTTTTCTTTTTAAACTCTACATAATCTTTTAATTAGTTGCCAAATCTTTAACCCTACAAACAGGACTCTAGGTCTCATAACAATAATTATAATGGTAGTTGCGTCTTCATGGACGGAGAGAAGGGATAGGAGGTGCCGGTTTTTTAACCGATCATGTTGTGCACGTCAAATATCTGATGCACCTACAATCTCAGAATCACACTCTTCTCATTATAGTTGCGCATGAATAAGCATTTAATGTCAATGGTGAAGTCACGTAGATCCTCACCGATCTATCTTTTATTGTCTTCATGAACAACTTATTACCTATTAGGCTCAGAAATTTTGTTTGGGTTTTAGTTTTTATTTTTATGTAATAAAGACGATGTTGATTTTGCCATTTTAGTTTTTATGTTTTAGTCATGTAATAACAAAAGTTTTCACCCCACCATTTTATATAGTGGTAGTATGTCTACCCTACTAGGTTTGATTCTATGTAGTGCTGTGAGTGATCATAGTGCTCTGAGTCTTTTAGTCTCAATTGACTGGTTTTATTCATAAATTGTAATGATTTTATTGCGCTCGATTATTAATGTGTCAAGCGAGTCTTTCCCCATTAGGACTCGACACTCGTATTCATTTTCATACCTCATTCATCTATATAGTTGAATTTAATTTTCGTCTGCGGTTGAATACCCTTATATTAGTGGTTATTTACAACTATTTTAAAGTATGTATTTTTTCAATTCTTAAATGAAATTTTCCCATTAAAAAAAAAAAAAAAAAAAAACTCTAAACTAATAGCACCATGCTTTTCTGAACCGGCAATTTTGTAATAACAAATTTAAAAAATTTGGTGATATTCAAGGTAAAAAGAGAAAATATGCTTATCCAACTTTTATTTTTTTGAAAAATTGTTCTTTTTTTTTTTCCTTCACTTTTAACTTTGTTCCTTTCCTCTGTTTATATATAAAGAAACAGATAAATAAGTAAAATAAAGTATCAGAAGTTGTCAATGTTTGGATTTTGAAACATTCCAGTAACGTGAACTTAAAATAATCTCAATAATAGAATCTAGTATATTTTGGAAAATTTAGTCAAATTGTTGACCGACTTGTAATATCGATACTCATAAATGGTTGACCGAGTTGTGATAACCAATTCTTTATTTCAATATATATATATATATATATATATATTATTCTCCATAAATCTAGTCAAGAATTCGACATGTAACATTGATTCGCATAGTAGCCAAAGGTAAAAAAAAAAACGTGGAGTAAGCATGATTAAGAATAGTACTTAATATAGATATTATTGTTGTTATTTTATTTCAACATAATTCTTGATTTAGGAGCCACTATTTTATAATTCCTCATAGGATAGGTAAGCATTTGGCCAAGGCTGAAGAAAGGTCATGTTTCTTTCAAAATTATTTGCTTCCAACATATATTCCAATGGATTTAAGAAACCGCCCTTATTTAGAGCGCATGGTATTTATCTCAATATTGAAATAATTAAACTATAAGTGATTTTCAAAAAATTATATCTAATTGCATAATCGGGGGAAATTTGTGTACATGCTAAAGTATTTAGGTTGCGTTGAGTACGAGGGTTCTAGAATTAGAATAATGATTCTGGTTCAAATCTTTGTTTGTTTACAAAAAAATAAAAAATAATTTTTAAAAATTAGTGTTTAATTTGGATAGTTCTGATTTTAAGATTTAAATTTTAATATGATGTTTTAAACTAAAACCACTTTAAAAAAATCCACATTCTCCTTTAATTTTAAATAATTCAAACCTCTAATTCTAATTTTAATTTTAAAATTATAATTTAGACTCTTTATTTAAATTATAAATCATAATTTTAATTTTAAAATTAAAATCACTTTAATTTAAATTTTCCTACAAAACATAACTTTTCTGGCATGACTAGTTTCACTTTTTCAATAACCTTTTTTTTTTTTTTTTTTTTTTTTTTTTGATTATTTACAATTGGCTTCTGGCAGCAGTACTGGTAGATTAATGATGACAATATCTTGTAGCAAAGTCAAACTTTATTATGATGAGCAAAACAAAAAAAATGTCAAAACGTTATTATGCATGACATTGTACCGTACTACTTTTTTTTGAGTTAATAATTAGAATATTAGACTGCACTTCTAATAGCGTTTGAATTATGATGTGGCTACCTTAATTCCGCCTCCTTTGATTAAATGGTCATTGACAAATTCAACCTTGTTTATATGATTAATTATTTTGTAAATACAGAGAACTTCAGTCAACAAACTTATGATTGCAAGATTAACTTCGTGTACGTGGTTGCTAAAATAGCCACATTATATATTTTATTAGAGAAAATTAACTTTATTATAGTTATTTATTTTTATATTAGTAAATACTTAAATTTGGTAGTTTAGATTACTTACCTAAATGACATGTCATTGTAACTTGTATTTATATAGAGCTTATTTTATAGTGTTTTTTATTAGTAAATTTTTCATTTTTTTTTTAATATATATCCACACATTATCAAACCGCGTTAAATATAATTGTATTATGCCATTGCTTTTATTTTCTATTTAATTATTGTTATTTTTAATATTGAAGTTTAGAATTTGAATTCCTCACTTTAGTTTTTTTTTTTTTTTTTTTTTTTTTTTTTTTTTTTTAAGGTATTAACTTGGATTAGAAAATTTTTTTTTTTTTTTTTTTTTTTTTTTTTTTTTTTTTTTTTTTTTTACTTTTTACTGACCGCCTGCGTGCGAGCGTAAATTTAAGGGAATCAATAGATATTCATTACTTTTCCAACCAAAAGCTATACAATATAGGAGAATGTTCAGTTATTTTTTGGTCCTTTGGAATCTTTCCGCCACAATCGTGTTATTGTGTTATACAATTTCTATGAATAATAACAGCTAGTGCTCCTTTACTTGAATATATATATATATATATATATATATATATATATAGCATGGTCTTAAATACGGCATTTTTCATATAAATAATTTTTAACTTTTGGGTGTAATATTAAACAACTTAAACGTAACATGGTGATAGATTATATTTTATTGAGTGTTACACTTTAATAAAATGAGTGTTATATGAATGTACAGACAATGCTATATTAAGAAAAAAAAAATTACATCTAATGGATAGGTAAAGCCATCATACTAAAAAAAAGTTTTACACGACGTTAAATTGTCGTGTCTGTTTGAACTAAAGCAAAAATAAAAAATAAAAAATAAAATAAATAAATAAATAAATAAAATAATTAAATTTTAACGCTAAGGTTTTGTTTGGTACGAGGAAAGAAAATAAAAAAGAAAAAATATATATATATTATCAAGGTGATGAAAATTGAAAGGAATGGGATATCTTTTTGTTTATTGGATGTGGCATGGATTTTCTCATCTTTAGAAGATATCAAATTTGATGTTTTCTAAAGAATTTGAAAGCTCTTACTCAATTTATTGTCCTCTCTTTTTCCTCCCAACAAAAAGTTAAAAGTGCTAAATCGTTCTACACATCGTCTTAGCTCTCACATCAAACAAGCTTTAAAGCTGGCCTTCTCATTAGTAGGTTTGTATTAATGATTTCAAATTTAGAAGGTTTTGAAATATTAGCTTGAGACTCTAGAGGTTCTATTCAATTTAATTTAGTTTATATAAGTTTTATGTTGTGTACTTCGTATCTAATAATAACTATATGGTCCATATCTATCTATCTAGAAAAGTCAAAATTAATACCGAATAAATATCTGTAAATGGCTTAGGGTTTCAACAGCCATGATATCCATTCCCTCACAACCGAAAAAATTAATGCTTGTGTGAAAACTAGTGCTGAAACTTTAGACGGGCCGTCCGTGACCACCGAAAATTTTAAATTTTTATCCGATGACCGAGCCACCTCGAGCCTGAATTTTCAAGCTGTCCGACCCGACCCGAGGAAGACCATGGACGGGCTTCAGGTAGGTTTTGCTACCCGAGCCCGGTCGGGCATCCTGAGCCCACCATTGGTGCCCAAATTTTTTTTATTTTTTATATGTTTATATACTATTATTTATATTATATATATATATATATTTATTAATTGTATATGGTATGTATATAAATGATTTTTAAGATATTTATTGTAAAAATTATACAAAAATTATAAGGGAGATTGTAATTTGAAATTTGAAATAAACATGAAACTATATAAAAAAATTTGTTTATTTATTAATTTTTAAATTTGTAATTCATGATTGTCTCGTTAAAAACTCTTACCAAGAAAAACCCAATTAGGAAAAAAAACTTGGTAAGAAAAAAAAGTGTGCAATCATTCTGGGACAAATTATAAATTTGACAAACTTACAAAGTCTATACAAGATTACAATAACATTGTACAAAGTAAATAAATATTTACAAATTATAATAATAGAATTTAATTTAAAGCTGAAGGATCGTCTTTAAAATTAAAAGTTAATCTATTAAATTCATCAATCCATTCTTGGCTTGCCGGTAAAATTGTATTGTGTAAGCATTGGTCGGAACGATCCCAATCCTTGATGCACACCAAAGCTTCAACAATGTCCTGTTCCAATGTGTTTCTATGTTCTTCAAGTATTCGGTAAGTCATACTGAAGGCTTGTTCGGCTAAAACAATGGAGACTGAGATCGAAAAAATATCCATTGCCAATCGAGTTAGGATCGGCTAAGTTAATGGTTGTGCCCTCCACCACTAAACCAAATCAAACATTTCACTATTGTTGACTACTAAGCCCTCACTCAGGTACGTCATTAACTCGTTGAAGCCGCCGCTGTTGCCGCCACCTCTTGATGAAGATCCACTCCTAGATTCTTCTTGACCTTCAGTCGTTGTTGTCATCATCTTCTTCTTCTTCTTCAACCCAAAAACATTCAAGAATGAATTCGGATTGTCGTCTCGTTGTTGCGGTTATTCTACACAAGTTGGGTTTCTAAACCTACTTTCATAAGAACTATAGAGAGATAATATTTTTCCCTTTATAATAGGAAATTTGTCAATGGTCAATATCTAAAAAGTCTAATAAGTTTTCTAATCCACTTTCTAAAAAATAACAATTTTAATTTAGGATAAAAATAACACCGAAACCATACAACAACTGGTAATTTAGCCCAATATTTTTTAAACTTCTTTTCCATAGAAGTGATAGGAACTCCTAAAACCTCGTGTGTCGTAAATTCACTAAATAAAATAGCCATTCTTAAAAATTCTCCTAACACTAATGGTGATGTTGGGTAATAAGTTTCACTAAGCTTTAAAGTAACCTCGTGAAGTCTACCTAAAAAGTTATACAAGAGTTCGGCAATTTGCCAATAAGTTTCATCTATAAATCCTGGTCCTAATTTTGCACTAACATAGTTTGTTATAGCATCTTTATAGGGGATGCATTGTTCAAGTATTATATAACTCGAGTTCCACACGGGCATATCTAAGGCTAATGCTCTTGGATTTTAATTACATGCTTGTGGAAACCTAAATCAATCTTGTATTCTTTTATTACTACCTTGAATCTGTGCAATGTTATCTCTAATTCTTTTAATATTACCTGACACATTGATTTTAAATTGAATTTTACTATTAAATTAATTACATGACATGCATAACGTTGGTGAATTATATCATTATCACGGAATAAGTCTTTATTGGCAACGGCGGGCCAAATATATGTCGTTAACACAATGCAACCACTAGTAAAGTGTATTAGGATTATATACAATTTTAATATAACACTGCCAATTCCTTTGTTCGATAAAACTAAGTGGTTGATCTAATGTGGCTACTAATCGTGTCAATTCCATATGATGGAATTACGGATTGTATTTTCAAGTGGTTAGACCACCGGATTGACAGCTAAATGATAATTGTGTTTGACGGTGATCGGGTCCGCCTCCTTGCTTTTGAAGACAATTTTCAGCATGTCTTCTCAAGTGTGTTGTTCCATGAATAGTGTTACATTGTAATTTATCACCACAATATTTCCATTGAGCTATGTATTTAATGTTACTGTTATTGTCGACCTCCTCGAATGTGTTGAAATACTCCCAAACTGTTGAGGTGCACTTGCCTTTCTTCTTAGAACTTGCAACATTAGCACTTAACACTTCCGCTTGCCTCTCCTCCACGTCGACCATCATTATGACCATGAGGTCCACGACCTATAGTACGTCCAACACGGCTCGGATTTGCAGTTTCCTCAGCGGCTCTTTCTGGTGTTTGCGATTCCTATGTGAAAAACATTAGTAGAAAATTGTCCTTCTTTAATATTGAATTGGGCATCAACGGGAATATCACCACCATAATCGGAAGAATCCATTATGAAAAATAAGAGAGACCGAGAGCACTTTGAGAGAGATTAAGAGAGATTTGAGCAAGATTAATAGAGATTTGAGAAAGATTAAGATAGACTTGAGAGAGATTGAGAGAAATTAAGAGAAGATGAGAGTTTTTGGGTGAGAAAAATGGTTGGGGAGGGGGTATTTATAGGGAATTTTTTTGCTTGAAAAATTTTTTTTTCCCTTAAAAATTTTGCTCCAAAGGTAACTTCATTTTCGGGGGGGCGGGTTGGCTTGGGCAACTTGGGCAAAAAAAAAAAAAAAAAAAAAAGTCGTTGGAGTCTGGCGGCGGGTCAAGTTCGGCAAAATGTAGCGTTGCTTTCAAAATTCGGGCTAACGATCAAAAAATGGGATTGAGTCAGGCAAATTTAAAAACCTAGCCTTTTTTTTTTTTTTTTAGATTTCGGATAAAAAATCGGACAACAGGTTGGGCTTTGGGTTATGGTGGAAAATTTTATAAAAAAAACGGCCACACGGTTCCCCCACCAGCGGCGGACTGCCGGAAGGGTTTTTCCTTAGGCTGCCCGAGCCCAAGCCCGGGAAATTAGGGTGGATGGGCATCGAATGGTGCTTGCCCACCAAGCATAAAATTTTTTGGGCTTCAGGCAGGCCCATTGCCCAAAGTTCCACCACTAGTGAAACCGAGTCTAATATCAAATTGATCCTCAATTCATAGATTCTCTTAGTTAGGTAGTTGCTTTCTTGTCACTCATGATTGTTTCTTGAATCAACTCTCATCCAACCTAGACATTTATTTATAGAATTCTATGATAAAATATAAAAAACATTTAACCCATGCATTTTGTTATTCCAAAATTTTAAAAAATAAAATAAAATAAAATTTTCATCAAGTTCCATTAATTTTATATACCTTTTTATATACCTTTTTCATTTTTAATATAATTTTGATGTAATTTGAAAATGTATAATTATGCAAAACCAAAGGACAATGGTTTATAATCCACCATGGAAACCTCATTTTGTTTCGTAGGCTTGATAAGATATAACCTCTCTACTGATTGGACTTACCTTCCTTCTCTGTCATCACGCATGCAAAATTACATTCCTTCAAATACGCACATGACGCGCGTACATATATATATATAAAAAATGCTAACATTACTCTTTTTATTCATGTTTTTGATACTTTCTAGATTTATTATTTGATACGTAAAATCTACTAATATAATATATTATTATTTAAACAAAAAATGAGATAAGCGGAGTCCACATTTCAAACAATGAATGTAGAATGTGACAAAAAGAGTGACATAAAGAGTGACGCTAGCATTTCTCTATATACATATAAGTTAAGGGTCCGTTTAGAAAGGTATACGCATATCATAATTTTTTATTCTGAAGTTTAAAATTTAAATTTTTTGTGAGAAGAAAATATTGTAGTAGAATTAATAATTTGAGTTTGATTATATGAAACAAACATACCTTTAGGGTGCGTTTGATTGAGTGAGGAAATGGTAATGATAATAATAATGGAATAAAATAGAAAGGAAATATGATTTTGGTTTTACTTTTACAAATGTAATGAAATGAGATATGAATATTTTCATGTTGACAAAATTACCCTTCATGCTAATATAACTAATATCATATATATTAATATAATCATTTAATAACTAATATTATATATATAATTATAAGGATATAATATATATAATTATAATTATAGTTATATAATATTTATTATTATAAAAAATCATAATATATAATATAACAAAATAATAATATTGTGATTATTTTATATTAAAATGTTACCTTTACTATATTATATTATTAGAAATATTGTATAATTATAAAAATGTAATAATATAATATAATATAACATATTATAATTATAATATATAATATAGTATATTATCATTTCTAATAATAGTATACTATCTATTATCTATTATAATATAAATTTATATTGTAATTATATAAATACTTAATTATAATATTATAAAATATAATATCTGATTATAATTATAATATTATATATTTAAAATAATAAAATCTTAATTTTAATTATAACTATCATATTATTAATGAAAACATCACATCTATATCCTATAAAATAATATAACAATATAATTTATAAAATATATTTATAAAATATATAATTATTATATTTAATTTTAAAAAAAACACTACTATCCCAATTATTATTATTATTATTTATTACAATATCATAAATATATTTTATTATATTATAATAATAATTTTTAATTACAATATGACGATTATATTGTATATTATATTAATGATAAATATAATTACAATGTATACTACATAATATAAGATATTATTATAATATTCAATATGATATATTATAATATACATATATAATTATAATATATTATATTATATGTTATAAGATATAATTACATTATAATATAACTTATTATAATATAATATTAATTATATTATAAATATTAATATATTTAAGGGTAATGATGAAAAAGAAAATTAAAAGAGCTTGGAATGAGCATTCCTCTCATATGAGGAAAGAATGATGATTCACCCATTTAATGGAAAAAGTTATTCCATTTTAAATGGTCATTTCTTTTCCTAAAACCAACCAAACATAAGAATGAACCTTTTCATTTTCATTCCTTTTCATTTCCCAACCAAATACACCCTTATGGTGCATTTGGTTGGACTAGTGGAATAGTAATAGTAATGGTAATGGTAATGAGAATGGAATGGAATAGGAATGCATTGAAAATAAAAACTGATTCTTTTATTTGGTTGGAATAATGAAATGTCCTCAGAATAGAATGAACTTAATTATACTTTGACAAAAATACCCTTAAAGCATATAAACTATTGTCTTCAACCAAAGAAGCATATGCACTATCATAGAACAACCCAAGTATGAACCAGAGAGAGTGAAGAAAAAATTTTGAAAAAACAATTACTTTTATCTAGAAAACCCCAAGTCTAAAAATCATTGTTTCTTAGTTCTAACCATTATTCAAAGTTTATCCTAAATGTAAGAAAACCATCAATGAAGAACCCCAAATCTTTAAAAAAAAAAAAATGTACACACACACACACACACACACACACACACACACACACACACACACGAAGACAATATGAACGACACCATATCTACAACTAAGAATAAATCCATACAGAAATATGAAAAGCCCAATCAATAGAAGTAACTGGCTTCATGTGTTTCATCTATTTCCATGTTTTCTTAGTTTTTGAAATTTGACGAATAGTGACAATAGAAACGAAAAATGGACAAAGGCAAGCTTTGATGGCGAGCGTCGAGCGGCGCACGATCCAGGCTTCAATGGTGAACGTGAGTTTCGGTGGTCCAACAGGGCTCGAGAGCTCTATAAAAAGCAAGCTTCGGCGATCTCTGACCGTGCTTAAGGTGGATTAGGAGATGGACACCAACTCCGATGATGGCTGGTGGCGCTCGATGGTATCGTCATAGATGGAGTTTCAAGGTTAGCTATTGGCTGGATTTGAGAGAGATTCAGATGAGTTTTGATTTTCATGGAGTGTTTAGAAGGTAAAAAGGGCAGGTAGGGAAAAAATAATTTCTCCAACTTCAGAATAACAATTCCATTGCCCCACTGGATGAATGGTTTTTCCACCAAAATAGGTAAATGGTCTTTCCATTGGAAAGGCCTTTCTTAAGTGATTTTGTTAACCAAACAAGAGATTTGAGTTGTAGGAAAGGAATTGTTTTTGTTTTCCATTCCATTATCTTTAACTAAACGTGACCTTAGGGTCTAAGAAAATAATCAAAGGAGAAAGTGTGAGAGAGCAAAAATTGTGGGGGCATAATGCCAATTATTATTATTATTATTATTATTATTATTATTATGAAACTTCTCTTAAGCCCATTCCATTGGATTCTAGTTTTTCCCTCCTAAATGGAGGCAAATCGCATCAAATTTGCGAAATAATAATAGTTTTCCTTACAACAAGAAGGAAAAAAAAAAGACTCATCAATTAAGCTCGCGAAAATGATAGATGGGACAAGGCTTTGGTTCACTATCAATATGAACGTGAGAAGACCAATCCACACAATCCATCTTGCAAAGCCGTTGGGCAATTGATTGAGCCATATATTGTGTTCTTTGATTGGTCAAAACTCCCTTTAACGTTCGTGTATTTTGGTTAATCACTCCAAAATCTTATAACAAGAATAGTATTCTGTTGAATTAAGTTCGTTCAATTATTTACTGACTGTCCGTCTAGTTTATGGATTCAAATCATGTGATTTAAATTATTTTTAATTTATATGTATTTTTTATAAGAGAAAATACTGTAGTGATCATGAATCATTATTCGAATCGAGAATTTAAATCTAAGAACTAAACAAACCATGAATTTCCCATTTCTCAATTACCTCTTCGAAACTACCAATACATGGGGAATAAAAAAAAATGGAACCCAGTCAGCGAATATATTTATATATGTGCTGCTAATCACCTAACACATTGTTGATTTAATCAAAATATTCATTTTTTAGTTGTACCTTTTGACTTGAGTAAACGCTTAGAACCCTCTGAACTTATAAATATTAATTTGTTGCACAAGAATTCAATATTAACGATTTTTAATTTTCAAAATGAAGCATGAGCTACCCAGTTCCTAGATCACTTAGGACTTTATTCTCTTTTTTATTCGAAGATAATGTTTAATAAGTGACTCGTAAATCACAAATTTTGTTAAAGAAGAGTATATGGTTGAACTTTCAGAAGCAAACAAGTCATTAACCAAGTCAACGAAGTTTGCTCGCCATGAATTACATTCATTGAACAAGAATGTTCTATTGACAAAGGCTATTTTTTTTTTTTTTTTTTTTTTCTGCAACATACCCTATTTATAAAAATTCATTTGCCAACTATTATAAATATATAAATATCCATATACAAATATATCATGTCATATCGTCATCAAATTCTTATATTTGAAAGAAAATCATAATAAAAATGTAACAATTGAAAACTCATTTTTCAGGAAAAAAAAAAAAAAAAAAAAAAACATTGAAAACTATATATATGTATATTTATATAATGATACAATATATGATGCGGATTATCATATTACAAAAGTCATGCAATAACAAAAAAGTGATGTTAATGTCACTTGAAATGTCGAAAAATAGCAGTAACAAAAACAGATTGCAACTCCTGTCAAATGCGGAGAAAATCTATGTGGTCTAATAGCCAGACAGATTTATCTTTCATGATCACATGTATTTAGCTTTCTATTTTCCTGGTGGAATTTTCTCTGGTTCCAAATTTTGCCACAAAGAAACGGCCAGTGTGGAAAATTCTTATAGTTTTAAGATGTGTGCACCAAATTCAAACTAGTCGAGTATGAAGATAATGTTTCAGATAGCCTTTTTTTATCAAAAGCATCTCTCAGTGAAAATGATAGATTGATAGGTGCCTTAATATTATTTATTTCTTTTTATGCGCAACTAAATTATTCCATATAAAATATTATAACGTTAATTTTGGTCTAGTCTTGTCTGACTAGCCCATCTTTCCTCATACTTCTGGAGGCATTTCAAAAAAAAAAAAAAAAAGAAAAGACAACAAGGAAAAGTTAGCTGAATTGAATTTAGGATAGAGGGAAATAGTAGAAAATAAACCGATATGAAAAGTTTAAAAAAATATATAAGTTAATTTTTAGTTATAAAAATTTATAGGTCATAATTTATTAAGTTATGCTTTATAACCAGATAAGTTATGAATAAATTTGTCAAGTTATGGTTCATAATCAGACAAGTTATAGATAATTATGAACAATAACTTGTTAAGTTATGATTCATAACCAGTTATTAAACTCATATAAACTATTGATCTATTAATTTTAATTTATCTCAAGTCTTAACTTATTTCTCTCTTTCTCCTTCTTTTTTTCTCCAAAAAGGAATTGGTCTCATACCCACAATAGGACAAGAAGTGTGACTACTATTAAGCGCTAATATTTTTCAGGTCACCCCTTTTCTAGACCTAAGAACGGGAAATATGTACAGCCCCAAAAACAATAAAATAAAATAAAATAAAATAAAATAAAAAATTGCAGTCTAGACATACTAGATATAAGCGATTCATATATATACATACATAGGAAAAAAAAACCGTTCAAAATTGTAATTGTTCTAAATAAATTATACAATATTATATATTACCATTTGCAGTAAAAGAATGGTACCCTAAGGTTACTGTTGGAAGACAAATCATAGAACCACCTTAATAAGATATAGTTACATCATGTGACACTTTGATACCAGTGCATATTACAACTTATGTTAGATCTTCCAAGAACATATTTGTAATCTTTGTGCACTTTTACCGCCAATTATTGAGATGGAATCTAAAAAAAGCATGCATTGTCAACATTTTCAGTGACACAAGTATCATATATATATATATATATATATATATATATATATATATATATAAAAAGAAAACGTATCCAATTTTTCAACACTCCCTCGCTAAAGAACACCACAACCAAATCAAGGTAGTGCTTTTAGCTTAGCTGCCTTTGATAGCGAGGCTGTCTCAAGAAGGAAAACGGACAGTGAAATTTCAGGAATTATATTATTATAATGACAAAAGCAATTGAATTACATGCTTCAAAAGAGAAATGTTAAGATCAATTTAAATATCACTCTCTTTTTCACTCTTTACCTTCTCCTTTGTCTCTTCATTTTCTCATAACAAATCAAAACCAAAAACTGATCCCATTTTTGTCATTTATTACAAGAATGCCATTCTTTTTTTTTTTTTTTCTTAAGACATTCTTTCTTATTTCTATTCATCTTTGAAAACATAATATGTGATGTTTGTGGATACTGGAGCCTGCATGTGAGGTGGTTATTGCAGCAGATGCACTATAACCTCATTTATTTATTTATTTATTTATTTTTTTGCTAAATTCGTTTATCCTTTTTAAGAAATTATTATTCTCAAGACAGATACCCATTTTTGTTACCAAATTATTATATGACTAAAATTTCTAACGTTTTTTAACTAAAAATTTTTAACCTTGTTTTCAAGCATTTGTTCCTCAACATTAACGAACTAAAATATTTATAAGCCAAACTTTTCGTTCACGTTTTCTCTTTTTTTCTTTTCAAAAATAAACAACCATGTAAATTTTTTTTTTTTTTTTTAAAAGTGTTCTTATTTCAAGGAAAATAAATAAATAAATACACAACTTTCAACTTTTCTTTTTTAATTCCATCGAATTGGTTTCTAACGTGTGTGTGTGTGTGTGTGTGTGTGTGTGTGTATATATATATATATATATAATCTTTTTTTCCCACAATTATGGACTTTATTTTTTGGGGTCCAATATAAGTTTGATATTCTAATGAGAGCAAAATAAATGACGATGAAAATATTCAGTCAAATATGCTCTTAAATTAGAAAGTTTCATCCAATGATATAGTTGTAATAAATGGTAGATGGATGGTTTATAATTTTATTTTATTTTTGGGAAAATAAACAGACAA
This sequence comes from Morus alba, assembly GCA_012066045.3. Taxonomy (NCBI): domain Eukaryota; kingdom Viridiplantae; phylum Streptophyta; class Magnoliopsida; order Rosales; family Moraceae; genus Morus; species Morus alba. The sequence goes on along the minus strand of CP050226.2, from coordinate 7,531,608 downwards.
GTGACAAAAGAAAAAAATAGAAAAGGATAAAAATAATTATATCTAATTTGAATTTAGTTGTTTATGTCAAAAATTTTTATTATAATAAAAAAATTAAATATAATTATTTTTTAAAATTTTTTATCGTAATAAAATTTAAATTTTAAATTAAAATGTGTAAAAATGAGAAATGAACGGGCATTAAAATGACCTTTTTAACATGAATGATTTTGAACAAAAATGAACTCAACTGCAAAAACGTGTCGTTGAACCCCACTTGTGTTTGTGCAACGAGGGACACAGGAGCAAATACCATTAAATACCCTGCCGTTCACAACACTTTGAGGACAACATGATCTCCTCGTTTCGTAACAAGACTGAGCCTTAGCTTTTATCATCATAATGCAAAAACTTGAAGGAAAAAAGCATTTTTTGGTCCTTGGAGATTTTGAGTGAAATTTAAAAAGAAAAAAGCACACAAATATGATATCTCCAATCTTTGTTATTAAAAAATTTTATTTTCTAATTCAAATCATGATTCATAATTTATTATAATATTTTTTTCATAAAAAATACACATAAATTAAAAATAATTTTAATCTTCTAATTCACAAAACAAAAGTCCTCTCGTTATCAAACCAACTCACATCGATCCAAACGATGAAACAACAATATGATTAGTCTATTTTTCGAGATTTTTAACCATAACAAATCCTATCAGAGTTCTTCATTTACTTCTTAAAAAAAAAAAAACAGAGAAAAAAGAGGATAACCAATTTGTTCAGTGCTTAAACAAGTGAAACTGATGATTTTACCATACAAAATCAAAATACACCACCGCCGCCGCTACTAACAAAAAAGAGGAAAAGAAGAAATTATATAAAAGAAAATTTCCACCAAAAATATAAACAAAGAGCCCATTACACGCATCCTCTTTTAAACCCCCAACACGATATATCCTCTAATTTAGTATTTAGAAAACAGTAATTTCCTTCCTCTCCTTCCCAAAAAAAAAAAAAAAAAAAAGAGAAAATCATCCATCACATCACTTTCCAAGATTCCAGAGTGGGAAAGCTCGGAAAAGCGTCGAAGTCCAAACCAGCGCTTCCAGCTTCGACAAAAGAAGGCACCATCGTCGGCGCCGAGCCACTACCGACGCCGACGAGTGACGCCATCGCCGTCGTGGACCCCACCGGATGACCCTGCTGGCTCTGCTGGCTGCTGTGATGGTCCAGAAGCAGCGCCGACGTGTCGAGCGTCGGGAGGCACGCGCCAGCGACGGGAAACCTAGCGCCGCAGGCCCTCTGCGGCTCCGGCTTGAGGATCGGCGCCGCCGCCGAGCCGAACTGCGCCGCCACGCCGCGAAATCTGACGCCGGTGACCTGCTGCACCATCTGGCGGAAGTTGGCCGGGTCGGCCGTGATGAACGTCGTCTGCGAACGCTTCGTCGCGCGGGACTTCCTCTTCGACACCTTCGGAGGAATCCCGAGGCGGTGTCGTTTCGTAGAGGCGGCGGCGGAAGACGGCGTGTCGGGATCCGAACCGGAGAGGCCGGAGACGGTCGTAGTCGGGGTCTGAACCTGTTCAGTCCGGAAGACGTCGGAGTCGGAGGAAGGAGCGACGACCGGTTCGAGAGATTTCTGGAGGGCTTTGGTTAGGGTTTCGGTGTCGCGAGCGAAGAGCTCGGAGAGCCAACAGTCGCTGAAAGTGGGCCTGAAGGCCCATGGATCGATACTGGCCAAGTTCTCCGACGAAGCCATTTTTCTTTAATCTGATCACGTCTTATAAATTCAAAACACCGAAAGACAATAGATATGTATATAAGAGTTTAAAAAACAAATTTGGAATAATCAGAGCATTTCGGAATTTTCAATGAATTTGGGGTGAGAAGTGAGATGGGAGAACGATGAAATGGATTCGGGAGGGAAGAAAGAGCAGAGAAGAAGAGAGATGAAATGGGAGAGACGAGGAAGAAGGTGAGGGGGATTATATAGGACGGTGGAGAGATCGATAGATAGAAGACAGAGGAGAGAGAGTGTGAAATTTCTTTTTTTTTTTTTTTTTTTTTTTTTTTTTTGGTTTTTTGGGCAGAGAGGAAGAAACCGCGTTGTTCAGAGGACGACGAGGATGGGGACACGCGTCAGTGTTTTGTACGGAAGATAGAAAACTTAGTAAGCTTAGCTTGTTAAGCTAAGCTGAGCTAGTGACTAGTGAGTGATGGATATTGGATTGATCCTGAGCTGAGCTAACCATGGTTTGTTTTGTAATCACTGTTTTGAATTTTGAGAATATTGGTAGCACATCAAGGATTTAGGCTAGTGAGTGATAGATTTTATAAAAATTATTTTTAATTATGTTTAAAAAAGAAACAACTGTTATAATAAATAAATAAGTGTTTGGTAAATTATAATTATAATAATTATATTAATTTTAAAATTAATGTAATAATGTTTAGTAAATTATAAAATTAAATTGCTATAAATAATTAAAAATTATAACTATATTATTTTATATTATAATATACTATAATATAATATATAATTATCATATATTGTATACTTATTATTATATTTAATATAATACAATAAAATTATTATTAAATAACTTATTACATAACTATGAAATAGAATACAATAATTTTTTTTAAAATGGTTAATATAATTACAATATTATAAAACATATTATAATATTACATAAGAAATATTTATATTTCAATTATAATATAATTTAAAATTAAAACTATATTATATTATATTATATTATATTATATTTATTATATTATATTAAACAAATATATTATAATTAATATATTATATAACCGTGTGTAATACACTATAATATATAATAATATTATAATTATAAGATTATAGTAATTATTATATTATAATAATAAAATAAATATAATATAATGTAATAATATTATTGTAATATTATTAATATAATAAATATAATTATATCAATGTAATATAATATATTAATATATTATAAAATAATAATTATAATATCATATTATAATTATAATATCATGTTATTAAAATAATTATAATATTATTATAATATCATATTATATGATAAAATAATAATATTAGAGTTATTAATATAATTATGATATTTTTTGTTACAATATTACTATTATATTATATTATATTATGAGTCTAATTTTAGATTGAGAAAATTATAAATTTTAAATTTGATTAGGGGTATGATGGGTATTATAAGAGTTTTATTAATTGTACTATGTTGATTTCCACACAATCTTAAAGCTAAAGTTGTCTTTAAGTTATTTCTGATTTTAGTTGTAGATTCTTAAGAAATTCTTCAAAAAACTACTTTTGAGTAGATTTACCAAACATTAAAATCAGCTCCTACTAAAGTAGAAGTTAATTTTAAAAGGAAAAAGCAATATCAAACTAAGCCTTAGTTAAGGGCTAACTCTAGGTGTCAACTTTCGATACAATTCGATACTCATTCATAATGTTCAATTCAATCAAAGTGCGGTATTATATTGAATCGTATTGGAGTAGATTCTTTTTATTATTATTATTATTATTATTCTAATTTATAGTTTACATATGGAGTTTTTAACACAATTTCTTGTTGAATTTGCTGTGATTTAATAAATAGTCTATAAATTTTTAATTTTGACTTTTAAACTCCTTGAACTTATAAAATTATTATAATATGCTATATTTTGTGAAATTTGATTAAATTTTTTTGTTAGATTTAAAGGATTAAAAGTTAAAAAGTAAAAGATTTGTGTTACATTAGAATTTAGATGTTAGAGTTTTTCGTCAAACCTGATTTTTTGACACTAATTTAACACAATCATGATCAAAATTATACATATTGTAATAATTTTAAAATTTTAAGAGGTAACTTGCTAAAATTAAAATTCAGGTGGACAAATTGTTAAACCATACAAGTTTAGAAACAAGTTGCTAAACCATAAAAATTTAGGATGCAAATAGTACCCTTACATATTTGAAACCCAACAATTATTCATAAAAACTAATTAAAAAATTATAAACACATTAAAATAATAAAATATGTTTAAAAATTTATGTTATACATTAGATTGGATTAGATTTAATGGGGTAATTGAATCTAAGCCAATTGGGTTTATAATTTCAATCCAATCCAATCTAATGAGGATTGGATATCCAATATGCATTTATTATCTTGGTTGGGATCGGTCGATTATTTTCTCATCCATATATTGTTACGAGGCAATAGTGTTTTTTAACACAACAACTCATTTATGAAACCCATGGTTTCTAAAAAGATTTTAGATAGAAAAATCTATGTAAGCGAATTGGTATAGATTGTGCATAACAAAAATTTTCTCAAAACTTTTAGAGCAATACACTTTAGAGTACATTAATTTATGCTATCAAAATAAATATAATAATTTCTATTACACGGTTAAAGGCGATTAGGACAATAATTTGAGTTTTTGACCCTCGATCGCTTCTAGATCTTTAGAACATGTGAATCTTCTGATAGCATAAATCTTTTGTTACACAGATCTGGAAGTCGACTTTCGAAATTCATACTCATAGTCAGAGTTTGTGCATCCAGCGAAAAGACAACTCTTTCACTAATTAAACTATCTTATAGTTTCTTGCTTTCCTCATATACTTAAGGATATACTACATCATTACCCAATGATCCAATCTTGAGTTCAACTGACAACGACTGACTACTCTCACTGAATATCATATATTCAAGCTAGTAAAGAACAAGAACATCTTATTTTCTTTTGTTTAATACATCTTGGTTTTAAACAAATCCATAAGACTCAATAGCCTTATCAAACCTGATGTTCTACGATTAAAAAGTCATGAATTGATCTTTGGCAGTTTTTCACAGACTTTCAGTTATCAACTTTTGATTATGAACTCCTTGGCTGCATCATGGAAATAGTTTCTTCAAGACAATGATTCGCCAATGCCATCTTGACATTCAAATGCTAAATCTCACAATCTAGGTATACTGCAAACGATAAAAGTATTCAGATGGACTCAAGCATGGCTATGGGCGAGAAAGTATCTTTATAGTATGTTCCCTCTTTCTGGCTCTAACCCTTAGCCATAAGCCTAGCTTTTCCAAGTCATCACTGTTCCATCTGAGTTTCATAGCTTATTGTCATTTTCCTTATCAGAGTCCTCCATTACTGACTTAAAAGTCAATGGATATATCATTTCTATTGACTAACAACATGCTTATCCTTATAGTGTTCAGGTAATCTTGTTACCTCCCACTGCAATTTGATGCACTGGAGTCTAATTAGGTGATGTGGTTTCTTTTCTATGCTCTTCAACAACTCTTGTCGATTGTGATCCGATCTTTTTAGGAAGTAACTCTTCTAAAAAAATTTTACTTCTGGGATTGAAATCTATCATATAGTCATGCTCTAGAAACATTGTGTTGTTGACACAAACACTTTATGTTTTTTAGCGCTATAAAACAGACCTTTCTTTGTCCCCTGTGGGTATCCCACAAATATGTACATTTTGAGCATGGTTCCAACTTTTCAGTCTTAGCCTTCAATACATGTGTTGCGCACCTTATATATGAATATGTCTCAAAGTAGGTTTTTGACTTCACCACAACTCTAGAGGCAATTTAGGCACAGACTTACATGGTACCCTATTCAGAATGTAATCAGTAGTTCTTAGGGCTTTACTTCAAAACAATCTAGGTAGTGAGGAATAACTTAACATTAATCTTGTCATGTCAAGCAAAAACTCATTTATCTTTTCTACAACACTATTCTATTTTGGCATACCTGGTGAGGCTAATTGTGACGGTATTCCTTCCTCAGTAAAGTAATCTCGGAACACTTAATCTAGATATTCACTACCCCAATCCAATCGAAGTGTCTTGACAAATTTATCTAATTTTTTTTTAACTTTAGGCCAGAATTCGTCAAATTTCCAAAAGTTTTGGATTCCTTTGCATTACATAAACATAACCATATCTCAAATAGTTGTTAATGAAAGTGATGAAGTATTCACAACCTCCTCTAGCTTGAACGTTTAACGGTCCACATACATTAGAATGTATCAGCTTAAGAGGTTCTTTGGCTCTCTAACCTTTAGCCGAGAAAGGTCTCTTGGTTATCTCACCGTCCAAACAAGATTTGCAGACTTAGGAGCTTACTAAATTTTAGTTTACGCAAAAGACCATCCCTTACAAGTCTTTTAATCATGTCTAGGTTAATGTGACCAATCCTAAGATGCCATAAGATATGTGTTATTCGTGAGAAATCTTTTGCTTTTATTATGAGGTTCGACAACTTTGAACATTTTAACATTATGTAGTGAGTTAGGCATCAGTTTAATAGGTATAAACCATTTTCCAAATTACTAGAACAAATATCAGAAGCATTCTAAAAAATGTGGACTAAATTATTGTTAAAAGCAACTCTGTAAGATTGTTCCAATAATTTTAGATATAGATATCAAATTTCTATTTAGGCCTTGAAGGAAATAAATATTGTTTAAAACAATGTACCAATTATTTCTAAATAGAATTCTAACTTCTCTCACTGTTTTTCCGGACACTCTTGTGTTGGTTTTCGAAACGATTCAAATGTGGAATCGTGTGAGTAATGGATGCTGTGTAACAAAAATTTTCATAATATCTTTGATTTATTTACCAAAGAACCAGATTAGGAATCATACCTAGCAATTGATTACGATGACAACTTGTGTTCTTCAACCTCGAACGTTCCTCGCTCCAATGCTAGTTTAGAAAACCCGAATCTTCCTCGTGAATTCCTTGAATCTATGAAGATGTGTGTGTGGACCCACCTGAAACAAAATGGGATTAGTAAGAACATTCAAGATTTCCACGAACACCCACATATGCACAACGTGGAATTTTCTTTTGGAGAAAAATTTTTCCTACCCGCTCTATAATTAATTCGACCACTAACACTTAGTAGAACAAAAAATTGTGCCTCATAATTTTCTACAATCTCTTATTTATAGAGTAACAATCAGACTCCCAGAAAGAGTCTTATCTTTATCTCCAAGATAAAGCTTGTTAATTATCTCCCACATTAAATTTGATTTTAAAAGAATATCCTCTCTCCCTTATCTAATAGGGCCAGTCACCACAAGGATATCCCCTCCCTGTGGTAGGCGCATATCTACAAGGGATTATGGCAAGATCCAACAATACAATTTTGACTCAAATTCAAATTTCAATTTAAGTCAAACTTAAATTAATTTGAATTTCAAATTGAACAACTTGTCAAATAAGTTAATTAGATAACTATGAGGAGCAAGCAATTTGAATCCCAAAGGGATTCACACTATGTTATGCATTCACACTATGTGAACACCTTTACATGTGTGTTTCAAACTTCAAACTTAACCTTAAACTTAAATAATCACATTGTTTAATTTATAATTAATCCTCAATTAATTATCCTTGAGTGTTTTATTTTAGAATTTTATAATTCTAAAATTCCTATTTTACCCTTAGTGTCTTGTAGAATTACAAGGACGACACATGGACTCATGCACCTATAATTTTGAGCTTCAATAAAATTAATAATTAATTAAACACTTTAATTAATTAGTTAATTCTATTAATTCCAATAGTTACTCCACTATAAACTTGGAATTGCACTCTCGTAATTATCAACATAAATTACTTCTAAACTTTGAAGTGTTCATTTAATATAGTCACGGCATATAGATCAACCTTCCATATTCATAATTAGAGCTAGGTGAAATCTGTTAACCTCTCTAATTACATCTTTATCCTTAAGTATCATTGATTCTCTAATAGATAGTGATTCATAAAATAAATTAATGAGTCAGAGCTCCTACTAGTCCAAGTGCTGAATCAACCCTCAAGAAAATTAATTATCTACTTTTTTCTCAAGAAGGAATGGATTTCATCTCATATAATAACATTCACGACTACCCACTTTATCATGTCTCTAAAATATAAGGAATAAGACTCAGGATCTTATATGACCATCCCTAGACTCAATTAGAATATCTATACTTAACGAAAATTATCAGAAAATCATATTGTGTTTGTGTCCTTCTTCCACATAATCTTACTATGCGTAATACACTTATTCAATATCTCTTCATATTAACAGCGCGGATAACACCGTTCCATTCTAAATGGAAATGACCTGTATTAGTAATGTTTTAATTAAATTCATTACAAACATCGTTTTGATTATTATCCTTAAATATTATCCACTCGCATATAACACTTATATACAATATTTAATGTCACATAAATAATCATGGAATTTTCAATGATATTCATAAAATATTCATTAATATATGCACAAAAAATAATGAATAAACTCTTTTATTAAATAAATAATAAATATCCTATTACATCTCATGCTTCTATGACACTATTTCTAACATCTCGTACCATTTGCCACGTGCAGTCCCTGACAACAAGTTCTTTGTAAGAACGAAGACTTTGCAAAGAAGAACAAACATCATTAGTTGCTCCCAAATCAACTATTCAAGACCAGAAATCACCCACTACTAAAGATATTTATAGAATAACTAAATCATATTTAATTGATTCTTTTTCTTTGTTTTAAGTGGAAACAATTTCCATCTAAGAGCTAAAGCCTTGTAAAGAAAATGGACATGATTAGTTGCTCTTGAATCATCTATCCAGGATTAGGAATCACCATTTACTAAACATGTTTCTAGATCTAGCAAATCATATTTACTTTGGTCCTTTTTCTCCAATATGACAAACTTATATTCATCACATGAATACAAGTTGTTTATGTTACTTTACCACTTTGCATAGTTATCTATGGTCATGTTCCAGTCTCAAGTAGGTTGTTTATTGGATTAGTCATATTGCTGGAAATAAATAGAAATTCATTCTAATAAATATGTGCATGAATATTATTCAACAAATATATCTTGGTATAATTAAACATGATGCGTGATGCACATGAAAAATACATAAAATCATGGTTTAATTATTAATGCCAATGATAATCTAATTTACCACAAATAAAGTGCCACCGTAGGGGTAGGTCCAAATATTCACCAAATAAACCTAGACACTCTCAATTAATAAGGTTATCAAAACATCTCATATTTTCAACACTTATTAATTACTGTTATTTTTGTCAAAATATAATTAACCATTTTAATTATATTTTTTGAGTGTAACCCACCCTTTCAAATTCTACAGACTTAACTTTGGAGTGTCACCGTAAGGTAGGTCAAACCAGAAATACATCCTTGAACCCTGTCGCTAGGAAGTTAACCTTTATATTGATCCGAAAGAATACTCTCCATAGGGAGGAAGGAATCGGTGTCGCCGCGAAGCCCCTTTCAGATCTCACAGTTGTCATTAAATATTACCCTCTTGTATATAATATTTGTATATAATATATAAGGTCACATAAATAATCACATAATTTTTAATAATATTCATAAAGTATTACATACATATAAAATAATGAACATTCACTTTGTTAAATAAATAGTAAAATCTCCATATACATCACATGCTTTAAGAGCATCTACCAAGGGAATTCTCTAAATTTTAGTTAAAATAGCTTATTTTATTTAGCAACTTTTAAGTGAGTCCTTACAACCAATGACAAGGCTAGAATTTATTGGTAAATTTTTTTATTAAGATTATACTAACATATCTATCTATATATATATATATATATATATATGTAAATGATTGGTCTAATAAAATGTAGAGAACTATTAATTTAAGGAGGGTCAAGTCTAATTTATACACATACCTACTATATTAAAATTAAAACCATTATATTTAAAAACAAAAAACAAAAAAAGCTTGGGGGCCATGGCCTCCCCACCCTCTCCCTCCGTCGTTGCCTCCAACCATGCTCCTTGTTTTAACTAAATATAGAATATTTTAATATTTATTGAATTCAAAATATAAATAACTTTATTTAATTTAAAAAAGATCTCTGACATTTATTACTGTTTGAAAGAATAAAATAATAGAAAACATAAAATAAAAAAAAAATTGCTAACTATATTTGGCTAGTATGAAATGTATTCTTCTAAATAATCAACCATTTAAATCATTAACTATTTTAACTAAAAATATAAAATGTATAGCATGGTTGGAGATGCTCTCATCTCCAAGGGAACTCTCTAAATTGTAGTTGTTTAGCCAAAATGGCTAGAAAGCTATTTTAGTTAGCAATTTTTAAGTGGTATACTCCAAACATACTCATTATTTTGGCTAAGCATAGATTACTTTAATACTTATTGAGTTTAAAAATATAAAAAACTTATTGAATTTAGAAAGAACCTTTGCATTTTTTATGGTTTGAAAGAATAAAATAATACAAAAATTAAATGGCAGTCACTTCTTGTTAGTTATATTTAGTTAGTATGAAATAGATTCTCCAAAATAGTTAACCATTTACTTAATAATTGGAGTGGATAAAAGCTAAATTCTAGCTAAATCATTAATCACTTTAGTTAAAAACATAAAATAGTTTCATAGTTAGAGTTGCTCTAAGGATCTAACAACTCACTCATACGATTTATGGTTTTTTTAAAATTTTGATAGGCTATTAAAAAAAATACGGTTACGTTTCTAATCCTTAGATTTGCATTAAATTCTAATAGGTTTGCGTTTTTTTATAACAAACTAAAATATATATAAAAAAAAAGGATGTAAAGGAATAGAGAAATCATACTATAACAAACTAAAACAAAATGTTGGGTGTGTAAAAAGAAAAATTGAAGTCAACAAGAATTAATTATTTTATAAAAATAATTAAGGGTAATATTAGAACGATAAGAGTAAGAAAAAAATAAATTTAAGGGGGTGTGAATAAAAAGAGAGTGTGGAGAAAAAAAAAATAGTATAAATAGAACCACTCTTAGCATTATTATTATTATTATTATTATTATTATTATTATTATTATTATTATTATAGTCCCGAGTATGTTGTATTTATTTTGGACTCTGACATTTACTTTTAAAGGTTTAGCTATCCTAAAGTTTTTGAAATATGTAGTTGGGACACATTCATTTCTATTCTCACATGAAATCTAATACAGGAATGCCAGGGTTTTTAAGGAGAGAAAATATTAAAAAGAAATAAAAATATTTTAAAAAAATTTTAAAAAGAAAAATGACCCCAGTGTTATATTTTGTTTGAAACAGATGGTTTGTTAACAAAGAGATTAAAACTATATATTTCATAAACCTCAAGATAGTTAAACCTTTAACAACAAATATTTGAGAACAAAATGACACATATCTATTCACGTACTGAGAAGCCATATTATTATTCCTATATAAGATGGAAGCATATGCACGCGAAAATTTACTAAGTTTTAGTATTTAGCTAATCATATAAATATTTTAATTAATTTTTTTATTTAGGAAAAAAATAAATAGTTTATAGAATTTTAAATATTTATTCAATTCTTTGAAATTGCACGGTCAATATAGCTGCTTGTAAAAAATAAAAAATAAATAAAAAAAAAAAAAAAACACACCAAAAAATATTGATCATTATTGAAAAATTGCGTATTGTGTTTAACATATAATAAATTACAATAGGAAATGATAAATAAAAATTTGTAACTCTAATCATTTGATAATTTTCGGAAACAAAATGAAAAGTTTTGAGTTGTATACGGTGTACAATGTTTGATGTGAGAATATATACTTACGTTTCTTATGAAAATACAACATCATTATTATACGAGATAATGGTGGTAATAGTGAACATTAGTTGTATTCTACACGACTTAAGATAAAACAGAGTTGTTTTACTTTATTCAAAATTCTTGAATTTATAAAAGTATTTCTAAAGTATGTCCGAATCCTGGCTTCCTGAGCCCTGAATAAATTAAGAAAAAGGTTACTTTAATAAATTACTTTTTTTAATCTAATTCTGATAATTTAATCATCTATATTTTGAGTGACAAGTGTAGTACAGTAGAAGCGGTAGGAAGGAAGATTTGGGTTGTTTTGCTCTGAAACAAGGATGGTTTTGTAATCGCTTAAGTGGTTGGGTGTGTGAAAATGATAATTTTATTTTTTTTAAATAAAGTGAGAATTATAGGGCCCACAACGTATAAAAAAGAATGGCTTTTTCGTCGATTAGGAATCTATAAACAGACTTTTAAATAATTTAATAGTGTAATTTTTTCCTTAATTATATATATATATATAATAAATAATATTAAGACGCCAATTCTAATTATAACTTGCAATGCTAAGAATTATTTCTATTTATATACTATATAGAAAGGGCAATAAAATAAAATAAAAGTAAATAAATAAATAAAAATAAAAAATTTATATTGGTTTATTTTTAATGTGAGAATTACGACTATTTTTAGCCATTACAAAAGATTCAATATGATAAATAAGAAGTTGGCCAGAGAAGCTTGCACATCTTTTTAACTCTTCATGCTTATTCTAACCTCTCAGACTATAACCCCAAAATGAGGCACCCTTTTCCAAAGAAAATTAGCAACTGAATTTACAAATATAAAGGCACGTTTGGAACTCGTTTAAAATGATTTTATTTTTATATGAAAATAAAAATGAAAACGTTTTTAATATCAGATAGAAATTATTTTAAAAAATGTATTTGGTAATTTTATCAAGAGATTGTTTTTAGTATAAAAAAACTCATTAATGTCTCTCTTTCTCTCTCTATTCGAAAGAAGAAAAAACAAAAAACAAAAAAATAAAAAACGACTAAAAGTCGTTTTTCATTTTTCTCTCATTTTATACTAAACTAAAAAATCATTTTCATTTATGTTTTTTATCTTTATTACGTCAAACGCTATTTTGAAAACATTTTCATTTTTTCTTTCTCAAAAAAATGTGAAAAATAAAAACGGAATCAATTTCAAACACAGCTTAAAATTTGCATGTTGTATTTGCTGAGAGTAATAATTAGATTTCACAAAATAACATTCAATACAAAGTATTAGGACATGTAAATTGTCATTGTTTATTTGTAGATGTTTAAAAAGTTGTATGTAATTATTAATATGATATTGCATATAACAGTAAAATGATGATAATTTACTATTATATAAGCTAATAACGAAAATTGATATTATAGCTAGTATCTCTAGCACAACTTTTTTTTTTTAATTTAAAACCATGAGAAGTTATTTAACGATTTTAATTTTTATCTATTTTTTATGTGTCTAAAAAAAGAAACACAGAAGAAGTAAGACCATGATCCATTAAAAAATTTTACTAAATGACACTATCGAACTAATTAATAACCTAAATGAAATTTGTACACTTAAATATCACTAGTTCACCGGATCCATTTGAGGACCTGTGGAATAGGTGCCCTAACTCAAAGTTCTTAGGGGTTTTTTTTTTTTTTACGAAACTCAAAAAAAATTTAAATTTGAGTTACAATTTTATTTAAGTTCATGTTGTTTTGTAAAATTTGAGTTTGAACTCGAGTTTAAGGCTAAACTCGAGTTTAAGTTTTTCCTTCAACTCAAGTTCATAAACTCAAACTCAAGTTTATGAACATTATTTTTCTATTCTTAAAAATGCTATAACTTTTTTGTTTTAATTTTGATTGAGATGATTTTTTTTTCTATATTTTTACAACGAAAAGATAAATAAAACCTCACCCATATACCCTATTAAAATTTTTCATCACCATTGAGTTTTTATTAAAATACTATCTAAATATAAATTTAAATTTTGACCTACTCAAACACAAACTCAAAAACATTCTCAATTCAAATCATAACTTAAATGTGCAAATCCAAATACAAACTCAACTCAAGTTATAACTTCAACTCAAATCATCACTCAAGTCACCCTAACTCAAAAATACAAAAAAATAACCCCTTAAATTCTCAATATGATCCATATATTTCTCTAAATTTGATATTCAGGCCCCTCTTAAATATATTTCTTTTAAATATGCCTCCGTTAATATTTAGATCACTTCCCTTTCTTTGGTGTCTCTTTCAACTACCCTTACCGTTATTTGATTCATTTTCTTCCCCTGGTTAATTTCATCCGTCCAGTTTCTATTGACTTCACAATTAGAATATTAGTGTATATAAATTATGTTTACTCAACTTTTGGTCGGATATAAAAATCGATTTGATGTAAAAAAAAAAAAAAAAAAAAAAAAAAAATATATTTACTTTTATTTATGCCCACATTAAAATAAAATTTTAATTCTGTTAATATCAACCATTTGCCGTAACACAGTATAATTATATCCCTAATTTAATTTTTAATTTTAATTATAATTTATGACTTATTATAATATTTTTTTATAAAAAATACATATAAATTAAAAATAATTTTAATTTTATAATTTTAATTATTGAATTAAACGTCTCTATCTTATATATACCTCGTATATTTTTCTTTTTTTTTTTTCGGTTTCATTCACAGAATTGTTGATGAAAGAAAGAGAAACGGGAGTTACGAATTACGACAGAAAGCAAGTGGCAGCAGCAGCAAAGCAGAGTTGACGGTCAAGCCGCGTCGTGATCATTGGCGTCATTCCTCCTTCTCCTTTACGCGTGAACGCGCGTCCCAATCTCTTATCTGGCCGTTTTCAATAATAATAATTCTAACCTTGTAATTTGAACCGTACATGTATAATACAGTAAAGCACATATTTCGTTTATTTTATAAATTTAAATTTTTAATTTAAATTAAAATTTGATATTTTTTAAAAAATTTTATTGTAATAAAAAATTTTAATGTGATATTTTTTTAGAATTTTTTACTATAAAAATTTAAAATTAAAAATTCAAATCGATGAAATAAACGAGACCATAATATATAATATTTAACTGAAGAACGTTGCTAATTTTATAATATAATATAATGTTTTTTTTTTCTTTTTTTGGATCGCAACAAAAGTGTAGGTTTCACTAATGTTGTATACAACTAGATTTCACATTCTTCTCTTTTTTTTTTTTTTTTTTTTTTCTTTTTAGGGGATGATTTTAAGTTAATCTGTACTGACAATTACGGTGGATAAATTTTACTTAAACAGGTAGAAGTAAAAAAAATAATAATAATAATAAAAATTTGAAGAACTTTCGTGACATGGGAAAAGAACTATCTTACCAATAGTATTTTTAATTTTTAATTTTTTTTGCTACTATAGTAGTCATTTTAATTTGAAAAGAACTCTTCGTAACATGGGAAAAAAAAAGTGTTGCATATATATACCGTTGACCTTCAATTGTTTGGTTTACTCTTTTCTAAAATAACTCAAAGAAAAAAGATAAAAGTCATTTTGATACTTCATGTATAACAAAACATTTCATCGATACTATTGGTTTTAAGTAATACTAAAATAGTACTTTCATCTAAAAAAATATATATTTTTTAAATCTTGAGACTAATTTTTAAGACATAAAAAATATCCATTTTACATTTTTCATTAATTAACAATAAACTAGTAATTTCTTATAAAAAAAAAAAAATTTTGATAAGATGTTTCATTGTGATATGGGGTATTAAAATGATATTATCCTAAAAAAAAAAAAAAAAAAAAAAAAAAAAAAAAAAAAAGCTTAAAATTTCATTGATATATTCTGAAAACGAAAAAAGAAAAAAAGGGCAATTTTAAAATACCTCTTAAAATGAAACTATTTTTATTTCTATTCCTTAACAGTAACCCATATATTTTTACTTTTTAAATTATAACTAGTTAACGGGTAGAATTTTTAAAGAGAAATTGTAATAAATAAACCGACTTTTAAAACTTATGAAAGTAAATAGCCTATTTACTACCCGCTTGGTAAGGGAATTTGAACTATGATTTAAATCATAGTTTATAGTTTACTATAGTATTTTCTCTAATAAAAAAATACACGTAAATCGAAAATGGTTCTGAATTCATGAACCAAACGTCCACAATATTAGAAAATAATAGGTTATTTTTACCTTTAAACTTTTTGTTTTACAATTTTACCCTCCTTTTTTATGATTTCCTTCTCTCTCTCTCTATTTTTTTTTTCAATTTCTTCAATGTCTCCCTCTCATTTCTCTCTCTCATAACCTACCTCTCTCTCTCCTCTCTATCTATCTCTTCGTAGTAGTTCTTCTCGTGTATCTCTGCAAACATCCATCTCATCATCAAAGCTAAAACCAACTCCGACGCCGAGCTTCATGATTCCAGCGTCCACTCCAGTTCAGGACAAGATTGCCCGTTGCCATTGGGCAGGATTCACGGATTGTCAACATCAGTGTTGGTGACGGGATCTTGGATCTGGCATGGATTCTGCACGGTAGGTATAGAATGGAGGAGTCGGAGATGAAGAGGGTAGAGAGAGAGAGTGAGATCCATAGGAGAGAAAACATTTTGGTAACGTTTGGTTTATAGATTCAAAATCATAATTCATGATTCTGATTTTTAAAAATTAATTTTTTTGTGAGGAAAAACACCGTAGAGAACTATAAACCATACGGATACATGAAACAAACATCAGAAAAAGAGAGATAAAAGAAGAGGGTAGTTACGTCGACAAAAGAGACAGGAGGAGAGAAAGTAAAATTAACGGAGGAGTGAAGAAGAAGATGAGAAAAGGCCGAAAGATATAAGAGATTGTTTGGATTTATAAATCGAGGGTATTTTTGTAATTCACTTTGTTGATAAATCCGGATTTATACCTAATTGATGGTCGTTTACTTCACTGATTTGAGTTTGTAATTCGAGTTGAGATGTAATTTTATGTGAGGGCTTTTACTGTAGCAAAAAAATTAGATGTGACTCTTTCTACGAACTTTTTATTATAGCAAAACTCAAATTCTAAACTCGAATCGGTGAAGTGAACGGGGTATTTTTACTAAACTTGGCATTTAATTTCTATTCCTCTATTAATTTAGTCTATTTCTTTCCTTCATTTTTTTTAAATTGTATTTTTTAGTAAGTTAATTACTTAAATACGTAGAATCTATTTTTTTTTTAATAATAGAAAAAAAGTTACATTTGATTCACTTGTCGGCCTTCGTGAGTGGGGAGGGAATAATACACGCAAGGGGTGAAAAGGATAAACCGTAAGGCTTCAATTTTCTCCTTTTTTTAATAGGGAGAAAGAGAGAATTATGTCAAGATTTAAAATGAATTAAAATTATTAGGTTAATAGTTTATATAAGTTAATAAATAGATTAAATTACTATTGTCATCTATAATTTATCTGATTATGAGTCATAATTTGACAAATTATTATTCATAATTATTTATAACTTATCTGAAATAAACTATAACTTAACAAGTTTATTTATAATCTATTTGATTATAAATATTAAGTTATGATTCACCTATTAATTTTTATAATTAAAAATTAACCTATATATTTTTTAAACTTTTCACATTGACTTATTTTTTACTATTTTTCTTTTTAATATTGCTTCGTTTATTTTCGATCCAAAAGGCATTTCAATAATATTAAGAGTATAGACTCCAAAATTTCTGTCGCCTCTCGTTAGGAAGCCGTGGGCAAGTGAGAGACAAAAATTGCGATTTGTCTCCGTAAGTTAATTACTTCACTTTGGACATAATAATATTTTAGTCATTGAAATTTTAATTTAGCATATTATTTCTTAATTTTTTAACGGATTTGGTATTAGTACTAAAGTCAACAAAAAAATTTACGAAATTTAACATCGATAAACATATCTATATTGCATAAAAATAACTGAAAATTGTATATAAATAACTACATTATATGCAAAATATTAATTCTCAATGGTTTTTACAATATTTAAAAGAACATTGTGAACAAAATATAACTATTTTTGGTAAAATTTTAAATTTTTATGTGATGGAAATACGATTAGCAATGTTAAATTTTAGAATTTTTTTCTCTCTCATTTTACACTAAACCAAAAAATCATTTTCATTTCCGTTTTCTGTCTTTATTGCGCCAAACGCTATTTTGAAAATGTTTTCATTTTTTTTTCTTGAAAAACATGAAAAACAAAAACAGAATTAATTCCAAACATGACCTATATTTTTTAATTTTGTTCTTAATTTCCATAGATTCCATTAAATACTTAATAAATAGATTGAAACTGAAACAAAATAATAAATTAGGAGTTAAAGTGAGATTAAAGGTAAAACTTACATATTATTTAGGGGATAGTTGTGTAAGATTTTTACTTGTAAAATTAAATTGAAGATCAAAATGGTCGTGGATTGTTCAACACCTACGGTGCCATCCACCATTTAATCGACCATATAATGTGTGCAAAAATTTAACATCCACCCTTTAATCGATCATAAAGTTTTTGAGACTTATTTTAAACCAATGATTTTATTTTTTAAAAAAGATTAATTTCATTAGTGTCATTAACTTTAAAGTCATTCTCACTTTAGCAGCGATTGTGAGGATTATGTAAGCGGCAGGTTGAGGGAGTGAAGGATGTACATTAGAGAGAGTGAAGAGTGTTGTAGAAGAGAAGATAAAAGAAAGTGATGAAAACAGAATAATCTAAAGTACTTTAGGGGCTATTTGTGAAAATTATTTTTTTTTTTTTTTTGTATTATTTTAGTCTCAAAACTTTATGAGCGTATTTAGAATTCGTTTTAAAATAATTTTTTTTTTTTGTATAAAATGAAAATGAAAACATTTTCAATCTCATATAAAAATCATTTTTAAAAATGTATTTGGTAGTTTTATCAAGAGATTATTTTTTGTGTAAAAAAACTCATTAATGTCTCTCTTTCTCTCTCTGCTCGAGAGAGGAGAAAATGAAAACAAAAAATGAAAAATAGCTAAAAGTTATTTTTTATTTCTCTCTCATTTTACATTAAACTAAAAAATCGTTTTCATTTCCATTTCTGTCTTTATTGCGCCAAACGCCGTTTTGAAAACGTTTTTATTTTTTATTTCGCGAAAAATGTAAAAAACAAAAACGGTATCAATTCTAAACATGACATATATTTCCTTTAAATACTTAATAAATAGATTGAAACTGAAACAAAGTAATAAATTAGGAGTTAAAGTGAGATTAAGGGTAAAACTTACATATTATTTAGGGGATAGTTGTGTAAGATTTTTACTTGTAAAATTAAATTGAAGATCAAAATGGTCGTGGATTGTTCAACACCTACGGTGCCATCCACCATTTAATCGATCATATAATGTGTGCAAAAATTTAACACCTAAGGGTTGTTTAGTAAACAGATTCAAGTGTTTTAATTCTAAATGTTTATTCGGATCGGTATTAGACAAAAGTTTTTTAGACTTATTTTAAACCAATTTTTTTTTTTTAAGATTAATTTCACTAGTGTTATTGAACTTTAAAGTCATTCTCAATTTATCATCTAAATTTTAAAAACTCTCACTTTATTCTTTAAATTTTAAATTTGTCCTATTTAAGCCATTTTATAAGAATTTATGTTAAAATCTAATCGAAAATTGAGATTAAGTTTGACCATATTATTTTTATTCGTTTATTTTAATGAAAATTTCAAACAAAAAGACTATATAATTGTATTGTTTTTTTTTATTTTATCTGTTTTGAACAGAAATTACAATAAAAGTGATTATCTAAACAATTTAAAATTTTAAAACGATAATTTTTAAAATTTAAAAGATAAATTAAAAATGATATTAAAATTTAGAGAGATCAATGATAATAATCATTGTTATTTTAGACATTTACATATATTGAATACAACAATAACAATCTCTTCAAAAGATTCGGCAAATACGGTACTAGCAATTATTTTATTTTTGTTCGTTCTTAAAGAAGAAAGTGAAGGACCCACACTAGAGAACAAGGATGCATAGTGCCTAGTGAAGTGTGTGTGAGCTTTTAACTGGCTAACCACATGCCCAAATGGGGTTAGGTAGGATTATTGTGGATGTGTCTCTCCCTAAATCCTCCTTACTCCCCCTCCCAGATTCCTCCATTTTCCCAACTTGCTTACGTGGCCTTACTTCAAACAAGTTTAGGTCATGTTTATTTCGTTTATTTAAGTTTAGAATTTGAGTTTATTACAGTAAAAAGTTCTCACAAACAATCATATTTAACTTTTTTGTTATAGTAAAAAGCTCTCACATAAAATTAAATCTCAACTCGAATTAAAAACTCAAATTAACGAACTAAATAGGCTTTGTGGCAAAAACTACAGTACGGCTAGCTAGCAATTTATCATGTTACGTGATGCACCAATCAATTTGAACTGTTAAAATTTTAACGACTTATTTAAATTGTTAATTTGAGTTGATATCTAATTTTATGTAAAAAAATTTTATTATAGTAAAAAATTAAATGTTACTGTTTATGAGAATTTTTTATTATAATAAAATTTAAGTTTTAAATTTAAATTAATAAAATGGATGAGGTAAATTTTCTTTTTGAAAAATTTCACTTGTTTTATCATTTAAAACCTAATGGCAAAAAAGTTTGAGAGCCCAAATTCTTACAAATCATCCAAAATCTGAAAAACCATGGAACGTAAATAAATTTTAATTTATTGTCCAAGACAACTTCTACTGTGAAATTTCAAAAAAAAAAATTCACTGGTGAAGTCCTTATTTTTAATCGTTGAATTACTTTTTCAATAGTTAGATTTGCAGAAAGAATAATTTTGTGTGACGCGTTGTAAATTTTTAATACGAATATATACAAATCTAACTGTTAAAAATTTAATTTAATAGTTTAAACTGAGTGTTCTACTGATAGAAGCTTTTGAGGGGTTCCATTGAATAAATTACCTATTGTCAATTCTTCTTCTTATTTTCCCTTCCTTTCCTATTGTCCTCTTGAGCACGGGTTAATACGATTTAATTAGTGAAATTATTCAATAGCCCCGCTTGACCATGTATGATAAGACATTGTTCAATTTTCATGAATCTTTAAATGCCATGTTTTGCAAAAGTGCGTCTATTGATAAAATTTTAATAAAATTTTCACACCCTTTTTAATAAATTTTTTTAATTATTATCCATTAATAAAATTACTTTTAAAGACAACATTTTTAATATAAATTTAAAATGAGTCTATTGTCACCTTCAATTCTACTTTTCACACGTCTTTTTTTTTAAATCATCCACCCATTAAATTTTAGATTTTAGCATAATCTAAAATTTGTTAATTACTACTTTGTTTCACCCCTCAATTATTAGGAAAAAAAAATCCATACAACTCAATTCTATTGTTTTTTATTTTTCACCACAAAATAAATTATCGAACCTACCATTTTTCTTAATAAGTGGTTTCATTTTCCCAAAAAAAAAAAAATAATAATAATAATAATAAAATATTGTAATACTAATAGTCTATAACCGATTTGTGAGATTTATGTACTATTTTGAGTGCTAAGCTCGGTCGCTCATTCAGAGTAATTACTGGAGAACAAATGGCAATGCTCTTCAGCAATTACTAGAGACACAAAATAAAATATTATTAAGACATCGTCTATTTTACTGATTCAAGTTTTTAATTTTAAGTTTCTACAGTAAAAAATTTTCAAATATCACATCTAACTTTTTCTACTATAGTGAAAAACTATCAGAAAATATCACATCTCAACTTAAATTAAAAACTCAAATTTACAAAGTGAACGAGAATTGATGATACTCTTTTAAGTAAAAACTGACAATACTCCCGTTAGCACCTCCTTTTTTTATTTTTCCTTCTTCCTTCTTGTTTTTTTTTTTTTTTTTTTTAATTGAATCCTCTTAATTCTTGTTAATCCTCATCCCATTTTATTTTTCCTTTGTTTGTTATAGTCAACCGACTGTGGTTTGAATCTGCAATCCATTAGTGTTTATTATGATTAAGCCTTCCTTTTAGATGTTTTAAGTTCTTAAAATTTTGAAAGTGAAAAAAAAAGGAAAAAAAAAAAAAAAGTAGAGGAGACTTCATCTAGCAAAGATTGCTGAATTTGAAATGTATACTGCTCATTACAAAAATCATAAAAGATTGCATACAATTTGCGGGGTTTATAAAGGAAAAGAAAATTAAGGATTCTTAAATTAGAATCAACAAGTACTGAAATAAAAACGCACATAAAAAATGGTAGATTTAGTTGGTGGGTGGATGAAAAAA
The DNA here is from genome assembly GCA_012066045.3 of Morus alba. NCBI lineage: Eukaryota > Viridiplantae > Streptophyta > Magnoliopsida > Rosales > Moraceae > Morus > Morus alba. Next base: position 7,509,570 of record CP050226.2, on the reverse strand, counting down.
ATAAAAAATAAAAAATAAAAGCAATATAATTAATTGTATAGATTTTTTGAAATTTTAAGAGAATTGTAACAAGTAGAATAATGTGTGATTCAAAAATATGTGTGACAGGTGTCAATAAATGGATCCTTCTGCAAATTGCAAGTTGGATACCAAAAACCAATTATTCCATGGAGAGAGCTATCAATTAAAGCAAAAATGAGACATGGCGCAGATATATGGTCAAGCACAAAGGTGGTTCAACGACAAAAATCAGTCCCTTTTTGCCAATAGATATGCGAATGACATTTAGTTCATGAATTTAAAATTATGATTTAGAATTATTTTTATTTTACGTATATTTTTATAAAAAAAATATTATAACGAATTACGAATTATAATTCAAATCATAGACTGAATTTCTCTTTCAAACGTCAAAGTAGTAATTCTAATATTCAATGGGAAAACCATTTAAATAAGGCTGACTTTGAACTATTCAAACCAAGATATTGATGTCAAGTAAACGCTATTGATATATGGGAGGTCTCTATTGGTTTGCTTTATTTAAAGTTCGACTATTTTTTATTATTTATTTATTTATTTCAGTTTTACTCCATTCATTCTTAATAATTATCTAGCATCTCTAATATTTATATTGCGTTGTTTACCTTCTAACTCTTGTAAATTTTTTTGATTAGTAAGCACCCTTTAAAATTAGGGGAGCCGGAGTTTGAGCTTTAGATCTCTCCCTCAGTGAGAGTCTAAGAAAAAGCCAACAACCGCTCTGCAGTATGCTTCTATAGAAAGAGAGTGAACATGTTAAAATATTGATTAATTTGTTAATGTCATAAAAGTTTTCCTTTAAAACTCAAAAGAATTGACTCCATTTTAGAGTCCATACCAACTCCATAAATGCTTTTGTGGTTAGTCGAATTGGTTGACTTTAGACTTGACTTAATCATTTTTTTTTTTTTTTTTTTTTTTTGTGTGCGTCCAAATTTCCAATATTAGTTAATATTGGTCAGAGTGGCATTCTTCAACCACTATGTTAAAGACATTGTGTATTTATTTATTTACTTTTTTTATTTTTGCTCTGATTGTGTATTTATGTCTTGGGTATTTTTTTTAAGAGATTTTTTGGCACGTCTAATGTACTGATAGGTTAGATTTTTTAACTGTTAGTTATGCATATCTTTTGACTTTTACGTAATTTTATATATATCTAACGGACAGAAAACCTGACCTACTAATATGTTGGCGTACGAAAAAAAGTCTTTTTTTTCTTTCTCTCGCACTATTTTATTTTTATTTTTATTTTTTTACTCATTGTTATCATCAACCTATGTCGTTTAAAGCCTTATAAAAAAGGGGTTAGAGCAAAAGAAAAAAAAAAGCCTTATATAAAGGCCAAGGTTTGTTAAGATTTGAGGATCTATTAATTTTAACAATCCGATGTAATTCTAATTCAAATCAAAAGGACTGAAAATTTGATTTTTGAAGTGAGAGAACGAGCAAGAGAAATGCAGAGAAGGAGAGTGCGGTGGGGCCGATAGGCCGGCGTGTCGCCAGTCTGCTAGCCTTCATTCTTCGTCCAGATAGTGGTTGCCAGTGGATCTACTATGTGCCAGGGCTTATGCAGCAAGGGGAGTGGAGCCTGGCTTGGATCAGATCTCAGTCGTGGGAAAGGGCTATTCGCCACAAATCTGGTGACAGGACCATTGATGGAGGAGTCGTTGTCGTCCAAGGTGATCGTGGGAGACTCAAATCTCCTCTGGGATCAGGTTGGGTCGGAGGGTGGATGGATTGTTTTGGGCTTCTTGGATCTGCTACAGGTTGGTAGGGTTTGGTCGCCGTACGTCTGATGTCGGTGTTGTGGGACCCAACTGTAGCTATGGTTGGGTTCATGCTGCCGAGTGAAGGTGTCTAGTGGTACTGCTGGTCTCACTGTGGGGTTGGCCAAGTTGGGGCCGATGGTGCAACCCAATGGGTAGGTGGATGGAGTTAGATGGCTAAGGCTTCGCGGTGGATGGCGTCGAGGGATCTTGGATACGCGGTTCGCATTGGAGGTTGCGCTCTGGACTTGTGTTTAGTCTTGTTTTCATGTTATGTGTTTGTTTTTGTTAATGGTGTATTGATAATAAAAGGACGTGGTGGTTTCAATACCTCCCTCGTGTTCGTGATGTCCCCCACCCGGTTACATTGATCACCGCCAGTGTGGGTTGCTTGATCATTAGTTTTAGGCCGCGTAGGTGTCCCCTATATGAGGGTTTGGTCTTGGTCGACTGGGTTAATCCATCGACTGTTTGGTCTCTTTCAAGAAGGTTGGACTATGTTCAATTTTTATGTGCCGATTGGACTTTTCCCAAAGAGGGTATCAGCATTAGTATTCGCCCTTGTACTATTATTGTTTTTACTTGTGGATCCAATTATATGGGTCGAATTCCATTATATTTGAGGTCATTTGTGACATGTCGAGTATGTATTTCATTCCTCTTAATAATGAAATTTTCTTTGATAAAAAAAATAATAATAACAATCCCAAAAAAAAAATCCAGTAATAAGAAAATTGCAGTAAATAGATTTTTTTTTTTTTGAAATAAGTAGCACGTTTTAAAAATATTTTAAAATAACTAGTATATTTAAAAATCATTTATTAGTGAAAATTATTTACAAGTACATATGTTATTTTTACTTCAAATATTTTAAAACATGCTACTTATTTTAAACAAGTTTCAAAACAAAATATTTGTCTTTTTCTCTCCAAGAAATATTGCCAACAAACCATTTTAAATTTGTGTGTTTTGCAAAGTAATAAAATAAAAAATACCTTATGGTTTTTTTTTTTCTAAATACCATTTTTACTCTTCTTATTATGCAAATGTCCAAAATGCACCCTCTGTTTTTAAAATTAGATAAAAACTACTTCAAAGCAATTTGCTTTTAAAAAAAAATACTACGATTACTCTTCCTAAAATTTATTAAATACAATTTGAAACATTAATATAAAAAAAAAGTTAAATAAAAGTAAATCTTAAAAGATGAAAAACTCTTAAAATAATTGATGTATTTTTTTATTGGAATATTTATTTGAACATTTTTAAATTTTTTTTATTTAAACTTTTAGTTAGATCATATATAAAATGAATATTTAATATAGATTGGGAAGGGTAATCTTGATATTTTTAAATATTTAATTGCTTCAGAAGGCATTTTACGTCTAATTTTAAAAACATGGGGCGTTTTGAGTATTTGTGAAATTAACGGGACAAAAATAGTATTTAGACAAAATACGGGGATGTTTGAGCATTTTACCTTTTTAACATTTTAAATTTGTATTTGTATCATACCATATGTACATAAAACATATACTTATCATGGGATTTTGTGTTTAGACAGTATTTGGACAGTAATCTGTGGTATCAATATTTTATTAAAACAATGTAGGTATATATGAGTGTAGTTTTATTAGTTATTCTAATATTTATCCATTAATGTGTATCATTATTTTATCTGTAAAATATTAATCTGTTAGTTATAATAAATTAAATAATTGATTAAAAAAATTTATAATAATTAATAAAATTAAATTCTTATTACGTTACATTATCATGAAATTTATATATTTATAGCAGGGTAACTGCGTTGGGAACGTAGCTATTGAAAAATGGTCCATATGTGTGTGAGTGTGTGGGGTGCCTTAATTAATTCTTCTAGTCACAGTTTTGATTCTCAATTGATTATATAACTATGTGGGCTGACTATACGAATACGACACAATTTTTTTTGCAAGATATTGTTGAAAAATAAGCCCTAAATTATTTAAATGTCAAACCTAAAATGACCCATATCAGTGTCAACCCATATCATGATAGGGTAGTTATATCATTTCGGCCAACTTTTTCGATTTACAAAATATGTGAGAGATAAAATTAAATAAATTTTATAAATTCAAAGATATCTTTATAGTTTTTAAAAATAGAGGGACAAATTAAGAAAAAAAAATTAAATAAGAGTCATAATCATGTATGTAACCCTTCAACTATTAAGAAATTTATATTAAAGGAAAAAAGAAAATACCTAAAACACCTTCTCTATTTAGTCAAAATACTATTTTGTTTTTTGTTTCTCTTATTATAAAAATAGCTAAAGTGATCCCTATGTATTTTTTTTTTCAAAATACCTTTTTATCCCTTGTATTATTAAAATGGCCTAAGAATAACCTTTATTCCATGTTTTGACCAAATAATTTTTAGAATGTCCAAGTTATCCTCAATAATTTGCAAAGTAAAATACTGACAACACTCTTTTTGTTAGATGGTCGTTTTTGATTAGGCCCATACAAGGGTCCAAACCCAATGATTTTATCTCGTGACAAGATTAGGCTTGATTCGTGAATCCAAGCCACGTTTAGAGAACTCACGTGGGTTGTGATTTGGTGGGCCATGAATAATCGAACGGGCTCATTTAGTTCTTAGTCCGATCCGATTTTAAGTCTCATTTGAGAGTTTTTAAAATAATTAGGTTAAAGAATGAATGGGTGATGGAGAATCCAACCCTAAAAGCCTTTGTTTTCCTTTTAGGAGCCTTAGGAACCCTTTTCTCAGCCTTTGGAGACTCGAAAGTCCAAAATTTTTCTCCTCCGGCGTCAAACGAGAAGTTTTTCTGCTTCAAAACTAATAAGAATTCATCTCCGTGACAATTGTTGCTCTAAAAACGTCATTGTGGAAGGCCCCATAGAAACATCACTGCATATGCCACCATAAAGATATTTCTCATGCTCCATACTCCCTTTAAAAAAAATACATAGATACATACAATTTTAACAACTAAGTGAAAAAGAAGATTTACTTTTATCAACTGCCATTGGCAATATGAAATAAAAACATAGATAGAGCTTCAGTCAGTACTGCTCAGTATTTTTGTGTCATATTTTGGGAGCAACAATAATATTTAATGAGCAAGTTGATCTTTCGGGTTTGTATAAAAGATATGACTCGTTGAATGCCCACGGATATCCAACCAAAGCGCATTTTCTAGAAAGTCATTCTTTTTCTGTTTTTTTTTTTTTATTTTTTTTTTTTAACATTCTAGAAAGTCAATTTTGTTATATATAGTTTATTTAAATTTCCTGAACATGAGGCTTCACAAGTCACAACTCTGAGCATGCAGTAAGTAGGAAGAGGACAAAGACTTTTTTTTTTTTTTTTTTCAATTGAATAAGGGGACGAAGAGGTTAAAAAAGCCATCTTCAATAGGGCACACGCCAATATTGATATCATATTTGGCAAACAATAGTGTTACAACAATAAGTTAAAATAACATGTTTGACGTGTTGTTCTATTATATAGTGTAATCTAATAAATCTTAAATTTACTTTTTTCTAATCAAGTTTTTCCAAATTTATAAACGAAAAAAAAAATCAAACATTAAAAATTAACAATATTTTAATTATTATTTAATAAGTAATCAAATAATTTGGCTTTTATAATATTTGTGTAGAACATTAAATATATAGATTTTAGTATAATAACTTTTTGATGTATAATTTTTAAGTGATAATTGAAATTAATTGAAATTGAGTTGGGTCTGAAGTTGATATGAGATACTAAATTTCAATTTGAATTATATAATAATTTAACAATGAATCGGATATATGTATGTATAGTCTCTGCTTTTATTCTTCTTTTGCATATTGTTATCTCTCTTTTTGGCGAAGGAATGTTTGATTTTAGAGACACCAATTAAGGATAGCAATGGGGTGGAGTGGGGACGAGTATGCTTCCTTCACCCTCATATCCTAATTCCTTTTTGTCCCCCATATTTGTTCTCATACATGCTTAATTTAAGGAGGGTTCGGGATCAGAGATTTTTTACTGAAGGAAAAAAAATTTATATTTTATTCATTTACCCATTAAAAAATAAGAGTTTAAAAAAAATTGTAACATTAATATATTCAAAGCAAATTTGATTAAACTTATTATAAAATGTCACTAATATCTTATAAATATATATCTCATTTAGAATTCTCGATCCTCTATAATTATTAATAATTATATATCTAAATGATTCTTTTATAAAATATAGCACACACATATATAAATATATTGAATAAAATACATATAATCGGACAGGGTCGGGTTTATTTTACGATTTTATTGTACTATAACGTATTTAATATACAGTTTTTTTTCTTTCTTATTTGTGTTTTGTTTTAAGGAGTGTCTATTGACACCCTCATTCTAGTTTTCACACACCCTTATTTAAACCACCCATCAATTAAATTTTACATTTTAATTATTACTTGTTACGCCTCTCTTAACATTCAAAAAAATCCCTACATTTAAATTATATTGTTTTTCTTTTTCAATCCACACACCAACCAAACTTACCATTTTTTTTTCAACCATTTATCATTTTTTTTTTTCATATGTTGTTCTTGTTATATGACCAAATAAATTGTATAAAAAATATGATCATTTGTTCTTCAGTTGAAGGTATGCCAGACTTTGTTTATGCGAAAAAAACCTTATTATATAATACAATATCATAAGAATTACTTTTATCAAACATTTACAAGCCATTTAAAATGTCAAGATCTCAAAATAAATTGTAATACTCTTTGTTGTATCCTAAAAAATTACCTAAAGTTAGAATGATTTATCAATATATAAACGACGGAACATACGAACGAAGAAATGTTGCATTGTTCGTATCCTAGTCTCTTTCCTGTATCTTTTAGTTTTTTTTTGGACGGTTCTTTCGACCATCTTTTATGAAATGCACACCTTTTAGTAAAAATTATGCCTTCATTCACTTCGTAAATTCGAGTTTTCAATTCGAATTGAGATGTAACATTTTTTAAGAGTTTTTCACTATAAAAATTTAAAACTAAAAACTCAAATCGGTGAAATGAACGAGACTATATACTAATGAATTCATAATATTTACTCATATTGGAAATCAAAAAAAAAATCGATAATCAACATATAAATCGATACATATTGTGGATTTAATTATATGATTGTTATAAGGAATCGAAAATTTTTCAAACAGCAATTGTTTTTTTTTTCTTTCTACGAATCAGAAATTTATCTTCTTAATTTTTTTTAAAAAAAAATTATCATGCATAAAATGAAGAAATAAACCACACACACACACACACACACACACATATATATATATATATATAAATATATATTTGAAGGGGGGAATCCATCTTATTCCTTTGGGAAATGTAGGAAACAATAATTTTTATAAGAAGAGAGTAATATTTTTGGTGCATGATATATATTTTTTATAAATGGAGTGTGTAATGAGTATTTTTGTAAATATTATTATCCTTAAAAATAATTCTGTTAATGGGTAATTTTTAATAAATAATTTTATTAAAAGGGAGTGTGTGAAAAATAGAATAAGAGACGTTAATAGACAGACTCTTTATTTTATTGAAGTTTTATTAGAGTTTGTTTTCATTTTTTAGTTCTTAATTATATTTTTGCAGGATGAAAAAATGAACGCATCGAGAATTTTAGCTTAAATCCTGATAATAAAATGTTTGTAATCAAGTAATTTGAAAAAAAAAAATTTTTAAAGTCGTTCAAATAAAAAAAAAAAAAAAAGAAAAGAAAGAAAGATCGTTCAAATAAAAAAAAAACATTTAAATAAAAACAATCAAAATCTCACGCATAAATAAATGAAAAATAAATCTTTTAACAAATCATATCTTAAAATGAGATAAAAAAAAAGTATAGGGTGTATATAAAAATATTTATGGAACTATATGAGATTATTTTTAGAGAAAAATTATATGAGATTTTAATTTTAAAAGAAAAAATAACTTTAATTTTTAAATATATTAGGTACCTAAATAAAAACTCGGATGTTAATAAAAATTTCCATATAGATGAAAATTTTAGATTGGGATTTTAAATGTCCCGTTCATTTCATTAATTTAAATTTAGAATTTGAGTTTTATTATAGTAAAAAACTCTCAAAAATAATCACATCTAATATTTTTTATTACAGTAAAAAATTTTCACATAAAGTTATATCTCAACTCAAATTAAAAACTCAAATTAATGAACTAAACGGGCTCAAAATATTTTGCCTTCTAACCAAAATGCCTCCCACTTGCCACCCGTTGAATATTTTCTTACTATAAAAATTTTGGGTGCATTTAAAACTCATTTCAAAATAATTTTATTTTTTTATATGAAAATAAAAATAAAAACGTTTTTAATAGAAATTATTTTTAAAAATATGTTTAGTAGTTTTATCAAGAGATTATTATCAATATAAAAAAACTCATTAATGTGTCTCTCTACTCTAGAAAAGAAAAAATGAAAAGAAAAAAAATTTTTTCTCATTTTATTTATCTAAATTAAAAATTAAATTAAAAAATTATTTTTATTTTTAATTATGTCAAACGTCATTTTTAAAATTATTTTTATTTTTTTCTTTAAAAACATTAAAAATAAAAGAAGAACAATTCTAAACACAGGCATTTATTTTTTTGAGCCAAGTTATTTTCTTGATGGTAAATTTTACACTTTGGCAAGAAAATTTAAAGTAAAAAAAAAAAAAGTTGAAAAATGAAAGAGTTAGAGAAATGATTATTACATAAAAAAAATTGTTATTTAAAGCATGATTCCGTTTAGACCTTTTGCAGCACGATTAATACATAAAAAAAAAAAAAAAAAAAAAAAATGATTATTTAAGTGATGAAAGAGAATCCAGATAACATAGGGTGGCCCACCAGCTGATAGGATAAGGGAGAGAGAGAGTATCCAGCCAAGCGAAAGAAAGGGACAGACATTTCTTTTGTTTTTTTTTTTTTTTTTTTTTTTCAGGTTCTAGAAGCAATTTGGAATTTTGAAACTTGGAAGCAAAATATACAGACCGGAATAATCGGCGCAACTGATGACGTCATCAGATAACGTGGCATGACGTGACCGTGACGTTCTCAACTAATTTCTACTTTTTATTTTTTATTTCTCGTTAAAAATAAAAAAATAAAGGTAAAATTTAGATTGTAGACCGTAGACTAGGTGGGCCAGGGAGTAGACTGTAGAGAGAGAGAGAGAGAGAGAGAGAGAGGGGGATGACTTAGGATTGAATTGGACAGATAGTGAGTTTTTGATGCTTACACCGAAAAAGTTCTTTAGTTCCATTTATTTCGTTTATTTGAGTTTAAAACTTAAGTTTTGTTATAATAAAAAAATTTTATAAATAATCACATTTAATTTTTTTACTACAGTAAAAAATTCTCACATAAAATTAAATCTCAACTCAAATTAAAAATTCAAATCAGTGAAGTGAACGACCCTTTATTTAACCCCAAAACAAAAGTTTTTTCTTTTTTTTTTTTTGAGAAAAAAATTAAATAAAGATATGCTTTTTATTATTCCTTTCAATTCTCATGTTTCCAAGCAATTTCCTTCAGCTCGGCTCGGCTCGGCTCGGCTCCTGAAGTTTGTACTGTTCATGAGTCGTCGCTCGGCTTTCGGCTTTGGTACGTTCCTTACTTCGCCTCCTTTTCTTTTTTCCTTTCTATTTTTCTTAAATTTCTTTTTCGATTTTATTAATTATCTTTTTGGAGGCAAAATTACCTTCGCCGAATATTAACTTGGCCGGTTGTGCCGTCTAATCCAAAATTAAATGCTTATACGTTAAAACAGCATATCTCGTTATTGTCCAATCTCACATTGCATTAGAAAAGTACAAATTATTATAAGATTATCTGTCTTTTTTTTTTCCTTTGCGTATAGAAAGATTAAGGATTTGTTCGTTTTATAAATTTAAATTTTTAATTTAAATTAAAATATGATATTTTTAAAAAATTTTATGTCTCATTCATTTTGTGAATTTGAGTTTTTAATTCGAGTTGAAATGTGATATTTTTTTAGAGTTTTTTATTATAGTAGAAAATTTTGATATAACATTTTTTAAGAGTTTTTTACTGTAAAAATTTAAAACTAAAAACTTGAATCGGTGAAGTGAACGAAGCCTTAATTATAATAAAAAATTAAATATAATATATTTTAAAAAATTTTAATTATAAAAATTTAATATTAAAAATTAAATCGATAAAATAAATGAAATTTAACTGTGAAGTTTGAACTTCACTTTTTTACTTGTTATATCAATCAAAGTTTTTTTTTTCCTTTTATAGTGAATGAATAAATCCAGAAGAAGACGACCACTGATATTATCTCTTTGAGCATTACTAGTTATTACTTATTAGTACGTTCCCCTCGGGTGCGTTCTTTACATTTAATTTTTTTTAAAAAAACTTTTCGTTAGTATTTATTTATTGCTCTCTTAATAATTAAGTTTACTAAAAAGGAAAAAAAAAAGTTAGTAGAACACATTTAAAAAGAGAAAAAGAAAAAATTGGATTTTAAATTATTTATGCAGTACATATAAAATAAATTATTTTAAATAGAGCAAAGTGAGAAAAAAAAAATCATGGAAGTATTTCGTAAAAAGATTAAACTACAAAAGAACATTTGGTAAAAGATTAAAAAAAAACACTAAAAAAAATACAAAAGAAAAATAGAAATAAGAAAAAGTAAAATTAAAATAAAAGAGAAAAATGAGAGATTGACATGTGGCCAAAGAAAGATTAGAAATAAGAAAATGTAAAATTTAAAATAAAAGAGAGAAATAAGAGATTCACACGTGACAAAGAGATGAGCAACCTCTTTTTAACTCTTTTACGGATCTTAAATAAATTAGATTAAATTAAATTAGAAGGGACCTCATTCTAATATGAGCGTTCACAGAAAGCACTTAATACTCTAAGATGGCATTTGATGCCAGGATAGAATAATATAATTTTAGGGTAATAGATTGGAATGTATTAGAAATTATAAAGTTTAAGTCTCATTCACTTCACCGATTCGAGTTTAGAATTTGAGTTTTGTTATAGTAAAAAGTTCTCAGAAACAATCACATCTAAATTTTTTATTACAATAAAAAGCTCTCACATAAAATTACATCTCAACTTGAATTACAAACTCGAATTAATGAAGTGAACGGTTTACTCTAATCTAATCCTATGTTTGGTGTTGTGTTATTAAGAGAAAGGCGTTTTTCTAAAAAAATTTAAATTCAAAATTAAGGGGCAAAAATGTAATTTTTATAAAAATAGTTTACTTATATAAAAATTTTAGGGTCCGTTTGGTGCAAGGAAAAATGTGATTTTTATTTTCGAAAAATAGTTTTTTGTGAGAGAAATCATATATAAAAATTTTAATTTGACCGCTCAATTTTTCAAAAATACAATTAGACCCCTCATTTTATAAAAAATTACAAATAAAGCCTAATATTTTTCAGAATATACTTTTAATCAAAAGCTATAGCATGCTTCCACAGAGGATAACAACATATTTGATAATGCACGGAGATAAAAGTTTATCCAATCCAAATTTCAGAGTCAGATTAGTCGAGTCCAAATATCTAGTCGAATCAAGATTGCACAACAAGGGAAGTGAGGATTGGATCGAATCCATGAAAGCCATTGGTGTCGAACCCGGACTTGGTCGGATCAACTTTATAGAGTCGACAAAATCAAAGGAGATGCGAGCTGCTCTACGATCGAAGCTGTAAAGGGCCATGGAGTCTGTCGAGTCATTCAAGAGCCTCTATCACGTAACCGTCCAGTGCCTCATATAAGTTCCATTGAATGACGTGCTGAGACACGTGTTGAGAAGAGTCTGTTTAATTTTCTAATTTAAATTTTTAATTCGAGTTAAAATGTAATTTTATGTGAAAATTTTTTAATGTAGTAAAAAAGTTAAATATGACTGTTTCTGAAATTTTTTTACTATAATAAAACTCGAATCGATAAAGTGAACGGGTCTAAATCTCGGGTGTCATTTACTTGCACTGCTTTATGTATTTCCAGTTTATGTTCATTAAATAGGTTTGTTAAATCCTTAACTACGGTGATTAAAGGCCCAATACCAACTTCATATAACTAATTATTTGTAGAATTTGACTATAGAAAGACAGGTCGACACTAATTATAGAATTGATATGTGCAGAAATAGCCGAAAAAGTTGTGCAGTATCGAAAAGTATAGTACTTATACAATAAGGTAAAATGATTTCCAATTAGCGCTACTTTGTTCAAAGATCAGTAGGTAATAATGTACAGATTACGAGTTTTTTTGCAGTAAAGAACACATTATTATTAACGCATGTTATTTCTAAAAAACGTTTGATCTGATTCAAAATTACTTTAAAAAATAATAACATGTTAGAGAATTTTTTTTATGCCCTATTTAAAAAAGAAGCTCCGAGAGTATTTTTTTATACCCTACTAAAAAATTCGCAGAGTTATTATACTATCTGGATTCTTAATTATATCGTAGGGGGTCAATTTTGTTTATTAATTCACAAAATTTTCCTAACGCACGAAGACTTGCGAGTGTAATATCAATGCGCAAAAAAAAAAAAAAAAAAAAAAAAAAAAAAAAAAAAAAAGAGAAGAGAAAAATTCACAAAAACAAATTGTATAAAGTGGTCTAAAGTATACCAATTCACAAGGTAATCATAAATACAAAAACAATTGCTTAAGAATATATATATATATATATATATATATATATATATATATATCGTAGGATGGGTCTCCATTTCATCCATTTCGGCATCTTGCAAAGCAGGCATTAGACCTCTGTTCAGATGGAAATAGATATCCTCAAAGAATCCTTGACTGCCCTACTTACTGTAAAATTCCTCTTTTTCAGAGGTTTGTGTCGGGCTCGTTGTGTCAAACTTTTTTCCTACTTACTGTAATTTGACGAAAGAACCCTAATTTATTGTTTTCACGATTAAAACTTTTTTGTTACAATGTTTTTTCACAACTCAATCTTCAGTTCCGGTTCATTTAAGATGATGCCTTTTTGCGGGGCTATTTTCCACATTCCTTGCATGAAGATTGATCTAACGCATAGCTGCCTATAGTGTCCATGTTTCAGGAAATCCAAACTGAATGAACTGATGGGCAACCCAAATCTACAAGATAATCTATATATTTCTGATTATGGAGCTAATTGCCTTCAAGTATGTTCTCTGGCTACTCTCCTCTCCATGTAAGTCTTTACGTGCATGTGTCATGATCGAGTACATCTTTCATATTAAAAATTATTTGCGACTTTTACAACTCTAAAGATTGAGAAGAACTCTTTGCTAGCGAGGAATTTTTTTTTTTTTTTTTTATTCTAGTTAATGGTCAAATTTTCGTCAAATTTTGTTTTTTTATTTATTAAATTTATAGGGTTAGTGAGATTTTTAAGACTACCACATAGTATTATATTAAATTAACATAAATAGTAATGATGATTTCCGATTCTGAAGCTAAACCTTAACGCATTTTTTCTGGCTGCTCTTCTCTCCATATAAATCTTTAGGAACATGTATATTATACTCGAGTCGATTTTTCATATTAAAAATTTACGACTTTTAGAATTCTAAAGATTGAGAATAATAACTCTTTGCTGGAGAAAGAAAAATTACATTAACAATCAAAGTTTCGTCAATAAACTTATAGATAGAGGGAGATTTTGAACTCTACACCTTTCGGTAGAGTCAGATGTAAACTACTGATAAACTTATGTTTGCATCCCCAAGTTATAATAAATTAATAATAATAATTTTGAGAGCTACGTTCACGGTGAGGTAGAGAGGAGAATATTTCCCTCTCGGCGATGAATCTTGTTTGTGAAGGGCTTGAGTTTGATCTAGTTCTGGCTGTGGCTAGGGTTTGTAAAATGGAGTTATGTAATTTGGGGTAATTTTAAAATTTTAGATATTAAGACACTAGTTTGCAGTATAAGAAAAATTATGAATTTAACACATTTAAAAACAAATATTTCTTAAAATTTGTATAGTTTATTTATCACATTTACATATTCTTATTTGTTTTTTTTTTTTCATTTTGTAATTAATCAAATAAAATATAAAAAAGTAAACTAAAAGATTTATCGAGTAAGTACCTCCTTTACACGAAAAATACTAAAATTATGAGATAAACTAAAAATCTAAAGAAAAAGAGAATTTACATTGCAAATCCAACATCTACCAAATAACACCAATTGTATTGTATTGGTACATCAAGGATTTAGAGATTTACCACGCAAATCTTTTATTTATAAGAAAGGATTTATATCGTAAATCCAAGTTTTACAAAAAATGCATAGATTGTGTTCTACTGGTAAATAAAGAATGTACATTTTAAATCCAATATTTACTATGTAAATGCTTTTTTGTTTTTGTTTTTGTTTTTTTTTTTTTTTTTTTGATATTATTGATTTATTTTGAAAATCTTGGATCTACATTATAAATAAACAACTAATTGTTGATTTTCAAAATGATTTCAAATGCAGAAGCGTATCAGTACGTATCGTAATTTCATAAAACCTTTTGAAACACTATAAAATATATTAATTTATATGGAATAAATCAATCTAATTAATTTATTAATTTACCTTACAATCGATTAGGACAATAACTTGAGTTCTTTGACCACAAACGTTTTTCGCTCTAAGATTTCTTGGAATAACCGAATCTTCTACATCTTGTCCTTGATACCTATAAGATCTAAGATTGTGGGCTCTAATTTAGAACTATGGGAACAATCACTCACTAATTTTCTCTTCCATCAATATCAACCCATGTGTGAGGTGGAATTGGGAGTAGAAGAACTTTTCTTTTCTTTTTTCTCTCCATAGTGCACGCATATCACAAGTAAAGGAGGGCAAAAATTGTGTTATCTAATTTTCTATGGCCTCCTATTTATAGAAGTTAGAGCTATAAGTTTGGGCCGAGCTAAACGGGCCGGCCCAAGGTCCACTACTGTAGAACAACATGATTAATAATGTGTTAATTAAATATTCAAAAACTTTAATTAAATTCATTATGGACATATTTTGATTATTATCCTTAAATATTATTCTCTCATATATGACACTTATGTACAATATTTGAGCTCATGTAAATAACTAAATATTTACAGAATTTTTAATTATATTCACAAAATATTAAAAAATACATGCATATAAAATAATGAAAAATCTTTTAATAAATAAATAATAAAATATCTTATTACATCACATGTTTTAAATGCACCATTTCTAACACAACGAACTGCAAACCATTTTTAACACAACCATTTTCGATTTACGTGTATTTTTGTGAAGAAATCTGGCGAAATCATGAAACTCTAACTCCCCCAAAAACGGGCCCTAAAAATACTAAACACCAGAGATAGGAAGAATTTATGAGAGAATGTATCTCAAATCAAGAGTAGGGGCCTCTTTTATAGGACTTAGAATAGATAATAACTTCGTCTATGTCCCATGTAAGACAAGAGACCTCATCATTTCATTCATGTTCTCAATTTTATGGAAGTTTTTCTTTTGGTTTATCCAACTTAGTAGAAGCATTTTGAAAGTCAATTCCTCATCACTTATTTATCATTTTGAGCATATAAATATATAATTTTAATCTTTTTCGCGACGGCGGACAACATAAATCTAAATTGAACTACCACCAACTCATTGTGAGTCTTACTCAAAATCGAGTCTCAAAATGATACATAAAAAAAGAATTTTTAAGCCATTTTTCCAATACGTAGAACAGCTGATACTGCCGAGAATATTATCAAGATACAATAAAATTCTTTTAAGATTGTCTTATAAAAAATGCACTCAAAAGGGCAATCCTCGACAAGAACCAATCCAAGGACGTCACTACAACATGACATCTAGCCAGCGCGTGGTTTCTTTCTTGTTGATTTCAAAAGCGAAATTTTCATGAGATGGATAATTCTTAAGCAAAAATGGGTTTAAAATCAGCATTCTGTATGTGAGAAATTTAATCTGAATATTAAACACGTAATCTAGTTAAATTAAGTTCATATTTCAATTGGCACATAAATAGTAAACATTGACGTAATTAGTAAGATTCCAAATCCACCAAGAATAACATCTCACGATCAAAATCTTTGTGAGTCATGCATTGACTTAAATAATAATAAACAATTCCAAACTTTAATAATAAAGGATAAAAAAAAAAAACATAAAAAAGAAATGCAACGCTCCTGCAAACACGGCGTTAATACATCAATATTTTGTCTTTTTTCTTTTTGTCTTTTTAAAAAAAAAAAAATTTGACAAACAATGCTTGTAACTCACATGGTTAGAGGTACATTCTAGCGGAAAAACCAATTTTCCCCATTTAAAGATTTTATGGTTCGTTTAGTTTGTTAATTCGAATTTTTAATTTGAATTGAGATGTGACTTTATGTTAGAATTTTTTACTGTAATAAAAAATTAGTTGTGACTGTTTCTGAGAGTTTTTTACTATAACGAAATTTGAATTTTAAACTCAAATCAGTGAAATAAATAAGATCTTAAATTATTGTTATATTTTTATTTCATTACCTGTTCCTTCAATTAAATTTCACAACCTTTTTAGTATTTATATATCGTTCATATTTATATAATATTACAAGGACAAACAATAAATTAGAAAACTAAAGATACTATGAATGGACTCCCCTTCAAAGTTAAAAACCAGAGAATGTGAATCTCACGCCTGTAATTTAAAGGGCACTTTAGACATATAATGAAATTTAAATAATAAAGTCTAAATATAAATGTTTTTAAAATAATAGAAAAATAATAAGATTTGATACTATTAAATTTGTATATAGTACAAAATATTAAATTATCATAATAATTATTATGTTATTTTTGTGATAATTTTAAATTTTTTTAAGCTTTAATTTAAAATATAAATTATATCATAATTTAAATTATAATTCATAATTTTTTATAATATTTTTTATAAAAAATATACATAAAATAAAAATAATTTTAAATTTATAAATCAAACATCATTTTAACGGTAATTATCTCTAGTAGGCCTATTGAAAGGGCTAAACTGGGCCCATTCTATCCCTCCTATACTCCTATGGGCTAGGCCTTCACGAGTTACATGTAAACACGCCTGCATGCCACGCGGACGCGAGTACTTTGCAGCTGTACTGGCTGGTCGCTTGTCTGGACGCAGGTGTATTGTTGGTGCCGTGTCAATTTTGTTTGTTAGGAAGACTTCAAACTAGATGAGATTGCAATGGGGATAGAGTTGGGACCTTGTCATTTCCCATTTAATTTTGACACGTAATACTTGACCCAACTTTGGTGTAAACTTGACACGAATATGAAGGACCAGCTTAAAAGTTATTAATGTCAGTACATAAAATTTTTAAATCCATTCACTTTACTAATTTAAATTTTTAATTTAAATTAAAATATAATTTTATATAATTTTTTTATTATAATAAAAAAATTAAATAATATTATTTTTAAAAAATTTTTTACTTAAATTTTAAATTTAAATTATTAAAATAAACGACACCTTATTTTATTTTACGATTTTGACAAGTGACAATATCACGACACTTGTAAAATGTTTGTTTTTGCTCAATTATGATGTAGTTTGTTTGATTTAAATGTTTGACATGTGAAAATGCTGGTTGTTCTTTTTCTAAAAGGATGATGCCAATAGTTGTTAACATCTATTGTGTGTTTGACATTTATTGAACGCAGTGTGTGTTTTTAAACATTAAAAATCATCGAAATTAGTTTTTTTTTTTTTTTTTAAAAAAAAACAAATGCAAAAATAGTTGAATCTCAAACAAATTTTATCCGTTTAAAAAAAATATATATTTTTTATAAGTATCAATAAATTCTCATACAATAATTATCACAAATAGGAGATCCGTTGACTTTTAAAAGTCGGTTTTCTAAAATACCCTAGTCAATTTAAGGGTATATTCTTTTAGAATATAATTTAAATATAATTTTTAAATTAAATTTAAGTTATAATTTGAGTTAAAATTATAATTTAAATAAAATTGAATAAAATTAAATAAAGTTAGAACTTAAAAGAATATAAATTTAAATAAAATTAGAACTCAATTTTTTTTTAATTTTTTAGACAAAAAAACATGTCTTAATTCACTCGAAAAAGTGCGACACGAAGATTTAATAGTAAATAGTAGATAAGACAACTCTTAATAAACCTCTTAATATAGTATTCGGTTTTAGTGCTATTGAATTTTCTCTTTAAAAGAATTTTAAGTCTCATTTATTTTATTAATTTAAATTTTATTATAGTAAAAAATTTTAAAAAATAATTAAATTTAATTTTTTTTACTATAGTAAAATTTTTTTACATAAAATTAAATCTTAATTCAAATTAAAAATTTAAATTAACGTATTAAATAAGTCCTTATAAAATTCCGTATACCAACATTCGTTTTATGTTTTTTTTTTTTTACGAAATAAAAAAGCATTTTTTTAATATGTGAAGTATATTATAAATATACTAAAGGAGACCCAATTTTGCACTGTTCACACACTCATAATTCACTGTTCATTGTGCAATGAATTTTTTTTCCGGTTTGCCCTCACTCTCTCTTCTTTTCTCCTTCTTCTGTGCGAGGGCGTTTGTGTCTTTTTAATATCATGTGTTGTGATTGTGCGTTTATGCCTCTGTCTCATCATGATTTTATTTGCTCTTAGCTTTGGCTTTTTGATCATTTTGCTTCTCATGAAGCCCTGCGCTTCATTTCTTTCTCCGATGGCTTTCCTCGGCCGCCTCTTTCATTTTTTTCTCCGTCAAACGTTTAGCCTTTTGTTGCTTCTTCCTTACTTGATGTTGGTTTTTCGGATGCTTTTGGTGCAAGCTTATTTTGTTTGTCTTCGCTCATTCTCGGCTATTTTAATTAGGGATTTTACTTGGGATTTTTATGCAGAGTGTATATTCTGTATTATATGTTATTTATTTTGTTATTTAAGACAGTACTCACAATATTTCAAATACTATTAATGACTTTTTGTCTAGATGCTTTTAATATTCGTTGTTCATGCTGCATGTATCGGTTTGTTGTATTGCTACTGTTTTGTGTTGTTTCTTATAGTGCTGACACAAATACATTCCTTTTCATTGTTAATAAATCTTAGTGATCTATGATTGTCTTTTCTGTGGTATTTATTTATTTTATAGTAGTACATATATTTGTCTGTTTTTACTTAATATATTTTATCTTTAATTAGTTTTAGTGTATGACAATGACTGTTACAATTGATTTTTACCTGTTCACTACCATGTAATTTATAGCATGTGTTTCTGGTCATCTACACTCTGATTTTGGACTCATATTTTGTCTGCATTTTTTGGCCTACAACTCTCTGAATATCTTTTTTTTTTTTTTTTTTTTTTTTTTTTTTTTACTCTAACATTTTTCACTTTCTGGCTGCCAGACTTCATCTTGATCTATTTACTGCTCAGTCTTTTAAATTGTGTTTCTTTCACTTGTATTTAGTTGGCTCATATTCTCTGTTTAAGATAGTGTTCACAGCGTTGTAGATACTGTTAATAACTTTTACCTATATCTTCTTAATACCTATTATTGATATTGAATGTATTGATTTTCTGTGCTACTATTACTTCCTGTTGATTCTTATAGTGCTAAGAAAAATATCTCTTCGTTGTTATGATTGTCCTTTTTTGTGTTTTGTTAGTGCATAATGATGGCTATTTGATTTCTTATTCCTTTGTTTCATAGTCACACATATATATATATGTATTTATTTTTGTTTAGCATATTTTATCTTTAGTTAGTACTTGACAATGATGATTATAATTAGTTTTGGCCTCTGGAGTTCTATGTAATCTATTTAAAAATCTCCCTTACTTAAATTTTGATTTTGTCAATCCTTTTTGACTGAAACAATTTAAACGTCTTTTTTTTTTTTTTTTTTTCTTTTTGGTGTGTGATAGTGATGATCATAATCGGTGGAATTAAATAATCAGTGATAATTTTCTTCATATATTTTTGTTCATAATTTTGTTCATACTCGGTGGAAATTTTGTTCAAATTTCCTCAATCATCAAGACTAATTTTTCTCAAAATTTGTATTTTGCAGCTAAAAAAAATACATAACAAAAAACAAAGACAAAAGCTCAAATACACTGCAAAACAACTTCTCACATATGAATTAACACTGTACTATAAAAATAATCAGCTCTCTATATAATACAAAATTATTATCCGCTGGAAATCTATGTCTATTACGGCAGAGTAAGATGGGGATGTGTTGGGTGTGAATTTGGTGGATATGGAGAAAAACAGGGTTGTTTCTGTATGGTCGGGAAATTGTTGACTAGGAAACCTGTCAATAAAGGGGCCTTTTTGAACACAATGAAAAGTTTGGGGAGCAATTACAAGGGAATTGATTCGAGTGAGATTGAGGTTCCGTTTATTTCGCTGATTCGAGTTTAGAATTTGAGTTTTATTACAGTAAAAAGCTCTTACAAATAATCAAATCTAATTTTTTTATTACAGTAAAAAACTCTCACATAAAATCACATCTCAACTCGAATTAAAACTCTAATCAGCGAACTAAACAGGCTCTGAACTTGAAATTTTCTTCTTCTCCTTTGCTAAAAACCAATAACGGGATTGGGTTTTAGATATGGCTTCTTGGTTTTATAATGAATCGCTATTTATTCTTAAAGAATGTGGGGGTGAAAGTGTGGTGGAGAGTTAAGATTTTTGTTTCTGCCCTCTCTGGATACAAATACATAATTTGCCGATCAATGCTCGAAGCTATGATATCATTGAAGCTGGCAATATTATCAGGATTACTTTGAAGATGGATGCTGAGTCGAAGGGCAGGTGTTTGGGGAGGTTTTTGCGTGTTAGAGTCTCTTTGGTGTTAGATCTTTAATATAATATTGAGCTTATACGTAAGTAATTATGTATTGTTAACTTTCGTGATTTTATTGAGACCAGACTAAAAAAAATTATTGATGATTCATAAGAAATTTTTGATTGAATTAAATCTTACGAGGTGTGAATTAATGTGAGGTACAGTTATTAGATTAATTTTATGTTTTATCATAATAGAGCAGTTTGAATATGAAACTATACATTTCGAAATGATTTCAGATATATTAATTAATGAATTTTCAATCCTTTTAATCTAAATTGAGACGTACTTTTTACCAACCAATCAATAGTTGAGATTTGTAGGGCATGTTCTTTTGTCTAAAAAACTCAAAAAAGGCAATTAAAGTTTTCATTTTATTCAAGTTCACGTTCGTTTAAGTTTTAATTTTATTCAATTTTACTCAATTTTATTCAAGTTCTAACTTCAACTCAAGTTATAACTCAAATTCAACTCAAAAATTACACTCAAGTTATACTCTAAAAGAACAACCTCGTAGTTATTCAGACCAAATACAATGAAAAAACTCTGACTGTCATATAAAGTTAAATCTATTTAAAAGTGATCTACTAAAGTTTAAGTAATTTGAGCTTTAATGTATCTAATAACATATGAGTTTTTAATGTGTAAAGACTTAAGAGTAATTTATATTTTTATAATGAGCTGAAATAAAAATGCCAAAAAATAACAAGAAAGTTATTTATATATAGTAGTTATGGTCTTTAGATCATACATATTATTTTATTCTTTTCTGAGATCCCATCATTAGAGAGAGCAGAGAGAAAGTGAAAAATTTTTCTAAAAAAACGCGTTGAATTAGAAGATAAACTATATAACTCTAGAGAGTAATTTATTGTTATCGATTCGTTTTTTCGTTTATTAATCTATTAATTCTTAATAATCTAACATGACTATTTTTTTTTTTTTTGATTTTGAGAGATATTTTACATCAAAGGATATTTTCTAACAAATAATATCAAAGCTGTTTAATCGTTGAGAACAATTTTAGATGATTTTTTGGTGGATGTATTCCATATATATATTTTTTTTTTTTTTTTTTTCGGTTTAAGAAAAATAAAGAGACCGGCGGTAACTTTTCTGCCACCGGAATAGTGAACTTTAGACATGACTATGAGGCCGCGCGGGGGACGAGAGCCGTGGAGAAGGGACAGGCGGCCGTAAGCGTCAGGGTGGCAACATTTTGTTGCGACCCCTAGGGTTGCAGAGTGGGCTTCGGCCCAAAAATGCAAGGAGCAAACAACGGGCCCAATTGGGCCCGTAGCTGAAGAAGTAGCTGCGAGGGGGCTGAAGGTGGCGGTTAGTGGGGATGCCATTAACAGGGTGTACAACTTAGGGCCCGTTCACTTCGCTGATTCGAGTTTTTAATTCGAGTTGAGATTTGATTTTATGTGAGAGCTTTTTACTGTAGCAAAAAAGTTAGATGTGATTATTTGTGAGAGCTTTTTACTGTAGCAAAACTCGAATTCTAAACTCGAATAAGCGAAGTGAACGAGGCCTTAGAGAGTCGTGAGGATGAGTATTTGGAGTTCTCTCAAAGTTTAAATGATGAACGACTCAATGAGCTTCTGAGGGAGCTGTGTGAGGAGGGTACGGTGTGGACTAAAACGACCCGGGGATTCATGACCTTCCCTAGGAGAAGTATAGGCTCATGCTATCATCCCATGACCATATAATTAACAAAGACCGGACAATTTTCTCAAAAAATATTATATTTAATTTTATCTGTTACAGTAAAAAATTCTCA
Organism: Morus alba; assembly: GCA_012066045.3. NCBI lineage: Eukaryota > Viridiplantae > Streptophyta > Magnoliopsida > Rosales > Moraceae > Morus > Morus alba. Next base: position 7,487,020 of record CP050226.2, on the reverse strand, counting down.
AAAATATTACATTTTAACTTAAATTAAAAATTTAAATCCGTAAAATAAATGATACCTTAATTTTTAAAGAGGTCAAATATTCTAATGCGGTGATAAAAAGTACCAAAGTGATTTTTACCTTCTAAAAAATTAGGTTAATTATAAAAATTTCTCATTAATTATGATCTATATAATACTTTATTCCTTAATATTTAAAATGTAACATCCATTCTACCTCAATAATGAATGGTTAATAAAAATGTTCCTTGTGTTAGTTTTCTATAAAAAAAAATGAATCATATACCGTAATTAGGAGGTATTTTTTTTTTTTTAAATCTTACATGTTTTTGAAAAAAGTATTACATATTAAAAATTAAAACTTTCCAAGTAATTTTTATTTAATTAGTTAATAGAAGCATAAAATTAAAAAATTTGTTCAATTGTTTTATTTTATTTATTACCATTAAATTACAATTAAACTTTATTTTTTAAAAAATAAATTTAAAAATCATATACAAAAGAGTAATTGTAATCAAACTATTTATTAACTGTCGATATTTGTGTAACATGTGGTAGTTTTGTAAGAAACACTAATAAAAAGAATATTTTTATAACAATTTATAATTAGAAGAACATGTATTATGTTTTAAATTTCAAGAGCAAAATGATATATTGATTATATTTCAAGAGAATTTTTGTCATTTTTTTTTGGAGAAAAAGAGAGAAATAGGTCAAGACTTAAGATGAATTAAAATTAATAGGCTAATAGTTTACATAAGTTAATAAATAGGCCAAATCACTATTTTTATTCATAATTTGTCTGGTTATAAACCATAACTTGACAAATTATTGTCCATAATTCACGATTTTTGTCCATAACTTATCTAGCTATGAACCATAACTTGACAAATTTGTCCATAACTTATCTGATTATGAATCATAACTTCACAAGTTATGACCTATTAATTTCTATAACTAGAAATTAGCCTTCAAACTTTCTTAAACTTTTCATATTGACTTATTTTTTATTATTTCCTTTTTTTTTCTTTGTGAGAATTTTTGTAATTAAGGGTTCGTTTGGTTCCTAGATTCGAATCCCTGATTCGAATAATGATTTATGATCGCTACAGTATTTTCTCTCATAAAAAATATACGTAAATAAAAAATGGTTCAAATCACATAATTTGAATCAATGGACCATGAACCATAAAGTTGACAATTGTTTTGAAAAATTACATTTTCGCCCCTCAATTCCTCCTCTTTTTCACGCCGCTCGCTTTTTTTTTTTTTTTTTTTTTTTCATCCCCTATCTGGTACTTCCTCCGGTCCAACACAGTCTCTCTGCCTCTCTTCACGGAAGCACAACCGAAGCTTTCTTTCCTGGGCTTCACCACCGAGCTTTCCACTGAATAGAAGGCCAATTTCTGCATCGAAACTTTGAAGATCGCAATCCGTATGTCACTAAAATTTTGAGGTAGTGTTTTCTCTCTTGAATGTTTTCAATCCGAAATTTCCCTATTTGAAAAAGAAAAAACTAATCACTATGATTAATTTCAATATTATGAGACTTTTATGGTTAATTAGTTGAAACTTTCCTGATAATAAGTGGCCTTGACCCTTTAAGACGGCACTGATATATTGCTTGGTGTTTTTTTGGGAGCAATTTTCCGTAGCCTTTGCGCTAGTTTTTATCTGATATGGAAATTTCTGTGTCGTTTGTTTTTGCCTAATCTTTACTTAGTCTTGGTTCAAGAGGCTTGAATTTAGTTGCTAGGTTAGTCTTAGTTCAAGAGGCTTGAATTTAGTTGCTAGGTAGATGAATTTCAATATAAACTTATCAAATATTCTGGAATTTTTTTGCTCCCAGATTATGGTAAACTATGCTATAGAAAAGTGGTTGTTGATGGGCTCTTTTACATGGATAATTCTGAGGATCAGCTACTCCATTTTGGCACTGTTTCTTTGACAAAATAGTTGATGAATTCTGCTCTATACTTCCAATGTCCTCAACTTTTTCTGGCCAATTTTTGTTACTTCAACTGAACTTTCTTTTACCCTTTAATGCTTGCTCGCTGAACTATTATGAAGTTCACCGTTTCGTTTACCCCATGATCCATCAAGATTAAGAAAACATTTTTCTCCTATAATTTAGTGTTTCTGCGTGTAGAACTATAAGGAGAACAAGATATCCTTTTAGAAGAAGCTAAGGAAAGATAAAAGAAATAAAATCAATGAAATAACTTGTCTTTCCAACTCGTAGCAAGGAGAGAAAAGGAATGCTCTTAATTCCTTGGCAGAAGAAGCCCATAGTGAGGCTTGGAAATGAACTATAGTTTCCATGTGTTGTAATGAGTGAGTGCTTTATGGTTTCGGACAGAATACTTCTCATTTTCCGGCCAAATCTCTTAAAGCTTTGAAGATGCTAGTGTTCCTTAAATCTTCTTATTGAAATTTCGTACAAGAGGCTTCTAATTTGATTAATCCTGTGAACTTATATGGTATATGTTAGGCCCCCGGTAAAGAATGTGTATATAAGGAGGGCCCAGAAGGGTAAAACGATGGGCCTAGATCGTGAGGGAATGGGCCTAGATACAAATGGAACAGGGCCCAATGCCCACGTATGCAACAAGGCCGAGAAAGGAGCAAACCCACACAGGGATTTGGGACCAAGCGGTTAGAGTCCGTAGTATATGGGAAGCGGCCGGTGAGGAGTGCATCATCGTGATTTACATGCATGGTTTGCTAACGGAGTCAGGGATTACTCGAAAATCCGCCTCTATCCTGTTTTCTGTTTCCTTGCATTTCCTTCTGTTTTTCTCTTCGTTGAGTCCTTCATTCAGAAGGCCGAGAGTTGTAATTTCCTTTGTTCTTCCGATCAATAAACGGTATACGGTGGGATTCCGGATAATAAGTGTTATAGTGTGTAGCTATTGTCCTAGGATCCTATCATTTGGCATCAGAGCATCGATCCATGGCTCATTTATCGCCGACGGTGAGTAACCCAGGCCGCGTTTCCAGCTTGGAGGGGAGCATCGACTCGATCAAGGAAACCGTGCAGCTGATGGGAGCGATCGTGGACCATGTTCCTCAGCTACAAGAGGACGTACTAGCTCTCGGGGCCCAAATCGGCGATGTTCAAGGAGCACTCCACCGATTGGAGACCCTTATCGGGCGTCGACTGGAAACCCACCCGCTGGGACCTCCACGACGGAGATGGAAGGAACAGATCACTGGCCTGGCTGAAGTCGCCAGATAGGGGCCGCGGAAGGATAGACCATCGGGGAAGGCGACTGGAGCTACCGATCTTCCAGGGAGAAGACCCGTATGGCTGGGTTTTTAGGGCGGAACGTTACTTCGCCATCAACGGCGTCGAAGAGGAGGAAAAGGTTATGGCAGCTTCGGTTTGTATGGAGGGCCGGGCCCTCGGCTAGTTCCAGTGGTTGGATGCACAAGCTCCGTTCACCAGCTGGCGAGACTTGAAGGCCGCGATACTCCACCGGTTCAGTCGGGCGAAAGACGGCGACCCAACCGAGCGGCTGATGGCGCTCAGACAGGATAGCTCGGTGGCAGAGTTCCGTGACCGGTTCGAGGCTTTGGCCGCGTCCATGCGAGGTATTCCTGAACCTGTTTTTAGAGGAGCTTTTCTTAATGGGCTTTTCGGGAGGATATTAGGGCCAAGTCAGCTTCACCGCCCATCAATCTCCAAGAGGCGGCGGACTTGGCCCAACAAATTGAGGAACGAAATGAGGCCGTAAAGACTTTTAAGGGAAGATTGGGCCGCGGATGGAGGCCGGAAGGAATGGTTAGGATTTGGGGGCAAGTGACCGAACGTTTTCACCAACAGGGTTCCCGGGAACTCCCTTCAGTCCGAAATACGGAAGGAGCCGAAGTTTTTCCCAGAAAACTATGGGGTTGGCCTCCAAGCCCCGGGTTCGGCTTGGAAGGAGGTGGGTCTGGGTTCAGGCGCCTCACGGAGGACGAAATTCAACGGAGGAGAGCGAAGGGGCTGTGCTTCCGATGTGACGAGAAGTTCGGACCGGGACATAGGTGTAAGAATCGGCAACTGCAGGTGTTATTGTTAGCAGAGGAGGAGGAAGGGGTCGTTGAGGAACCAGGGGAGGAAGAGGCGCAAACTGCCGAGGAAGAGGAGGGAATGGCCGGCATCTCACTCAATTCCCTACTGGGAGTCACATCAGCCAACACCATGAAACTGGTAGGGGCATTAGGCAGCCGTGAGGTAGTAGTGTTGATAGACAGTGGAGCCTCCCACAATTTTTTGTCAAAGAAAATTGTGAGAGAGATGCGATTCCCCTTAACAGACACGGGGGGATACAGCATACAAGTGGGAAATGGGGCACGCTTCCGACAGCAAGGGGTATGCAGGGGAATAGAGCTGAGTATCCAGGGGTACAAGGTGGAGGCAGACTTCGTCCCGTTTGAATTAGGATGCGCGGAGGTAGTGTTGGGAGTCTCGTGGCTGCAGACACTCGGTGAAGTAAGGGCCGACTGGCGGAAGTTTACGATGAAATTCAGAACGGGAGAGGGATGGACCTGCCTGAAAGGGGACCCGACTCTGAGCATCGAACCGGTAAGCCTCCGTACTCTTACTCGACAATTTCAAAAGGAACCGGTGGGGGCCTTACTGGAAATTTATTCTCTAGAGGAGAGAGAGGAGGATAGTGATAGGGAAAATGAGCCTGAGATGGTTCAAGGGGTTTTGGCCATGTTTCCGGAGGTGTTCAAGACACCCGAAGGGCTTCCTCCTTCAAGGAAAGGGATCACCAGATCAACCCTAAACCCGGGGCAAGTGTACCGCCCAATATCAGGCCATATAGGTACCCTCAGGCGCATAAGGGGGAAATTGAGAGGTTGGTCACTGAAATGTTAGCCTATGGAATTATCCGGCCAAGTAGTAGCCCTTTCTCAAGCCCGGTCCTGCTAGTTAGGAAGAAGGATGGGAGTTGGCGATTCTGTGTCGACTACCGAGCTTTGAACCGGCTCACCGTGCCGGACAACTTTCCCATCCCCATTATCGATGAGTTGCTGGATGAACTACAAGGGGCAGCAGTGTTCTCTAAGCTCGACTTACGGGCTGGGTACCACCAAATCAGGGTTAGGGAGTTTGATGTGGAAAAAATCGCCTTCCGCACACACGAAGGACATTATGAGTTCCTAGTTATGCCTTTTGGCCTAACTAACGCACCGCCACTTTCCGTGCCCTCATGAACAAGGTATTTCAACCTTTACTTGCGTAAATTTGTATTGGTTTTTTTTTTATATCTTGATTTACAACAGACATGGGAAGACCATTGTGAGCATCTCACCACCGTTTCTAGAGACTTTAACAAGGGAACGGTTGTTTGCCAACCGCAAAGAAGTGCTCCTTCGGGCGTAAAAGGCCGGAATATTTAGGTCATGTAATATCCGGACGGGGTAGCGGGGTGATCCGCCAAGGTGGACGCTTATTCTGCCCCGCCCACGCCTAGGAATGTCCGCGGGATTCGGGGGTTTCGGATTGGCGTGTTATTACAGGGAGGTTTGTGCGCAACTGGCAATTGGCGCGTCACGACCGATCTACTCAAGCGGGGAGAGTTCAAGTGGTCCGAAGACGCCACCGCCGCCTTCCAAGCACTTCAACGAGCAATGACCACACTCCCCGTTTTGGCAATGCCGGATTTTGACATGCCATTTGTGGTCGAAACGGACGCTTCAGGCACGGGATTAGGGGCAGTGCTGATGCAACAGGGCAAACCAATAGCCTACTTCAGTAAGGCATTGTCAGGCACAAGCCGGTTGAGGTCAGTATATGAACGAGAACTTATGGCCGTGGTACTGGCCGTACAGAAATGGCGCCATTACCTATTGGGGCGACGCTTTGTGGTCCGATCCGACCAGCAAAGCCTTAGATTCTTGATGGACCAGCGCCTTTTACCCCCGGAGCACCTCCGATGGGCCATTAAACTTTTCGGATATGACTTTGAGCTGCAATATAAGCAGGGGGCAGCGAATCGCGTGGCGGATGCCTTATCCCGGCGCGAGGAGGACGTGGGAGTAGCGCTGGCCGCCTTGTCCGTGCCCCAACGCTTAAATTGGGACGAAGTTCGGCAGGACCAGCGAGCGGATGAGGATTGCGCCGCTCTGATCCGCAAGGTGGAGCAGGGACTGGCTGTGGCGCCAGGATATTCCTTGCGCCAGGGACTACTATGTTACCGGGGCAGAGTAGTACTGCCTTCACAGTCCCCGTGGATAGGACGGTTGCTTCATGAGTTTCACGATTCGGCTATAGGTGGTCATTCCGGGTTCCTCCGAACCTATAAGCGAGTAGCCACTAACATATTCTGGCGGGGAATGAAACGGGATATCCGCCAATACGTGGCCGATTGCCCCATTTGCCAGCGTTCTAAGTCCGACGCCATGTCTCCCGCAGGTCTGTTGCAACCGCTGCCCATTCCAGAGAGGATATGGGAAGATATCTCCATGGACTTTGTGTGCGGGCTTCCAAGGTCGCAAGGGGTCGATACCATATTGGTTGTCGTCGATAGGTTGTCCAAATATGCGCATTTCTTACCCCTATCTCACCCATTTACAGCCAAGAAAGTGGCGGAGCTGTTCCTCCGAGAGGTAGTGCGGCTCCATGGCATTCCAGCCTCGATCGTCACAGACCGGGATCCACTTTTCATGAGCCTCTTTTGGCGTGAGCTCTTTCGGATGCAGGGCACTAAACTTAGTCGAAGTTCGGCTTATCACCCCGAGTCGGATGGGCAGACAGAGGTCGTGAACAGGTGCTTAGAGGTGTATCTTCGCTGCTTCGCGAGTGACACACCCCGCTTGTGGTCGCAATACTTGCCGTGGGCAGAATTTTGGTTCAACACCAATTTTAATGCTTCTGCCAAGCATTCTCCTTTCCAAGTGGTCTATGGCCGGGATCCCCCTACCATTCACCGGTTCCAGGACTCCCCGTCAGCCGTGGAGGATGTCAACCAGCAGCTGCAGCGGCGGAACGAGTTCTTGGACGTCCTAAAGGGGCATCTGGCGGGTGCACAGCAGCGGATGAGGAAGTTTGCTGATTTGTGCCGTCGGGAACTCTCCTTCGTTCCAGGAGACCGAGTCCTTCTCAAGCTCAGGCCTTACCGCCTGAAATCCTTGGCAAGGAAGCCGAATGAAAAGCTCGCTCCTAGGTATTATGGGCCCTTTGAGGTTTTGGAAAAGATTGGGGAGGTGGCTTACCGTCTCTCATTACCGGAAACCGCAAGGATCCATCCGGTTTTTCACGTATCCCAGCTCAAGCCGTTCAGGGGTCCGGATTCGCCTTGTCAGCCACTTCCTCCTCAACTTTCAGATGAGCTGGAACTACAAGTGGAGCCTTCACAAGTTGTCCGGGGCAGATGGTCTCCTCTGGGAGGTAAGTTGGTGGCTGAAATCCTGGTGCAGTGGAAGGGCCTGCAGGACTGGGAGGCCACATGGGAGTTTTTGGATGCGTTTCAGGCACAGTTTCCCGACTTCAACCTTGGGGACAAGGTTGTCTTCGAAGGGGGGAGTGATGTTAGGCCCCCGGTAAAGAATGTGTATATAAGGAGGGCCCAGAAGGGTAAAACGATGGGCCTAGATCGTAAGGGAATGGGCCTAGATACAAATGGAACGGGCCCAATGCCCACAGAAGCAGACAAGGCCGAGAAAGGAGCAAACCCACCTGGGGATTTGGGACCAAACGGTTAGAGTCCAGAGTATATGGGAAGCAGCCAGCGAGGAGTGCATCATCGTGATTTCTGTGCATGGTTTGCTAACGGAGTCTGGGGATTACTCGAAAATCCGCCTCTATCCTGTTTTCTGTTTCCTTGCATTTCCTTCTGTTTTTCTCTTCGTTGAGTCCTTCATTCAGAAGGCCGAGAGTTGTAATTTCCTTTGTTCTTCCGATCAATAAACGGTATACGGTGGGATTCCGGATAATAAGTGTTATAGTGTGTAGCTATTGTCCTAGGATCCTATCAGTATAAAAAATTGTTTTTAATGGTTTTCAATTGCAGCCAGGAAATTCTCTAGCCAGCGCTTGCGTGAGGATATACATGCCTTAGAGGAGCAGAAAGTTTCTGCGTGCATGCTTACCTAAACGGTTAGAGGTTGTCAATGAGCTAACTTCTAGGAATCTACTGATTGAAATTAGTTGAGAGAAGTTGAGCATTCTCAGTGATTGAGTGTGCGAAAACATGAGGCTTTGCATTTTATCCTAACTGGCGCTGTCCTGATCAAGCCACAATCGCGAAAAGAAACTGCAGCGAGTGAAGAAATGCTCCAGGAGAATGATAATAAAGAAAAAATTAACAATGTTGATAGAAATGATCCAAACAGCAGTAACCCTGCCTTTTCATCAATTCATCCGGAGACTGATAATGACACTAATCAGCATAACATAGTGCACAACAATACTCCTGACGATCCTCCATCAACTCAGTATTCCAGAGTACATATGGGGAATGATAGTGATATTGAAGCTGCCGCTCAGGATGCAGTGTTACGTGAACAAGTATGCTTTTCTTTCAAAATAGTTTTGATTTTCATGTTTTGTTTTGTTTTTTGGGACTTGTACGATTATTTTTTCTTCTTGTATATAACAGGAAATGGCTACCCAAACAATCATACGGAGCCAAAGGTTTGTATTTGTTTTCTTTCATCAAATTTCTCCCTTTTTGTTGGATCAATATATAAGTTGTAATCTGGTATTTTTTACAATTCTAGAGAGGCAAGAAGTGTGGATGGATCACTTCGGGATAATACAGACCTTTTTTCTGAACGTCATGACCCAAATGCTATCAAGGTGTGTGAATTTAATAAGCTTATTTTTCTCATATCTGCTGTTAGAACTTTCTAAGTAGGCTTGTCTTCTGTTGTGAAAATATTATCAGTTTCTGTACTTTGTTTATGTGGACCAATACAGGAGCATCTATTGAAGTTGACCACTGAACATCGCTCTGAAATCGCTTTGAAACGTGGGAGGTCTACCCTACCAGAAGAAGGTTAGTTCTAATTGACACAGACTATTATACCTTTCTTTTTTTTTTTTTTTTGAAATGTTGCCCTCTGTTTTTTATTTTATTTTATTTATATTATGGTCAATCTTTCCGTTTCTTAAGTTTTGTTGTACGTGTTCTTTCTCATCGAGGTGTTGGGTTATATAATTTTTTTGAGTAACTAGTGCTATATTAGTCCCTGAACTTTGAGTATAGTGACATTTTGGTACTTGAACTTTTATTTTTGGCATATTAGTCCTTGAACTTTCACTTTTTGACAGTTTTGGTAAAATTAACAAACGAAATCTGAAATTTAACAAAAATAATCACATGTCCATCGCGTGAAATTGTAAAATTTTACATAGAGTTACGTAACTTACGTTGTATGGAAACTCTCTCTCTCTCTCTAGAAACTCAATTTTTTTTTTGAAAATAAAATCTAAAAAGCACAAGGGCGAAGTTGGGTGAGATATCCAACAACGCCCAAAAACAAAATAAAAACAACAAGAAAAATCGAACAAACAAAACTATCAAACAATTACAATACAAAAATTCAACCCACGCCTAACTAATAACATCCTCCCAACTTAAAATATTGAAAACCTGTTGAAAACTGTAATATTTCACGCGTATTGTAATTACTTATGCAAAATTTTCAATACTATGAGATATTTATGAGATTATCTACCTTTCTTAAAAAAATCGTTTGTCAATTTTACTATTAGGCACCAAAACTGCCTAAATTTGAAAGTTAAAAGACTAATACGCCAAAATTGAAAGTTGAGGGACTAATGTCACTATGCTAAATGTTCTGTAAGTTTATTTTCTTATTAAAAGTGCGGGTACCTAGAGGCGAGCACTGGTCTTATACATAATCTCAAATCAAAAAAGAGAAACACAACAAGTACTACTGCTAGTTTTGCACCACTCTTTGTCATATCTGTTGTTGTTTGTTTGTTTTGTTGTTGTTGCTGATGATTCTTTTTTTTTAATTAATAATACATGCAAGTGAGCCACCACCTTAAACAAGAGATAAAGTACTATTCTTCAAATTCCAATTATAAATAATAGAAAAAGGAATATGTTTAAACTCTTTAGCACAGTACACCCACAAGGAAACCGAGAACTGAACACAGTCTACACTCATCTGCTTAATTGATATTTATGTAAGACTGAATAAATGACGAAAGCTACTGCTAACTTGTTAACACAAAGACATATGGAAGGAGATAAACTGATAAGAACAGATGGAAGGAGATAAAGAATCAGGTTTGTTACTGCCAACTGATGTAACTTCAAAAGATTTTTTTTTTTTTTTTTTTTTTTGTTAAAAACAAAACTTTATTGATAATAATAAGAAACTACAGCAGAGGACAAGAAGTCCTCACACAACAAAATCAAAAGCACAATAGACAAAACCATAATACATCTAAACCTGATTGATGCTAGCATTTGATTTGATAACTTATCCATCTTTTTTCCCACCTTGTATTATCAAGCGCGATCTTTTTGTCAAAACAGAAACATATATTAATAAAGATTAGGGAACAAGGAAAAGAGAGGAAGAGCTTACCTCAACAAAATCAGTTCCAAAAATGCAGAGGGCCAAAAAAGAGGAGACTCAAAGCAAAAAATCAAAAGGAAATCTAGCGCGGTCTTGCTAAAGCTAAAGGGTTTCTCCCTCTCTGGGAGCTACTTAAGTATTAATTTTTAAAAACAAATTCCTGTAGATTCCTAAGTGTTGTTTAGTGGAAGAGCATGTGGTCATGCTATACATTCTAGCGGTTAAATCCTAATATCACCGTAGGTACAAACACTCGGCTAACTGGAGTGTTGATATCACAATAGCTCACTTTTAAGAAGAGTTTATTTTAATTTTAGTGCCCAAACTATGCTCTTTGTCCCATTTTGGTCCCTAAATTTCAAATGGTTAGGAATTGCACCCTGATCTGTCAAAAAGTCTATGATAGGCCTCCTTTGCGTTTCACTTATGCAAGGAAGGTGTATAAAGGGAAGAAAAAGGCTGGTGCAGGTGTTGCAGCACAGCAGGGGATTGATTCAGCCACTGAGCAGTGGGATGCTGAGTTGGCAAAATGATTGGAGGAGAGGCATTGGCGAGAGCATGGCCTAGAAGTTGGGAGGATGGTGTGACGTGAGCAAGGAGAGAGAATACTGTTAGTTAGTAAGCTAAGGGAATAAAACATGATGGGTGAGGAAATTGTAATCATCAATAATTTACTTCTGAGACTTGTATCTAGACGAGCCTTGGCTCTTGGAGGGCAGGGCAGTGGGTCTCTAGAACACCCACCTATCTGTTAATTTTCTTCTATTTCATTCAATACAAATCTTAGAGAACAGTCACATTTCTGCTTATTTCTCTCATTAATAGTGTTCAAAGTTACCAGATTTTAACAGTTTGGCCCTTCCCTGTAATCAAATTCTAAAACTAAATATATAGATTCTTGTTTTTGGGGCAAAAAAAAAGTCTGTTGGGCCCTTCAGTCGTAAAATGCTAAGAACTCCATAGAATAAATGACATGACCTTCACATGTCTTATCAATGAAGGGTATTTTTGATAAATAACGCATACAAAATGAACTTAAATAAATTTTATCTTCACTTGTCTGTTGGTCAATGAGCTCGTGCAGAGTGATCACACAATGTTTTAAATTCGTTTACTGGCATGGCATTTGGTTAGAAAAGAATAGTAGAATTTTTGAAGAGGGTGAGGGGTGTGTTTCATGGGTCAAAATAATGTTTTTTATTTCTACGTGGGTATATAGGGATGAGGAGTTTGGTAGGTCAATTTTTTCAGGGTTGGGCCCCATTTTTGTAGTCCATCTCTGTCTCTGCTCGACTAATTTTGGGTCTTTTTGTAGCTTGTTTTCTAGTTTTTTTTTTTTTTTTTTTTTTTTTTTTTTTTTTTTTCTGAGGAACACTCTTCCTCTGTTTGTACTCCACTTATCTCATCAATAAAGTTTTTGTTTCTATTCAAGAAAAAAAAACCTTTCATTAACTAGGATGTAAGGGTCACATGGTTGATTCTGTTGAGTTTTCAATGATGGAAGGACTAACAATAGACCTTTTTAAATAATGGGTGTGATTTGTAACATTTCGAAATTTGGGGGCTAAAATGGGACAGGAAGCATAGTCAGGAGCCAAAACTAAAATCAGCCCTTTTAAGGAATAAAAATGAAAGAAAAACTTGCATCACAAATTTTCATGCGAATGTGAGCAGCGTTGTTGATTTGTTGTCTCATAAAGTACTGAATTTGGTATATTGCCAAATTAATGAGCTCAAAAAAGACTGGAAAACTATCCATGCATTTGTTTAGTTCAAACCATTTTACTACAGTGCTTTAACAAAATTTAAATTTCTATTCAAACTAATGAACCAAACAGGTCCTACATGTTTCCATTATTTTTTGTTTGAAAGGTAAAAAAAAAAAAAAAAATATGTTTTATTTGCAAAATTCATGGACTGGTTTTTGCAAAGTGATTCTTCATATTTGATATGTAAAAAATTCAAAACCTTTACTTTCGCATTGACATGATAGGATATTTATATATACTCCGTAGAAGTTGTGCTAATTGTTTCTGTTTTTGTTTTTTTTGTTTATTTTATTAATATTATTTTTTTAATCATAGGTAACACCGAAATTGGTAATGGATATGGTGTCCCTGGTGGAGGTGCCTACAATGGGGGAACGGGGACTAATCTTTCTGCTGCCAGTAAGATTTTTTTATTTTCTTTAAACAGTGTTTGGGATATATATTTTAGTTTTTCTTTTTCTTTTTCTTTTTTTTCCCTTTCATATTTTATTGTAGTGACTATTTGTCATGACACCTGATGCTTGAATTTTGGCAGTTGTAGGTAATGGAATAGGCCAGAATACTGTGCCTTGTGGAGAGTCAGAACACAAGCCTGGAGCAAAAGATTTACCTGAGTATCTTAAGCAAAGGCTAAGAGCAAGGGGCATCCTTAAGGACGAGTCAGGAAAAGGGGTTCCGGTAAGTTTTTGACGCTGGTCCATCTTATCAATCCATCTTTCTTTTCTTTCATCCCATTTTGAATTTTGTACATTAGAAGCTAAGTTGAGTAGGAAGCTATGTTTCAAGTTTACTTTTAGCTAATACTTATTATTAGCTGGTAACTTGTTCTTACTATAAGTTGTTTCTTTTAACCCTTTGGATTTAATGGAGCCAGGGAATTGAGGCCCTATATTTCTTTATTCTTGTTATGGTTTTCAGTATTTCTCTTGTATGAATCTTCAACATGGAAGTCTTTATGATTTTTTACTATAGAAGTTTCTGTACTTGTCAGAGAAAAAAAAATGAAATGATGTCGTTTTTGTCGCACCATTTGATTTACAGTTCCAGAGTCCTAGTTTTGGGTTTTGTGTTTTCTTTTTTAATTTTCTCCCTAGTTTAATAACAGTAACAGAGTAACTTCTAACTTTGCATTTCAGAGGTTGGAAGCGACTTTGGCACGAGTCATGGAAAAGACAAACTTGCCTTCGGGATGGGTATGTATCTAATGCTGCACATGTTTTCTCGTCTCATTTTATTCTTATTTTTATGAACAATGATTAGTAAAATTTTTCTCATTAAAGCCATTTGCGTAGTCATCAACTTGAACAGCTAGAATTTAATCTGAGAAACGATACTAATCTGAGAAACAGAGTATCGTTTTTGAGATTGATAACACTCTATGGGATAAGGCTACTTATTATGTTTTCCCAATTTTGGGAAGATCTAAACGTTTCCGCATAAATTTTTACTGCTTTATTTGACCATAATATAGCTTATAACCTTCTGAATAGGTGGAAGCTAAAGATCCAGCTAGTGGCGTTTCATATTACTATAACGAAACCACTGGCAATAGTCAATGGAAGAGGCCTGTGGAAACATCTTCTATTGTTCAACCTCCGATACAACCTCTTCCAGAAGATTGGATTATGGCACTAGATGAAACAACAGGTGCACCTTCTATGTTACGTCACAATACATCAAGGGTATTATCCCAAATAGTTATTATGGAGTGTAAATTCTTTATAAGTTGTATAAAAATCATTTCAAGGCAAAAGCTTACATATCAGCTAATGTGTTGGCCATATAAATAATACCTAAAAATCTGATGTAGGGAAGCTCTGATGGGAAACAAAAAATGGCTATCCTTGTTCTTCCATACTATGCCTTATTATAATTCAAAAATTACTTTATTGGAAAATATGAATTGCAGCTTATGAGTTGTTGGAAAACATTTTGTGTGGTTAATTTTAGCTAGGTTTGCTTGTTCTTTGTCTCTTTTGTTATCCTTTCTTTCACTTTCCTTTAATATAGTTTTGGTTCTTATCACACACACACACACACAACACACACACACACACACACACACACACACACACGGGAAAAAAAAGAAAAGAGAAGAAAAGAAAAGCTGATGATTTTGTTACACACACACACACACACAAGGAAAGGGGAAAAAAAAGAAAAGAGAAGAAAAGAAAAGCTAGTCTGGTAATGCTGCATCATCTGACGATTTTGTTTCAAAAAACTTTTCTGAAATGTCTAAGGTATATATTAGCTTATGTTAGATGATACCATCTTTACATGGAAAGGTGAAGTGAACAAAACCATGCTGGAGATGCCTTTTCTGTATTTTGTGAATCACACTGCTAATAGATCTCTGGCTTCCCTATATATTCATCGTATTATTCTCTTACCGTTTATTTGATGTTTCCCTCTATTTTCCTTTTGAGTGAATTCTTTTTTGAGCTCAGGATAGACCTGGGAGTAAATATTGCATGTCAAGAAAGTAGATTGCGATATTCATGTTTGTTTTGAAAATTACTTCATTGCTATTCAGACTTTCCCTCCTTTTTTCTTTTTTCTTTTTTTTTTTTTTTTTTTTTTGAAATGTGCAGGTCATAAGTATTACTATAACACAAAGACACATATATCACAGTGGGAGTGCCCCAGCTCATCCCAGCAAGCTAAAACTCAGCATTTTGTCAACGCTTCTGAAAATGCATCTAATGTGAGCTGGCATCTTCAACAATCTGGGATGCCTGGAGGGGATCAATCATCAGACCTACAGAGATGCATGGGATGTGGTGGGTGGGGAGTAGGACTTGTGCAGGTGTGGGGCTACTGCAATCATTGCACAAGGTAGGGAAGACTATTCCTGGTTAGCTTGTTATGTATTTGGGAGAAAAGATGAAATTGCTTTATTTCATATTACACACTTTTACAATCATTCTTTCTCTTTAAATAGAGAAGAATTGAGAACCCTAATCACCCAAGGTGAGATCCCGGTGATTCTCTCCTAAAATAAAAAGAAAACATACGTCTAATTATCCTAGAAACATACCTAATATAATTCTAGAAACAAGGAAACTAATTTACACCAAGTTGAATAAGGAAAGTAACCGGATTCCTCTCCAATCACTCAGTTTTTTCCACACTCCCCCTCAAGCTGGAGAATATATATTAATCATTCCCAGCTTGTCTACTAGAAATTTGAAGTTTTGTCTTGATAATCCCTTGGTCAAAGCATCAGCTACTTGTTGGGACGAAGGAACATAAGAAAGCTCCACTATTCTCTGATCAATCTTCTCTTTGATGAAATGTCTGTCAATCTCCACATGTTTGGTGCGATCATGGTGAACTGGATTCTGAGCTATACACAAAGTTGCTTGATTGCCGCAATAGATCTTTAAAGTTGATCTATTCTCAAATCTCAATTCTTCCAACACTCTTCTAATCCAAATAGCCTCATAGATTCCATGTGCTAGAGCTTTGAACTCAGCCTCCATTGCTGCGAGCCACAACATTCTGTTTCTTGCTTCTCCAAGTAACAAGGTTTCTCCAAACCATAGTACAATAGCTAGATGTTGATCTTCTATCTTCAATTGAACCTGTCCAGTCAACATTAGTAAAAGCTTCAATGTGCCTCTTATTATTCTTCCCAAAGAACAAGCCTTTGCCTGGTGTCATTTTAAGATATCTTAGAATCTGGTAGACTGCATTGAGATGTTCTTCATGAGGAGAGTGCATATACTGACTCTGTGACTCACAACACTAATTGCAAATGCTATGTCAGGCTTGGTGTGGGATAAATAGATTAGTCTTCCAACCAGCCTTTGATATCTCCCCCTGTCTACAGGATCTCCTAACTCTTTTTTCTTTCCGAATCCATTCACTTCCACTGGTGTCTTGGATGGTTTGCCCCTAGCATACCCGTTTCCTTTAAGAGATCAATAGTGTATTTTCTCTGAGAAACAGAAATAACTTTTCGCGTGTGAGCCACTTCCATTCCCAGAAAGTATCTCAAATGTCCCAAATCCTTGACATCGAATTCTTTAGCCAACACCTTTTTCAACTCAGATAACTCCACAAGATTGTCTTCTGTTATAATGATATCATCCACATAAACTATCAAAATTGAAACCTTACCACCAGAGCGTTTATAAAATAGGGTATGATCAGCTTGCCCCTGTGTGAAGCCAAAACTCCTAACTGCCTTTGTAAATTGATCAAACCATGTTCTAGGGGACTGTTTCAATCCGTAGAGAGACTTCTCCAATCTGCACACCTTATTACAACCAAACTCTCCCTTGAAACCTGGAGGTAAATCCATATACACTTCTTCTTCAAGAGTTCCATTCAGAAATGTGTTTTTGACATCCAACTGATGCAGAGGCCAGTCGAGATTAGCAGCCAATGAGAGTAGGATTCTGATCGTGTTGAGTTTGGCAACCGGTGCAAAGGTCTCGTTATAATCAACTCCAAAGGTTTGTGTGAAACCCTTTGCTACCAATACCTTTCTACCGAACCATCTGACTTATGTTTGATAGTAAACACCCATTTGCAGCCAACTAGACATTTCCCTTTAAGTAGCTCAACAACTGTCCACGTGTCATTCCTTTTTAAGGCCTCCATTTCTTCTAAAACAGCCTTCCTCTACAGTGGTTTTGTCAGCGCCTCATGAATACTTCTAGGGGTCTCTTCTTTAGAAATCTTCTCAGTTGCAGCTCGGAAAGCAGGAGATAGATGAGCGAATGACATGAAGTTGTAGAGAGGGTGCTGAGTGCAGGTTCGGGTACCTTTCCAAGAGCAATAGGAACATTAAGATCATTGACAGATTGCTCTAGCTCAACTGACTAACTTTTCTCCACTCCAGATTCCTCAGGGACAAAACCTGTCTCTGTGTGTTTACCTTCGGTTCAGGCTCTTGACAATGCTTTGGAGTAGTGATAGGCTTCTATTGTCTTTGAGATTGTTCACCCTGCCTAGAATAAACACGAGTTCTTTTTGTGATTCCTTTTGTGGTTCATTTTGTGTGCTTTGCACATGTGATTCTCCACTTGTTTCCAAATCATTAGATAGCACAATAGGTAACACATGACTTTTAACCGGTGGGGTAAGAGACTCTGACTCCAATTCTGACTCAATGGAGAAATCCCAAAGCTGCCTTCCACTGTCACTCTCCCCCTAAAGGGTAGATTTGGGGTAGTAAGCTTGATCTTTGAAAAAAGAAACATCCATGGATGTGTATACTTTCTGTGTACTTGGACAGTAGCACTTAAACCCTTTTTTATTTGGAGAGTAGCCCAAGAAAATACATTTGACAGTTCTAGGATCAAGTTTGCCCAACTGAGGGGACATTGAATGAACAAAAACAGTACACCCGAAAGTTTTGAGAGGAAGATTATGAAATAGGCGAGATTGAGGATAAGACTGACGAAGAATGTTTAAAGGTGTTTGATACTGAAGGCCACGAGATGGAAGACGATTGATCAGATAGGAAGATGTAAGAACTGCATCACCCTAGAAAGATTTGAGAACATTATTTGTGAACATGAGTGCACGAGCCATTTCAAGTAAGTGTCTGTTCTTGCGTTCTGCAACACCATTTTGTTGAGGGGTGTCAATACAAGAGCTTTGATGAATTATTCCATTTTCTGCTAGATAAGGACTGAAAGTGTTATTAAAGTATTCTCGTCCATTATCTGTACGAAGAATTTGGATTTTTTTTTGAAACTGGGTTTCCACCATTTTATGAAATTGTTGGAAAATCAGTGCGGCATTTGACTTTTCTTTCAAAAGGAATACCCAACAAACTCGAGTGGGATCATCAATAAAGGTTATAAACCAGCGTGCACCAAATATATGACTTATTCTTGAAGGCCCCCAAACATCATTGTGAATGAGTGAAAAAGGTTTAGAGATTTTATAAATTTGTAAAGGATAGGAAACACGGGTATGTTTTGCAAACTGACATGTTTCACATACAAACGAGTGAATATCTTTATTGACAAACAATGAAGGAAACAACTTTTTTAGATATAGGAAACTAGAATGATCAAGTCTATTGTGCCATAACATAATTTCATTGGAAACAGAAGCATAATTACAACTCAAAGCTTGAACTTGTTTATTCTTGGAAAGTGGAGAACCTTCGAATAGGTATAGCCCAACACATTCGTTAGCACTGCCAATCGTCCTCCCCGAAAGTAAATCCTGAAACTCACACAAAGAATGAGAGAACTTAGCAGAACAATTCATCTCTCTTGTTAACTGTTAGGAACCTGCTTAGACTCAGATTTAATAACCGGAAATGGAGGCAACTCGTAAATGAGTTTTGCTTCTTTTATTTGATTTACTCTCTCTCAATCAGGAGAGGAGGTTTCTTACACCGATCAAGCCATAGAAAAAGAAAGAAAGAAAGCAAAAAAAGATAACAATGGAGAATTCGAGGTTCTCCTTCCTCCCATGGACTGTTATAGGATTCTTCATAATTCACAGACACCCCTACGTTCCCCCCTTTTTCCCTAGATATGCTCTCCTCTGCTAACAAACTCCTAACCAACTTGCCACATCAGCTTTCCTGCCCACTGTTTCCCATTTTCCTATTTCCTACCCCCTTGTCCTGAATTATTACCCCACACCCCTTTTTCTTGGAATAGACTAAGGTCACAGGGGGCCTAACATTAACTTCACAATGGACAAAAGATTACAAGCAATAGTTTGAATATATAACACAGAGTGCAATGTTATATAACTTGAAATTCTCATTGTCCCTTTTCCTGTTATGGATGCTAATGATCCATCAGCAATTTTAATCTTTAGACCATCATTACTAGTATTGAACTATTAGAAAAAACTCCTACAATTGGTCATGTGATCTGAAGCTCCCGAATCAACAATCTAAACATCTTTGCACGTAGTTTTGGTTGTTAGAGCGGGGAGAAAATTACCCTTTTGCACTACTGTTGCTGTTGGCCCTGTGGAGGATGTTGTTGCCGGTGCTCGCTGTGACAAGGGCACTTGAAGCTGCTCTAACTGCTCCTTGCTGAATGCCGAGCTAGTGCTGCTTTTTGTAGCCTTTTCGCTTCCTCCAAATGAGGCTGGAAAGCCTCGGCCTTCACCAGGTTGTCACTGGTGCCAGCGTTCTCTTGCTGGTTTCCAGTCCGTCGGCTTCCTATGAATCTCCCAGCATGTGTCGTTTGTGTGTCCATTACGTTTGTAGTGGTCACACCATGGTCTATCATTCCTCCTATGATTTCGGCCATCTCCTTTGGAACTAGGACTTTTTCTAACAACCAATGTTGATTCTTGGTGTGGTGATTCAATAACAGGCTGCACGTTTTTCTCCTTTCGGCCAAGCATCACTCTTTGTCATGCTTCTTCACGTCTCACTTCTGCAAAGGCCTCCTTAATTTCGGGGAATGGTTTGAAACCGAGCACACATCCACGAACTTCATCTAGTTCCTTGTTGAGTCCGAGTGGGAAGTCAAAAACTCGTTCTTTGTCAAGCATCTTCTTGAATTTTGCACTATCGGTGGAGCAACTCCAATTGAAGTCCTGATACAAATCCAATTCCTGCCACAAAACTCGTAATTCATTATAGTATTCGGTAACACTAAGATTGCCTTGCCTTTTTTCTCTTAAGGCTGACTTTATTTCAAAGATCTGGGCTGAATTCCCAAGATCCGAATACATCTCCTCTACTATCTCCCAAATCGCATTCACTGTCTTGTAGTAAAGGGATACTCGGCTAATGGCAGGTTCCATTGAGTTTAACAGCCACGCCTTCACCATGGAGTCCTCCGATTTCCACTTCTTGTATGCCGGTGGTCAAGTAATCCAGCTGTCCCTTTCCATCAATAACAAGGATGACCGATTGGGACCATTCAACATAGTTGGCTCCGTTTAACTTGTGCTGTGTGATCTGCAGTGAGTGACTATCATTGACATTGATGATTTGTTGTGATCCTCCTTGGGAGTTCTGAGTTGTTGGCGAGATGTGCTCGCTGGTTGCATTGGAGGCGGCTTCACGAGAAGCCCCTGTCATGGCAGTTTTCGCCATAAGGAATAAAGTATTATTCCTGCTCTGATACCATAAAGGTATTTGGGAGAAAAGATGAAATTGCTTTATTTCATATTACACACTTTTACAATCATTCTTTCTCTTTAAATAGAGAAGAATTGAGAACCCTAATCACCCAAGGTCAGATCCCGGTGATTCTCTCCTAAAATAAAAAGAAAACATACTTCTAATTATCCTAGAAACATACCTAATATAATTCTAGAAACAAGGAAACTAATTTACACTAAGTTGAATAAGGAAAGTAACCGGATTCCTCTCCAATCACTCGGTTTTTTCCACATACTCTATACTCGATATTTAATAGGAAGTTGAATTCAGATGCAATGGCTCTTATTGTTTATTAGATATCAACTACTATTAGGGCGGAACATATTCATAAGAGAGCTTACGGGCTGTCACAGGTGTGGTTATTGTTTAGCCTATTGGTGCTTCATTGTTGGTTTGTCCACGTGGTTCATTTTTCCAACTGGTAGCGTAATTGACATGATATATCTTGGATGGACATAAAAAAGAAGTAAACCTCTAACTTTCCGTACTATATGTTTGCACCAAAAATGTATAGACCTGTAATATTGCCATCTAATCCCCGATGGTCAGTTGAGTGAAACCAATTTCGGTTTATTCAATAATTAAGAGAAAAAAATGTCGGTATGAAATATGAATAATCAACTAAACTACAATGCTCTAGTTTATATGCAGCAAAGTTGCTTAATAATTTTGTGTAATAAACTCCAAAGTTCTATGAAAAAATTCCTAGTTCTCTAATAATTGATTGATGGAGGGATCAATATATTGAGGCCAAGCGGGAAATATAAAATTGGGAACTTTAGCTTTTACAAGGGGCAAAGTGAAATTAAATAAAAAAATTTGAGGAACTTAAGTGTAGTTTACCAAATAAAAAGAGAGCAATTTTGTTAGCTTTTCCTTCTTCTTTATCATCTTTTTTATTCCTATGAGATGTAGATTTCCTTAACTGAATTGTTTCCATCAAAGTGCACTGACTACCGACATGTTTCTGGAAACTACATCTAATGCAGAGTTCTTAATCTTCCACAAAGCCAGTTTTTGACAGCAAATGTGAATAACCACCGTCATAATGGCAATCCTGTAGAAGCAAAAGGGGATTCTGACAGAAACACCCCCAAGCAGAGGTACCACACGGATCATATTTTTGGGCTGAGATGACTGGTTTGATTTCCATCGAATTACACATGCCAATTCTTAAGATTTAATGCTTTTCCTGATCTGCAGTTGTGATTCTAAATATTGTCATCTTTAATACGAAGATTGTAGAGGATCAATCTCTCACTCTTATCATTCATTGCCAGACCAATTTCTTGCATAATTTTCCCCATTTCAACTGTTTGAAAAATGAACTTAGTTTGGCTTTCATTTCCTTGAGAAAAAGAAAAAAAGGAAGAAGTACATTTTTTTAGAAATGTTCCGTTTGTGTTCGGTGTAAGTGTTAATGGAAAGAGAGTGAACAATTAATCAATTAGGAGAGATTTTCAGCGAAATTGAACAACCAGCAAAGAGTGTCTAGGTCTCAAATATAAAAGAAAAATATTTTGAAAGACTGATTTCGCCGGTACTTGAAAAAATGCAAGGCACTAATTAAAGATCCCGACTTCCCCCATAACACATGGACACGTCCTAGGTTGCTTGTCAATGTTCTAAGCAGTGGTAGGGTTTGAGCAGAGCCCTTCTCAAGAAATTTTTCAATCTGCACTTACAAGTCCTTTCTTTTCATGGGATAAATATTTTTTTGGCTTTCGAAGTTGCAAAGGCTCTTTTTATGGTTGGAGTAGGGTTACAAGTGTTGAACAAACTTAAGATTTAATTTGTTTGATCTAACTGTGGGTTACTTAGGTCCAATTGGAAACCTCCGATGGGAAAAGGAGGTAAAAGAGAGAGCAGAAAACGTGCTTACTCTGAGGATGATGAGTTGGATCCAATGGATCCGAGCTCTTATTCAGATGCTCCAAGAGGTGGCTGGTATGTCTTTACTTAAAAATTCTATATATGTTTTCTTACTCTTCATTTGTGGTAGAACTGAAGTGGTAGGAACTAGGAAGAGAAGACTACTGTTATGTCTCTGTCTCACCATTCTGTCTTACCATTTTGCAGGGTTGTCGGCCTGAAAGGAGTGCAGCCACGAGCAGCTGACACCACTGCCACAGTATGCCTATTACTCTTTGTAGTATCTTTTTGTATATATAGGAGTTTTGCAGCAGGATTAAAAAAGAAAAACTCTTTACTGTAGTGTGTTTTCGAACCATAAAATTTGGTTGGTTGCGCACACTAATACAAAGGTGCTTGTGTGTGTGTGTGTGTGTGTGTGTGTGTGTGTATCCACTTCACTGGTTTCTTCTCTTCTCGACAGCGCATACCTTGCATATATAAGCATGCGTCATTTGTTGGGTCTACAGTATAAGATCAGAATCTTGACATTTTCTGTAAGAGGTTGGAGGTTCTCGTGCTTCAAGTATAATTGGTTCTATGTTTTTGTGAAATTCAGGGTCCTCTTTTCCAACAGCGTCCTTATCCATCGCCAGGGGCCGTCTTGCGAAAGAACGCTGAAATTGCTTCACTAACAAAGAAAGGAGGCTCACAGTTCACTCCTATATCAAAAAGAGGGGATGGAAGTGATGGTCTTGGCGATGCCGATTAAAGCGTGTAATTCAAATGGTACAGAAGTTGAATTTTGTTCTGCAGCGAGTCCGCAAAGTAGGTGAATATCTCTTATATGTAGGTTTTATTTTTATTTTCATTTTTAAAAAAAAAATTAATGGGGTGATTCAAACTCTAGATGTCATTTAGTTTGTAACGAAGTTGTAATCCGGGTTGGCTATTGCCAAGACTGGATCAATTAATGCTTATTGTCTATATAACGTCAATATCCATTCACAAAAATATTTAATTTCAATATCTCTGACCAAAAATGAAATATATTAAGGGCCGTTTGGTCTGTTTTGGGAACTATTTTTCACGTTCGCGAGGGGGCTATCATGGCAACGTTCCTCAATAGCATGTCTATATATTTTCGAAAAGGGCTGAGATAATTGCTAAACAATCATATTTTTTAGTATTAATATATATTATTATATCATTAATGTGTTAATTGTTTATATACTAGTTACTTTTTAATTGTTAATTAATTAGTATATTATTATATCATCTAAACCAAACATTAGATTTATTCAAGTTTTAACTAGTTTAAATTTGAAAACTTTTCTAAGAACCTTTTACAAATAAAAAATCCAAGCTGGTTATTTTGAATCGAAACTCAAATAATAGTTTCAGGCCTCTTCCAGAACCTGCTTACTTAGTCAAATGGGGGGCAAGTGCAGTGCTTGTTTTGCTGAACGTGAAATAGAGCAACAAGAACCACCACCTAGGTTATGTAACAAAATCAAAATATCCAAGATTATGGCTGTGTTTAGAATTAATTTCATTTTTATTTTTCACGTTTTTCAAGAGAGAAAAAATGAAAACGTTTTTAAAACGGCGTTTGGTGTAATAAAGATAAAAAATGGAAATGAAAACGATTTTTTAGTTTGGTATAAAATGAAAGAAAAATGAAAAACAACTTTAGTCATTTTTTATTTTTTATTTTATTTTTCCTCTATCGAGCATAGAGAAGGAGAGAGAGAGATATTAATGAGTTTTTTATACTGAAAATAATCTTTTGATAAAACTACCAAACACATTTTTAAAAATAATTTATGTTTAAGATTGAAAACGTTTTCATTTTTATTTTTATACAAAAAAAAAAATTATTTTAGAACGAATTTTAAACGAGCCCTATAAAGCCTAAGAGCAAGACTATTAGGGGCATTAATACCACAAATTAAAACATTTCATCACTTTCAATAAACTGAACTCGGAAACCACAATCAGCAGCAAGTTGCAATCCTTCCCTAACTGCAATGCATTCCGCCAAGATCGGAGAGAAAGAAATTACATCCAGTTTTAAATTAAGACCTTCAAGATTTCTTGGATGGCCCAAAAGTTTTAAATTATTCATGTAGTGAATTCTGTATAATTCTAGGATGTCAGAGCTTTCTTTAAGCGTTTTTAAGTATTTCCAACTATAACTTTATTTGTGGTCACGAGATTGTAGCTGGTGTCTCTCCTAGAAAAATATATCTCTCTCTACAAGGGAAAATACCTAAAGTGTCCCCTAACTTTTGGTAAAATACTATGGTTGTTTTTGGAGTTGCTTTTGTTTTTAACGTTTTTCAAGAAAGAAAAAATGAAAACGGAAAAAATGACGTTTGATACAATTAAAAATAAAAAATAAAAATAAGAATGATTTTTTAATTTAGTATAAAATGAGAGAGAAATAAAAAATGACTTTTAGTCATTTTACATTTTTTATTTCCATTTTCTCCTCTCTTGAGTAGAGAAAGATATTAATGGATTTTTTTCTATTGAAAAAAATTTCTTGATAAAATTACCAAATGCATGTTTAAAAATGATTTATGTTTGATATTGAAAACGTTTTTATTTTTATTTTTATACAAAAAAATAAAATAATTTTGTAACGAGTTTTAAACGCACCCTATATTTCATTCAGTTTTTTAAAATACCAATTTACCCTTGAACTTTTCAGAAGTGCTATATTCCATTAACTCGTTAAATTTTTAAAATTCCCAAAATTCTCTCAATAATCACATCAACAACAGCTAGGCCTTTGCCTCGAGCAGTCTCTTCAATCCGAGCCAAGCGTTCATTCATGAAATTACAAAAAAAAAAAACCGACCGGGGAGTATCCGAGCGTGAAATTGTTTTGACAGTCATTCCCCAAAAATATTCACCAAACCACAAGTGGGGTTAAAGTAATTTTCTTAACCGTGGTGTAAAAAATTGAAAACAGAAAGTTCATCACAAATAAAGAGTTTCCAAAAATAAGAAAAAGAAATCATAAACTGATAAACATAAGGTTAAATTTTCCCTTTCTCCCATACACCTGTGGCAAACATTTATAAATGATCTCTAAAAGTAAGTCGTACAAAATCATGAGAAATTTTTATTTTTTTAATTTTTTTAATTTTAATTTTTATTATTAAAATTGTACTCCTGTAGTAAATCAATGCACATATTTGGCTCTACAATTAGATTTCCTCTCATCAATTGGACACTCCACCTCAAGTTTGTGAAAATTCCTGGAAGGAAAATACTTGGCTTAAAGACACGCTCTAACAAATCATTCACAAAAAAAAAAAAAAAAAAACCAACTTAGGGCCGTTCACTTTACTGATTCGAGTTTAGAATTTGAGTTTTACTATAATAAAAAATTCTTAAAAATAGTCACATCTAACTTTTTTACTACAGTAAAAAGCTCTCACATAAAATCACATCTTAACTCGAATTATAAATTCAAATCAACAAAGTAAACGGACCTTTAAAATCATGTGCCTAAGAATCCGGGCTTATTATAACATATAAGATATGAAATCGTTTTAAATAGTACTTGTCTATCAGTGTTTACAGCTAATTGTGGAATTTTTTATTTACTATATATTATTTTCTTTGGCATTGAGATCATATAGTTTTTTATTGTTTCTTTAAAGAAATCATTGAAATTGACTACGCCTTCATTTACAATTACATAAAGGCCAAAACAAAAAATTGTGTTTTTTGGCAAGATATAACATTTGTTGGTTTAATAACGTGGGATGCACAACTTAGATATCCCTCAAATTGGATTCTTCAATGATTAAGGTCTCGTTCACTTCACCGATTTGAGTTTTTAGTTTTAGGTTTTTACAGTAAAAAGCTCTCAGAAAATGTCACATCAAAATTTTCTGCTACAGTGAAAAGCTCTCAGAAAATATCACATCTCAGCTCGAATCGAAAACTCGAATTCGCGAAGTGAACGAGGCCTAAGAATATGTTGGGATTTCGGTTTGATAGTTGCCATTTTCAGATTTGATTAATTTTATGTGTTGCCATTATTTTGTGAATATCTGACAATTGATTTGATTGAAGATTGATTGGCAGCTGTTATTGTTTTGGTAACTGTTTAAAGTTATTCATTTTGATATGATTTGGTAAAAGCTAACTTTAATTATTTTTGGTAACTTGAAATTTGATAGAGTAATTGATATGGAGTAGTGATTGTGCTGAGCTATTCAAATCTGTCATATTTCAGAGATATATGTCTAGGTTCATGTACTCTAATATGGGAAGATTTCAAGAATCTAGAGGGGTATTTTTTTGTTTACAAAATTTAAAAAAAGACAACTCGAGTTCTAATTTTATTCAAGTTCATGTTCTTTTAAGTTCTAATTTTATTCAACTTTACTCAACTTTATTCAAGTTACAACTTCAACTTAAGTTATAACTCAAATTTAACTCAAAAATTACACTTAAATTACACTCTAAAAAAACAAGCCCTAAAATTGTTGACTTTCGGTTCAGTTTTCACAGCACTGTTACAACATTTGTTGCAACAAAATCTGCAATAGTTTGGGTGCAGCGGATTTCTTAGAAGTTTTTGACAGCTGCAGATTTCTTAAAAGTTTTTGACAACTATTTATTTTTGTCTATTTATCTTAAGTCTTATGCTTATCTCGATAGGTCTTTTGAGTCTTAAAATTTCAGTGAGTCATATTACTTTGTGAGTGTTTAGTTTTCTAAGTCTATTTGGGAGAAGGGATTAAGGTTTTCGAGAGAAAACTAAGTACTGTTAAAGGGAATGCAATGTTAAGTCGAGAGGAGGTTGCTGAGTAAGTTCATTGGGTAGTTGCAAGTTCATAAGTGTCATACTTAGAGAGGAAGTCTCGGAGTAATTAAGTCAATTTGAGTTGTAAGTTTTTTAGTTAATGAATTATTTATCATCTTGGCGTAATCCTGCTGAGTAAGTAGTTACTAAACCACGGTACCAATCTCCTATGTCTTTTTACTATTTCACGTCTATCCCATATTTGTTACAATGAATTTAACAACGAACTTGGTAAAAGGACTTAAACCGGTACTAACAGAGTATATATTTCTTTTAGTGTTCAGATGTTTGCGTAGATAATCATAATCCTTTCTAGCCTATAAAAAGGCTTTCTAGTTCCTAAACTTTTCAAGAAGAAACAAAAGCATCAAAACTCATTTGCTCAAGTCAAATTGTCATCTGATCAATCCCTATATTGAATTTTGTTATGGCGTATCGACCCGCGCTCTTCCTTTCCTTCTTGCTGATTATTTGCACGAGCCCCGTGGTCCATTGTAGCTTGTTGGATGATGTTGTTGATCAAAACATCATCTCAGACGTTACTGGAATAGGCCTAGTGAGTATTAGTGGGGTCGTACAATGCTACTTCCCTCCACCGAGTGTAAACGAACCATCGCTACCTGCTGGAATGAAAGTGGCGTTGATGTGTGATGGGAAGAGAACTGTCATCAACGATGCTGTGACAGATACAAATGGGTTTTTTGAGATTACATTAAATACTCTACAAAACTTCCTCTTTCGTCCAAATAAATGTGATGCATGTAGGCTAGTTGTCACAGGAACTTCTGCAGCCAGTTGTGGTGTTCTCCCCGAACGCCGTGGAGCCCTTCTAGCACCTATTAACTGTCGCGATGTTGTCGTAGAACAACTGCATGGTGATGAACAAGGGCGTAAAGTTGCCAAGTACAAAGCAGAACCCTTTTATCATGACCCTTCGTATTAATCTATGCAGTATGTACCATTACGTACCTGTATTATCTTTTGTATGTATTGGTTTGCACTTTTTTTTTTTTTTCCCATCCCCATAAATGTTGCTAAGATGTATGGTTCATTGTTCTGTTGCTCTTATTGAATTTCTATATGGAGTGTACGTGATTTTACAGTCGTTCTCGTGAAAATGAAAGTTTGTTATCAGAATTATTTGCTTTATATCGATGCCCCCTGCCTCTTTAAAGCAAATCGATCAAAAACATATTGGTACGATAAACCTTAATTTTATGTACTGAATGAATAATCAAAATCTTCTCCATGGTGGAAGAGACACAAAGTTATGCGAGGTGTATAAATTGAGACAATCTCGAATCCATAATTCGGCTAAATTTCCTAATTTTTCTCCTTTTTTGGTTTTAATTTATCTTTTTCTTTTTTTGTTTCTTTGGCTGTATTTGCTTCCAAGTATGTTAAGCCAAAAAAGAAAATGAAGAGATCAAATGGAGAGATTCTAGACCTCTCTCATATCCGGGTACTTTATTATTTAAGGAGAACCTCCTGCAATTTCTTGGGTACCTAGGTTGAGAACTTGAGAGTCCATTGAGAGAAAATTTAAGTGTTCTCATTTGTGCTAATTAATTGTAAGAAAAAATTTAGGTGTTCTCATTTGTGCTAATTAATTGTGATTTTCAAAATGTGTTAGCCAAAATAGAAAAGCTGATGAAGTTTTTAAAAGTATCTAATTGGCTGATTGAGAGTCACCATCCGCTACAACTAATAAAAATTGGTTAAATTTTTTATTTTTTTTTAAAAAAAAGAGTATATCAATTATTTCAAAACATGTCAGGTTCTTTCCTTCTTCCCCTTTATGCTTTCTCTCTCTTTCTAAAAAAAAAAAAAAACAGAAGAAAAAAAAGACAAAGAAACTAGGGAAATCCACGAAAAACCCTTCAAAATACCAAACTCTCACCAAAATCCTTTCCCCAACTCATAGTACTAATATCTTCCTTTGATTTTCTTGAGTTGGAGATCATTTTTGAGCCCCATAAAGCTCTCAAAAATTGGGTTCAAGCTTCAATCTGAGAACAAAAGTTTTTAAATCAATTTTGGCAAGTTTTTCTCACCAAAACTTATTCATGGATCAATTTCTTTTGATGGGTGAGTTCTAATCTCTTTTTGAATGATTGCTTACAATATTTATAATACCTCCAAATCTACTATTCAAGCCAAATACGTTTCTCCTACTCCAAGCTATGAGTTAATCATTAAAGTGAAGCCAAACTTCATAGTTTTTTTCAAGAGTGAGAGTCCTCAATAGCCATGAGTTAATCATAGGGGACTGGGGACTGAGTTAGAGTGTGTATTTTGATGATGAAGTTTGAATGAAATCCACCTTATATATATATATATATATATATATATATATATATATATATAAACGAAGACCACTCATTACAAAGGAATTCGACCCCGACCATTAACTGAAACTATTAGTAAAGACGGATGAAGAACATAGAATGAACAAAAGTACTCTTGACTGAATGGGAAAAAGCCCACTCAGTATATAAAATTTGAGTGCGACAAAGCTCGTTATTCATAGAGTAAATTCCGTATATTCTAACTAATTAGTTTAAATTGCTAGAATGTCAGCTTAAGCACTTTTCAGTATTTCCCATTATAGCTTAGTTGTTGTCACGAAATTGTCGTTGGTTGGTGTTCCTTTTTAAAAAATAATTTTCACATTCTTGATAAGGGGGAATATTATAAGTATCTTTTATAAGGTAAAATATCAAAAGTATCTCCCTAATTTTTTTTTTGGCAAAATACTATATGTCATACCTAATTGTTTTGCCCAAAAGAATTGGTTTCATTTCTTATGCTCTCTATATATGAGTTTTCTTTCCCATATCTATGATATTTTTTGTAGAACAATATCTATATTATTGCTATTGCTATTGCTACTACATCTATTTTATTTGTTTTCATTTCTACTTGTTGTAGAAAATGTTTTATTATCTTTTGCAGAATAGAAAATGTTTTATTATTAAAATGCTTCATACGAGTGATTTAATTGCGAGTTGGGCACAACATGGTTTCTCCTCTATCTATTGCAACCAAGCTTGAATTGAATGATCTTTTGGTTAGACTAGAAATTTGAATTAACAATTTTATAATAATTTTGGTGAAATATTAAAAACTTTTTTGGTTTTAAACCTAAACCACCCAAAACTGCTTATAATTAGTGATTTAATCTAATTTCTTTTTATTAAAAAGATCAAACCACCCAAGAAAGAAAAATACATTTGATTTGATCGGTGTTTTTGCGAAAAAAAAAAAATCCAACTGCAAACACCCCCTACTTTACACGAAAGCTGAGAGTGAGCTAGTGAGATCAATTACAAAATTTCATAACATCTCCTTCGATATGCAATCATCGCATCAACAATGGACCCCAACAACTCAAACTGAAAATGTCACACGATCAAACTGAATTCCTAAAGATTCGGTGGTCATTCAAAATAAAAGAATTACAACAGTCACATAAACAGTGATCGTGTGGAACATGATGCCGCAATGCAGTATCTGTTTATAAAGAAAACTGATTCAAAGGGCGAAATCAGGAATGAGTGGGAAATAATTTGAGGATGGATTGGTGTGATTTTAATCCAACAATGTTTAATCTGGTGAGAGCATAACTGGATTGTGAATGATCCTTGTTTAAACAGTAAACCTTGTGCTTATTTGTTGTCCTAACCCTGTTTAAATGGCAAACCTTGTGCCTGAGTCTTTTTTTTTTTTTTTTTTTTTTTTTTTTTTTTTTTTTTGCTGGAGCCCCTCTACAAGGTTGTGCATTCTCTATCTGTACAAGGTTGCCTTCTTTTGTTCCAACGTTGTACACACCTTGTACAAAGCCAACCCAATACATAGCCTGGAGGGTACTTTGTCTTAGTTTGGTAGTGTTGTAAATTTTAGAAAAATTGCTTTTAACTGTACTGAAAGAAGAAGCAGCTGAGTATTTAATAAATTATAAGGTTGAATTGCCATGGATAGTTAAAAATTACAACTATATTATATTATACTATAATATAATATAAATAATTACAATATAATATATATTTATTATTATATGTAATATAATACAAAAAACTATT
The DNA here is from genome assembly GCA_012066045.3 of Morus alba. Classification (NCBI taxonomy): domain Eukaryota; kingdom Viridiplantae; phylum Streptophyta; class Magnoliopsida; order Rosales; family Moraceae; genus Morus; species Morus alba. The sequence goes on along the minus strand of CP050226.2, from coordinate 7,455,829 downwards.
ATTATATAATATATTATATAATTATGATATAGAATATAATAATACTATTAAAATAATAACTGAAATTATTAAAAATAACGATTATATTATATTATATTATACTATAATATAATATATGTAATTACAATATAATGTATATTTATTATTATATTTACTATAATACAATAAAACTATTATTAAATAACATATTATATAACTATAATATAGAATATAATAATATTATTAAAATAGTTAATATAATTACAATATTATAAAACATATTATAATATTACATGATAAATATTAATATTTCAGTTATAATATAATTAAAATTTACAACTATATTATATTATATTACATAATTATTATTATATTATATTATGTTATGAGTCTGAATTTTAGATTGAGAAGATTGTAAATTTGAAATTTCATTAGGGATATTATAGGTACTATGAAAATTTCATTAATTGTACTATGCTCATTCTCGCACAATCTAAAAGCTAACGTTGTTTTTAGACTGCTTCTGATTTTGACTGTAGATTCTTAAAAAATTCTTCAAAAAACACTTTTGATGAGATTTTTTAAACACTAAAATTAACTTCTGCTATAAGTTCAAGCTAATTTTGAGAAGCAAAAGTAATACCAACTATTGTCCTGTTTCAACCTTGTGCGAGAAAGCACATGTCAATGTCAGCCAACCTTGCACAGCTGCTCCGTCTTGCGACTACAAATAGGCATCTTATCAACATAAACAACACACCACAACACCACATCTCAGATTTGCCAACACCACCTCTTCTATCACAGTTCTTGTAATCCCTGCAAACAAAATTTCTCTTATACAATCACCCTCACCATTCTCACAATCACGTTCACCACTCAAACCAGAAATGAGATTTTCCTTCGGTCCATATTCAGATATCATCCTGCTCTATTCTCTGTAATCTAGATTCTGCGATTGTTATTATTCGAGTTCTACAGTATTATTGTGGAATAACATTTCAGTATTGTCATTCTATATTCAATCATTTACCCTTTTACCTTTTGTTATTTAAATGTTCCCAACGAACTCTGAACAGTCTGTAAGAGAAAATTAGTGAAGTCTCCTTTTAAATTTATTGTTTTAAGATTTTTATTTTATTTTTGATTAATACCGTTTTAACTAATATAATTATTTATTTAAAGAATATTAATCAAGTATAAAGAATAAAACTTTAATATTCATATATTTTAAAAGATATTTATCCCTTTTTCCTTATCTGTAAAAGGGAAGGGCACAACAAGCAAACATATCCAGAAAAAAAATTCGGGACAAACACAAGTTCCTATAAGGCACTGTAACATAGCCACCAAGATAACACCCCCAACTCAGGATTAATTAAAATGTAATGGAGGACGATGAAGAAGTAGTCTACTGACCAGATCTCCAGTTCAACAGTTGAACCATGCACCGAATCTCACCTTGACTTAATTTACCTATTAGATATTGTTGCTAAGTTATTTTTTGTGAAACATGTTGAGATATTAATAGTAATTTCATCTGGACCTAAATTAGCAAAGAGGACTTATCACAAATACAAGTACCGTGTCTGCATCACATTCCAAAATTTGCATAATTTTTGGATATACCATTTTTATTAATAATTAAAATAATATGTTTTTCTTGCCTTAAGTCCTTATACACGATATAATATTGCTTCTCTTAAATTCTTTCAGATTTTAATATAACTACAACAAAAATACCCATTTGTGACGACTTTTTTTGTGACGACAATTGTCGTCGCAAATATCGCAAATAACCCCCGTTTAAAAAAATTACCACGTCGTCGCTAATAATTTTTTTGTCGTCGCAAATAATTTTGCCGCGCAAATTTTGATGGCGATGATTTTTCGCGCTAATTAACCCACGTTTTCCTGACGACAATCCTCATTATTTGCGACGACATGTCGTCGCAAATAATGAAAAATTATTTGCGACGACATTTTTTCATTGTCGTCGCAAATACTCTATTTGACGAGGGGGAATGGGGGGAAAAAATTATTTGCGACGAAAAGCAAGTTTTTTGCAACGACATTGTCGTCGCAAATAATAACTATTTGTGACGACATTTTAATTTTATTTGCGACGACAAAGTCGTCGCAAATAAGTGCCCTAATTATAATGTCTGCGCCTCCTTCTCCATTTTCTCCCGATTCTCTGCAAAATTTACCTGCCGCTTCTCTGCCAAAAAAATCAAACTCTCTCTCTCTCCTATCCCTCACCGCCTCCTCTTCCCGTTGCCGTCGCCGCCACCGCCGCTCCCGGCCGTTCTTCTCTTTCTTCCCTTCTCTCTTCCCTTCTTTCTCTCTCTCTTCCCTTCTTTCTCTCTTTCTTCTTCACCTCTCCTTCCGCCGCTGCCGCCGCCTCCCCCTGCCGCCGGCCGGCCCTCCCCTTCCCTCTCTCCCCTTGTCACTCTTCCGTGTTTTCTCTCTCTTCCCTTCTCTCTCTCTCTTCTTTCCCTTTCCCGTCACTCCCCGTCGCCGCCGCCGCCGCACTACCGCCGGCTCCCTCCTGGCGTCTTGGTCCCGCCGCCGTGATCCGGGCGCCCCGGTCCCACCTCCCTAGTCCCGCCGCCCCCCCGGTTATGCCGCCCTATTCAGGTGTGTATATATATACACAATATTTTTTTTTTCTTAAGCATTATTACTTGTTATTATAAGTAGATTATACTTAGAACTTAAAATTATTTCTTAAGCATTATACTTAAAACTAGATGAGTAGAATTTAGAATTAGATGACTAGATTATATTCATGACTTAGATTATACTTAGAACTTAAAATTATTTTTTAAGCATTATACTTATTATTGTGTTTATATGTTTCTCTAGATGTTAATAAAATATTAATTTTGATGTTTGAAAATTATGTTTGATGTTTTAATTTGATGTACTGATGTAGGCGTTTGAGTTTTCATCCTCGTCCTTGTTTGCACGGTTCCTCCGACGTAATCCTTCTTTTTTCAGCCCCCGTTTAGTGGGTTTGAACTTTGTAAGTTTTTTATATTTATTTAGCTTAAAATTGTAGTAGTTGTATGAATTCAGGATTATGTTGAAATTTAATATATGTTTATGATTCTTGTTATGGGTGGCACATCTTGCAGCTATGGTGTGCCGAAAATTTTTAAAGTTGTTTTTCTGTAGGTTTTGATTTTTGGATTATGTGAAAAATAAGTTGTTATGCTGCCGAAATTTATTTAGGCAAAATTTAGGAAACCAGAATTTTAATAAGTTCATTAATACAATTTAATTAATAAATCTTAATTGTGTTAATTAAGAATAAAATTCAAATTAATTGAACACATTAATAAATTGTTATGTTTGTTGTCTTTTATAGTTGAAATACCGATTTACAAAAGTTGGACATCTTTGAGGAACCGATTGTCGGATGAATATTAGAATGGGTTATCTACTTTTATTGAGGTCGTCAAAAATTATCAAACTTCACTTGGCCATATCAGCTGTCCTTGTATGAAATGTAGAAACCATTTAATGCATCCAGTAGAAACTGTGAGGGCGCATATACATCGATATGGTTTTGATCCATTGTATAGAACATGGATTCACCATGGTGAAGTAGAGGCGGTTTCAGGTGTAGACTCAATAGTTAATCAACCAAGAGATTTAGATGTTTGCGCCTTAGAAGACGTTGCGGGGTTAATGATGACCGTGGAATGTTGGATGAGACGATGTGGATCTAGAAGATGCACAATACTCTGAATTTAAGGATCTACTTTCTCGAACTTCGTGGGGATTGTATCCGGGCTGTACTAAGTATTCATCTTTAAATTTCTTAGTGAAATTGATGCATTTAAAAGTGTTATACAAGTGGCCTAATGAGTGTATGGATGCTGTTTTAAGTCTATTGAAAAATGCATTTCCGGATGTGAAGTTACCTTCGTCTCATTATGAGTCGAAGAAGCTCCTGAGTAAACTTGGATTGGGTTACGAAGCAATTCATGTCTACAAGTACGATTGTGCTTTGTTTTGGAAGGAGAATACTGATCTAGAAACGTGTCCTGTATGTAAAACATCACGTTGGAAGAAAAAAAAGACAAAGGGTACTAAACAAGTCCCGTGGAAAGTACTACGTTATTTCCCGTTAACAGATCAACTGAAGCGTCTGTACGGTTCTCATCACACCGCTAAAGATATGACATGGCACCAGCGTGGGCATTCAAATGATGAGGATTTAATGCGTCATCCAGTCGATGGTATTGAATGGAAGGAGATAGATGAAAAGTATCCCGAGTTTTCACGTGAGCTGAGAAATGTTCGGTTGGGGTTGGCCACTGATGGTTTCAATCCTTTCGGTAACATGAGCCTTTCATACAGTATGTGGCCAGTGGTTTTAACGGCCTACAATTTGCCTTCATGGTTATGCACTAAAGATCCTTATAAGATGTTGACATTGTTGATTCTTGGCCCAAATGCACCCGGAAAGGACATTGATGTTTTTTTAAGGCCTCTTGTGGATGAGTTAAAAGATTTGTGGAATAATGGAGTAATTGTACATGACGCAGTTTCGAATACATCATTTCAGATGCGAGCTATGTTGCTTATGACTTTTAATGATTTTCCTGCTCGTAGTAGTTTATCCGGATGGAGTGGTCAGGGCTATTTAGCATGCCCAACTTGCAATGATGCAACTCCTTCAAAGAGGATAACAAGTAAGACTTGTTTTGTTGGCCATCGGCGATGGCTTCCTATTAAACATGGGATGAGAAAAAATAAAAAGATTGATGGTACAGTTGAGAAACGACCTCCTCCGGCTCGAAAATTTGTTCACCAAATCTTAGCTCAACTACAAAATGTGTCATTCAGATTGCCTGGTAAACATGACAAGTATGGTGGGAAGAAGCGAAAAAGATATGCAAGCGAGCTTAATTGGACAAAGAAGAGTATCTTTTGGGAGTTGCCTTATTGGAAGTCATTGTCGTTACATCACAACTTAGATGTTATGCATATTGAGAAGAATGTATGCGACAGTTTATTGGGCACAATTCTTGACATTGACGGAAAAAGTAAAGATACGGATAAGGCGAGAATTGATCTGCAAAATATGGGGGTGCGCAAGGAGTTGCATTTGTACAAAGACGGTGATCGTTGGATGAAACCACATGCGTCTTATACACTATCTCCCGACGACAGTAAAAAGTTTTGTGATTTTTTAAAATCAGTAAGGTTTCCTGATGGATTTGCTTTAAACTTAAAGAAAAATGTGATTGATGGGACAAAGAAAATTTTTGGGCTAAAATCGCATGATTGTCACATCATAATGCAGCGATTATTGCCAACGGGGATACGACCATTCATGAAGAAAGAGATCGTTGATACAATAACAGAATTGAGTAATTTTTTTGAGTTAATATGCTCCAGGACATTGCGGAAAAATGATTTAGAGAAAGCTCAACAAGATATTGTGCTTATTTTATGCAAGTTAGAAACAATTTTTCCTCTTGCCTTTCTTGACATAATGGTACATTTAGTTATACACTTGCCTGAAGAAGCCATTCGAGGAGGACCGGTTCACTTAAGATGGATGTATCCGTTTGAACATTTTCTTGGGTCATTAAAGAAATATGTCAAGAATCGTGCACGTCTTGAGGGTTCGATTGCTGAGGCTTACATTGTCAACGAAGCTCTGACTTTTTGTTCGATGTATTTAACTGGAGTTGAAACACGGTTTAACCGGCTGGCCAGAAATTGGATAGACGATGAAGAGCATATTGTTAAAAAGATTTCTGTATTTGATACTCGTTGTCGGCCAATTGGGAAGATGACCCCTGTCACATTGGATACTGGTTTGTGAGAGAAAGTCGAGTGGTACATCCTATAGAACTGTTCAGAAATTCAGCAGTTCATTGAGTACGTATTACTTTCACCTTTGTCACTTAATTGTTCATAGATTGTGTCGCATCATATACAATTATGTCATTTATTTTCATTCTCTTTTAAATAGTGACCATAGGAAAGAGATTGATACCGACGGTCGAATCATACCATTGGATGAAATTCAATCGAAAGAGTTTCCAAAATGGTTTAAGAATAAGGTACGTTTATAATTAATTTGCATTAACATTGTTAAGTCATTAAAAAGTGACGTTTTATAGAATATTCATGTCTCCTTGTAGATTTTTAATATTCGAAAGCAGAATGAACCAGAAGCAAATGATCAAATATTTTCGTTTTCAAGTGGTTCAAGCTTCTCATGTCGAAGTTATCCTGGTTGTGTGGTCAACGGTGTAAAGTTTCTAACACGCAATCGGGATATGAATCGAAGCACTCAAAATAGTGGTGTTTGTGTTCGCGGACCTGATAACCAAATGTTTTATGGAGTTTTGGAGGATATTTATGAGATGTTGTACTTGAATGACAATTCTGTTACGCTTTTTAAATTGTCTGTGGTTTGACACTCATCTGGGAAAGAAAAGGATTCAACACTACAAAAATAGAATAAGTGTTTTCGTTAAAGAGACGTGGTACGAGAACGAACCTTTCATACTTGCATCGCAGGCAGAACAAATTTTTTACGTAGACGATTTATTTAACGGTCCAAGCTGGAAGGTTGTAGAACAATTTAGACATCGCCATATTTGGGACATTTCAGAACCTGACATTGATGACGTGATGATAGCTCAGGATACAGAATCTACAAATATTGAGTTAGTAGTGGAACTACCAGAGATTGACTCATTTGTATTGAATCGAGATGATGGATCGTCTAATGTTGTCACTTCCGATGTTGATGCAATTATGAAAGATAAGTCTCCGTGGGTGATGACTTTATTAATGATGAAGACGATGAGACTTTAGAGGAGTACGTTGAAGATGAAGTCATCGAATCTGAAGACGATGATGACATAAATGATGATGTCGAGAATCAACAATGTAGCAGCGACGATGAGTAGAACTACAGTAGAGTAATCTTTGTCATTTTTCTCAGATTTCGTTTTAATATTGTGATCTTCATTGAATTTATAAATGTTGTTACTAATATTGTGATTTTTTTTTAATATTGTCAAAGATATTGATGGCTGGAACTTTAGCGACATGCGCTGGATCTTCAGGGGGAGCGCAACCACCTCCCGGTCCTCACAGAGTCCCCGCCTACTGTGAGTCTGGTATGTTATTCTGACTTTTTTCCTTGTTCTATCATATAATAAATAAATGTAGTAGTACATGTTGATTTGAAATACTTTCAAATGCTTACAGCACCTGAACCTCAACAACGTAGAGGTCAAGGTGGGGCAAAAGGTTTTTGAAATTGCCCAAAAGGTCATTCAAGACGGGAAGATCACAGTTGAATTTGATGAGGCGGGAGGTACTTGGAAGGCGCTTGGTAAATATGGTGCCTGGTTTGAAAGTGCGGTTGGTATTCATACCAGGGACATATGCGAGCCCTTTCACGATGCTTGGAAGGACGTTAGCGACGTGGACAAGAGGACAATTCAGGACCGGATGCTGGTATTTTTTTGTGGTACATTTTGTATAGTTTATACTATAGTTAACAATGCGTTTTAACGATGTGAAACTGTTTTGCAAGGATTGGTTTAACATGGACTATAACTACAAGAATGACATTCTGAGGTCCGTTGTTGATAGGGAGGCAGCAAAGTGCTACAAGGACTGGAAAAGTTCCTTGCACCGCTACTACAAATGCTACGGTAGAGAAAGTCTCCCGGCTAATATGAGAAATCAAGCTCATTGGGATCGTTGTTGCGATAGGTTCTCCGGCGATAAATTTCAAGTAATTATAGATATGTTAGAACTTTATGATTTTTTATACATAATTTCAAGTAACTATTACTTATTATAGTTAATCATAAATAGAAAATATCAGAGACAAATAGAAGTAATCGCAGCAACCTAAGGTATCCAAGCCTACATGGTCGATTATCATACTCGCAGCATCGCAGTAAGAAGGTTAGTACTTATTTTTTGATAATTATCGTATTTATATGTTTATGATTCTTGTTCTGGGTGGCACATCTTGCAGTTATGGTGTGCCGAAATCTTTTAAAGTTGTTTTTTTACAGGTTTTGATTTTTGGATTATATGAAAAATAAGTCGTTATGCTGCCAAAATTTAGTTAGAATTTAAGAATTTAAATAAATGTAATTTATTTCACAAGCCAGTACAGAGACCCAAGAGCTGATGTCTTCTATAAACAATTGGGCGGACATGCATCGTCGCGGGGACTCTTGGGTTAATACCGATGCAGAACAGACTTTCGTAAGCATTTTTACTTTTCTTGTTAAATTTTTTTATATTTAAATAGTGGTTTTATATCACGTAAAAATACTTATAATGTCTTATTATGTAGAACACTCTGGAGGAGGAGAGACATAGAACACATACTACTTCAAGCGCGACTAGATCCCCCCTTGATGAGCATAGGGTTTTGGAGCATGTTCTTGGCACGCGTAGAGGACATAAGAAAGGAGTGGGTCCGATGCTCTCCCAAAAGCATTACTCTAGGGCTTCTCCTTCATCCGCTGGTTCATTCTCGGACGCAACATCATCAGCTCAACCTGAGGCTACACGTATGGATCGTTATTTAAAGAAATCGTATCAGGAACAAATGAAGATTTATGACAATCAGGTAAAGATGTTAGAGTTGGTGTCTAGATTGCAGCCTAACATCCAATTACCTACAATTTTTCATCCAGAACCAGTTAACCTAGACGCTCCTCTGCCTCCTTTAGATGATGACAGTCCTGATGATGACGCTGTTGGCGATGCTGCAGACCTAGAGGAATAGTTTTGTATGATTTTTCACTTTATTTAGACTTTTATATTTTGTTGAACATTATATATGCACGTTATGTAGTATTCATAACATATTTTATATATTTATTTAGATTTATTGTTTTAATATTAATTTATGTTTTACTTTTAATGTATCTTAATAAATTATATTTAGTATGTAATATAATAATGTTTAATTAAAATTATTAAAAATTATTTAATTGCAAAAAATGGAAAAAAAATTATTTTTGCGACGACATCATTATAAATGTCGTCGCAAAAAAATTGACTATTTGCGACGACCTTTTGTGACAACATTTTAACTTGTCGTCGCAAAAAAATTTGAATTTTTTGCGATGACGTTTTGAAAAAAGTTGTCGCAAATAATTTTAAATCATGACAAATTAACCAACGAATTATTTGCGACGACAGTCGTCGCAAAATATAAATGTCGTCACAAATGTATTTGCGACGATACTCTGTCGTTGCAAATAAAGTATTTGTGACTATTTTTTTGCGGTGACACATTTGCGACGACGTGTCGTCGCAAATACTATTATTTGCGATGACATGTGGGTTTTTGTTGTCGCAAAAACCACTTTTTCTTGTAGTTTGTGTAGATTTCTGTGGTATTACGTTTTGTCGGCTTATGTATTTCGTATTAATTTATAAAAGCTTTTACAGTGTTGTTTACAATAATAACACGCCAAGCATTGTAGCTACGAAGAAAAGTAAAAAAGCATCAGGAATTTACATAAACGCCCAAACTCCATATTAACAATAACAAATTAGCAAACACCAGGGTTAACCTCAATAACATTTAAAATGAAACCTGGAGATGTCCTACCCCAGGGGTGGAAGGAGGAGAGTGTGTATATATAAAAATATATAATTGTGGTTTTAATGGTTACTCAAATATTTACCCATAAGTTGGTACAATTATTTTAGCCATAAAATCAGACGGTTATGATAAATTAGGTAGTTGGTCAAACAAGATTTATGATTATTGATGAGATTGGATTATTATCACGCAACATCATTAAATTTCTATATTTAATGAGTAGACATAGATAAAAACGTAACAATTAAAAATTTGTCCATATAACGTAACCATTGAAAACTTATCCATATAAATATCAAATTTGAGCTAGTTAGTAAGTAGGATTTTGAGCTACTAACTTGAGCAAGCCAGCAAGCCGTGATAACAAATTTAACAAAAGGCGGAAAGTTTTTTCATATTCATGGAAAAAAAAAATCGACATTGATAAAGATTATGGTAGATTATTAGAGACAAAAATATTAATATAAAATTTTGCATAATGAAAATTGGCCTAAAGAGTAGCCAAGTGGATATCTTTAATAGCACACTAATCATAATATGATCATCACGAATCAAATGACAACTCAAGATATGTAGTTGCTTAAGATTTGGTAAGCTCTAATTCATATGCATATATATAATGTAGTTCACCTAAAATCCGCAAAAATAAAAAATTATGATCATGCGCGCCTATAAGAACTTGTTATTTTATAAAATATGACATGGGATCGTTTCACAACTTTTTTTTGTTAATTATACGGTATTAATTCTTCTTTGATTATTATTATTTTTTGTCAAATAGAGATTATGCAAGTTTTTTTGAAGAAGAAAAGAGATCATACGAGACTGAGTCGGCCTTAATTTTTATATAAAAAGACAGATCACATTGTGGTTTTATGGGAGGGAATTTGATTTTTCTTCACTTTTCTTCTCTTACTTAATTCCTATACGTAAGTGGATTTCCCGAACTCTTCGAAGAGTATGAAACTTATCTTTTGTTGAAGACGAATTCCAACAAAACACGTAGAAAATTTCATCATGAGGTTCCAATTTGTGTTCCTCATTTCCTTTTTGCTGATCATTATTTGCATGAGCTCAATCGCCCATTGCGACTTACTAGACAACATAGTCGATCGAAATATTATCACAGATATAACTGGAATAAGCCGCGTGAGTGTTTTTGGCGTTGTAGAATGCCCGTTCCCTGCGCTGGTTACAAATGAACCTTCATTACCGGCCGGATTGAACGTGGTGTTGACATGCGATAAGGGTAGGACTGTTATTAGCAACGCTGTAACGGACACACAATGGTTTTTTAGGATTACTTTAAACACCTTACAGACTTCTCTCTTTCATCCAAATCAGTGCGACGAGTGTAGGTTATCTGTTAGAGGCCATTATGGCACCTGCATCCTATACCCCGGACGCCATGGAGCCCTTTTTGCGCCTATTAACTGTCGTGATGTTGTTGTAGAACAATTGCATGGTGATGAGCAAGGACGTGACAATGTTATGCAGTACAAGGGGGAACCTTTTTATTTTGACCCTAGATTTTAATGTGTACCAATATGTACGTACGTGTTTTAATAATTTGTTCCCAATAAAGGTCTTAAACTTTATCAGTATTAAAATTATTACACTCTATGTTCCCAATAAAAACAATAGTTCTATATCACAACTACATAAAAAGCCTTAAATTTTTTTTTTTTTTTAATTTTTTTTAACATCTATACTTTCTTTAGACGTCACGGCCAACATCCAAAGTCTTTTTTCTGGACTCATTTAAGAGACTTTAGACGTCGCTTTTGAAAGACGACGCCTAAAGTTGAACTTTTTCAAAAAAAAAAAAAAAAAATTAATGACAATAAGTCCGAAGCCTTTTGTCTCTGCTTTCATACGCTTGAAATTGAAAGCACATTTTCATATCATTGTTATTGTCTCGTGCTCCTTCCACAAACACAGGTTCATTATAGAAAAAAAAAAAAAAAAAAATAATAATAATAATAATAATAATAAGGGTTATTAGGATGAAGGTCCACGACCTCTTTAGTAGGTGACAGGTTAGTTCCTAACATGTTTCTTATCAAAACGATCTCCAATCTCTTTAAAAGGTGACAGTTTGATCATTTTCGTCAAATTTCGTTAAATTCTTTACAGAATGTGACCCATTTTTCAGTAAAATAACTTAAATTTCCCCATAAAAATTATCCCTTTCAGCTCTGGTTTTTCAGCTCATGAGAGTGGCAAGTGGGGAGGCGCGATTGGCAGCTGGTTTTAGCGTGGGTGGAATTCATCAATCCTCAAACTCTAATGATGTTCATCGCTAGATCCACAGTCCCGCTCATTGACAATAGTCTTAGCCTCCCGATGTCGATCTCGACACCATCAATAGATCTCTGCCTAGCAGTCCAAAAACTCAGAAGGAAAAAGGAAAAAATTGAAAGAAAAAAATGCAACTTCGAATTGCGTGTTATTGATGTCGGAGAGGTTTTGGTTTGCGCCTTTGTTAATGAAAGTCCTTTTAGTTTTCTCTGAGCTTGCAATCAAGTTATTTGATTGAAAGAAAATTTCCCTTTTGATTTCCTAGGTATCAACTCGCAGGGTTGTTGGGAGTGCTCACTGAGCTTCTCTCCTCTCTCATGGACGAAATCCCACTTGTCCAGACCTTAAAGGGCAAGTGGTCCCTCATCCGTGCCAAGCTCAATGATCTCCACCCTCAGCTCACCAACAACAGTGTTGTTGTCTTGAACTCCGGCAACTCTGGCTCGTCGTCGAGGAGGGAGGCCGTGCATGCCGATTTGAGGAATTTGATAACTTGATTGCAGATTGGGGACCTCGAGTCAAGAAACTTGATTTTAGATTGCAGATGTGTGTGTGTGTGTGTGTGAGAGAGAGAGAGAGAGAGAGAGAGAGAGAGAGAGAGAGAGAGAGAGAGAGAGAGAGAGAGAGAGAGAGAGAGAGAGAGAGAGAGAGAGAGAGAGAGAGAGAGAGAGAGAGAGAGAGAGAGAGAGAGAGAGAGAGCTTGCCTTGGTATTTTACCAAAATACATTCTTTAACAAGATCATATGCCTTGCACATGATTAATTATGTTAAAAATTTAATAGAATTTGACGGAAAGGATTAAGTTGTCCCCTTTTAAATGGGTTGTGGTTGTTTCGTCAAAAAAAAAATTAGGGACCAAATTGTCACTTACTAAAGAGGTTGGAGACCATTCGGCCAATAATCCTAAAATAAAGCAAAACAAGTGTAGAAATAGCTATCTACAAACAAAAGTTTACAGCAGGGATATAGGGATCAAAATAAAGGATAAAACAACAAGCATTGTAAAGGAAACAAACATTCTCTGAAATTGCTTATTCCATGATAAATTTATTTAACACAAGTACAGAATATGATGGTCAAACACAGAAATTCAAAAAATACAAGAAAAATGGAAGTCCTTGGAAATTTTACAGAAAGAAGTGTTTTAAAAATAAAGATCTTAACTTTGCATAAGTACAAACATACTTGGTCTTCAATGTAACAACAGAACCGTCACTAAGAAAATCGTTCCAAAAGTTCCAGATCTGCATCAGATTTGTCGCTTGCTTCTTTCGATACCTCGGGTGTTGATAAATCTGCTTCTCTATCCATTAGGTATCTCTTAATAGCTGCCATTGACAAATCTGCAATTGTATAACATGATAAACCGTGTAACAAAGATCAAGATATCAGAGAAAAAAATTTGGGAACAGAAAAAATACCTTGCCAACCATACAAGGATAAATGGCACTGCTTCCGCGATTTGCCAACTATACAAGGATAAGAATTGAGGCCACTTGCGCTTTAGACATCTATAGACAACTTAGACATCACTTGACGAGAGGCGACCTCTTAAACCCGACGTCTATAGTCTTTTTTGTACTAGTGTATCTATATCTATTTTTTATTTTCGTAATTTTTTCCCCTTATCTCTATTACTTATTTTTAAATTTTTTTTTTATTTTTTACTTTTTTTATTTTTTTAATTTTTTTCATATTTTTACATTTTAATTTTGTGTATGTTTTTTAAAAATACATTTCTTTCTCACTTTACTCCCATAAAAGTAATTTTTTGTTTGTGTTCTTATTTTATTTTTTTTTTATTAATGGTTAAAATAATTTTCTTTAAATATGTCCTTACTTAATTATTTTATGTGTAATTTTTATCATATCAAATGTTATCTTTACACATATATTCTTTTTTTAAAATAAATTTTTAAAAAATTAAATAATTTTATAAATTAATTTCTTATTGTTTAGTAAATAATAAACTATTTAGGTGTCTTTAACACCATAATACATGCAGAGCACATTAAAAATTAGTTTTATAGGACGAGGCCATTGACTTCCTTGCTTTCCTTTTCTTTTTCTTTCCTTTTTTTCATTTGTTGGTCCATTATAGTTTGCATTGTCCTTATAGTTTCACTTCCATTTGTCTTTTTTAATATTTGTTTTGGGAAAAGAAATCTAACTTTTCATAGAGAAATGCCTAAATTCAAATTTAGGGAGCTACAAATAAAAAACTAGACACCACCAGTACTCCTCCCTGTGGTAGCACAGATAGTATGGCTCCACCATATTGTGTCATCTAGTTTTAATTTGTTTAAATAATCTGATTTTTTAAATAATTTATTTACTTTAAAATTAATTAACTGGATCCTCTAAAATTATTCACATAAATTTTAGAGTGAGTGTAATAATTTAGAGTTTACCAATTCTAAATAATTCAATCCTATTAATTTCAAGGTTACAAATAGTATTCAAAGATGACTTAAGAACTATGGACCTATGATTCCAAACTCCAATAAATTTAACAATAATTAAATCTTTTGTTAATATATCAATTTCAGCAAGTCCAAAGTTATTCAAAAAAAATCCAATGTTATTCCACTAAAAACCTGGAATTGAACTTTTGAAACCATAGATATTTATTACTTAAATAATTTGAATCATCCATTAATATAGCGATTACATATAGATCAATCATGCATAAATATTTGTAATTAAAATAAGGTTTATAATTCTGTTTTTATCCTTAAATATCATTAATTCTCTAATGAACAATATATTTGTTGAGGCTCAGTAGATTCGGAGGGTTGACGCGTCGGGGGTTGCACGCGTAAGCACGCGGTTTATTGGAAGCGGATCCAACGTGACCGAGCTTCGAAGTAGATGATGATGGTAGGACTTCTGACGAAGAGGTGGGGTTGGCTAGGCCCAACTTAGGCCGAAGGATGCATGTCCTAGGACCCTCTTTGTTGCTGAAATAATGAAAATGTCCTACAAAATATGTTAGAGAATCCGCAAACACAAATGAAAAACTCCAGAGATGAAGAATGATGGGAAGTGCGAACAAGTAGTTGATGGAGATGGAGATGGAGAAAAGTAGGTCGAAGGTGCCTTGATAGAACAGTGCTATGGAGACAAGCACGGGTTGTTCCAAAAGTGAAGATGGTGACTCAAGTGGTGGATAAGGCTTGTTGGAGAGTGAAAGTGAAGTTAGTGAAGTGGATAAGGCTCTGGTGAAAAAAAAACTCCAAGAGCAGTGCGTGTTGCTCTGGAAGTGAGAAAAATGAAGACGAATGTTGTTAGAAAATGTGTGAAAAACTTCAAAAATCTTTGTGATGGTGGTGGAAATAGATTAAAAAGTGTTTTGGGAGAGTTTCTAACGCTGTCAACACTTGGAAGCTTCGGTCCTTGTGGAAGATGATAGAAGTCAAGGGGGTTAAAGTTCTCGGGTCTTCAAGTCATCTAGAATAAGGAAGATGAGGGTATTTATAGGTAAAGTTGGTAGGATTTTAGCGGCAGCTCTGGAGGTTAGCACGGCATTCTCTGGCAGACGCCGGTACAATCAATCTCGATAGAGTAAAGCCTTCTCACACCTTTCCGACGTTAAAGAGGAGATTAGCCAAAAATAGAATGAAGACTTATAGAAACTTGCTCCAAGGGTGATTCGGTGATGCTCTTAAAGAAGCATGCATATGAGATCCAAATGGAGCAAAGTCATTAGAAGCATTTTCGGGGTTGAAGAAGAGCTGGTTCGGAAATGAAAAGAAAGGTTCATGGCAACTATTCTAAAGCACAATTAGTGGCGCTCTGACGGAGACCTGCACACGAAATTCGCTTTGGAGCAAAATGGTATGGTGACCTTTTGGATTGACAAAGGAAAGATCCGAAAATGGAAAAACTTGGAGGCAAAGTTCTGAATTTGAAGCTAACGTCAAGAGTTTCAAGGTCTGAAATTTTTAAGAGTGGTTGACTCAACTTCATACTCCATTGACTTCCTCTTTCAGAGTTCTGATCGCATGTCAGACCTTGTCAGAGATAGTTTACACCATGTTGGCTAAACAGCCGTCAAGTTGGCTTTGACATGAAAGTTGCTCCGAATAAAGCTGCTCTGACGGTGAGCGTGCCCAAGATGGAGGCCGCTCCTGGTGAAGCTACTTTGAATGGTGAAGCTGCTCTGAAGGGTGAGCACGCTCCAAGTGAAGGTTGCTCCAATGATGAGCTAAGTAGGAAGAAGTCCAAAGGAATGATGTCTTATACGAAAAAAAAAGCTCTATTAGGCATACTTGGATATGAAGAGGATGCTCCGAGAGACATGCGTGCCATAGAAGGAACCTCTATTAGGCATGGCTGGTGTTGGTAGAGCCTCTGTTGGACTCAAAACACTGAGAATCAACCTTGATGAAGAGGAATAGGTTCTAGGACACGGACATAGTAATTTTGGGCTTCCAAAAGGACAGGAGGAAGGCTTTTTTGTATTTAATCTAATTAAGTATGAAAACCCCCGAAGCGGGATTCGAATTAGATCGAATTAAACGACAAATGGTCCTATATTAGATTGAATTAAACGACAAATGGTCCTATATTAGATCGAATTAAACGACAAATGGTCCTACTTGATCACACACGGCCCACCAAACCACAATCCACAGGAGTTCCCTGAGTGTGGCTTGGATCCACAAAGCGAGCCCAATAACGTCGCATGACATCATGGTTGGACATAGACCCTTGAATTGGCTAATGCAAAATCGGGTATCAACAATATTCATAACTTATCATAAATTGAGCGGTCTTATTATTTAAGTCTTAAATTAATACTCTGGTAACTATTTATCTAATTTCATTATAAAAGAATGGTTTTCATCTTATAAATTAACATTCATAACTTTCTACTTCATTACTACTTCATTATGTTTTCAACGTATAAGGAATAGAGATTCAATTAAATGCCAATATTTACAAATAAGCTAAAATAAAAATGACATCAGGAGTCTATCAATAAATCAAAATTTTTTAAGATTGTTCTATATATGATCATTGTTTTGATTGACTTTGAATGCTCTATATACTAACAGAAATTTAAGGAGTCCCTATAATCACATTATATGTATGGCATATGATTCAAGAGTATTTTGATAATTCTATCTATTCCTAAGAAAGATTAAATCTTAAAAATATATTAAATCTCAAAAAATATTTTTTAATTTTACTTTAAATGTAGTATATACTATATATGTAGATATTCTTTTTAAAATGTTGGTGTTTTGAAAAATGTTATTCAAAATATACTGTTAGTTAACTTAAAAAATATATATTGTAAATTTAAAAATTGTTAGTTTTAATTACTTTTTTTTTTCCTAAAAGAGTTTCAATTAATTAATTAACAAGAAGAGTAAGATGAAATTTTTTATTAGTTTTATTTTTTTTTTTCTAAAAGAGTTTCAATTAATTAATTAACAAGAAGAGTTAGATAAAAATTTTGTTTTATTGTTTTTTTTTTTTTTGTTTATAGTCATATTAAATGAAAATTAAAATTTGTTTATAAAAATGTAAATTTAAAAGTGATAGGTAGAATAGTAATACACTAAATTATTTCAAAACAGTTAATATATGTGTGATAAGTATCGTTTTTGTTTTGTTAATATATGTGTGATATGTGTGATAAGTATCGTTTTTGTTAACATTTCATACTATGAGGAAGCAGATGTTACGTTTTAAAAATTGGAAAACAAAGTATTATAAGGGTCATAATTTAAAGAAAATTTTTGTAATTAAAGAAAATAAAAAACTTTAAGGCTCCTATTTGGGAGAATAGAAAGTTGGAAGGATGGAGAGGATTATAGTAATCTTTTCTGTTATTTGGTAAAATGAAGGGAGAGTTAAAAGGATGGATAATAATTATGGCAAAGTCTTTGAACCGGTAGCTATTGTTTGCTGGATTGAAACGACAGTTGTATAATTCAGCATAAGTCTTATATATTTACATGTAAAGATGTATATGTTAAGTTGAAAGAAGCGACAACGTATATTAATTCTCGAAATATGTATTTTTTATAGCAATTAAGTGAACACATAGCCTATTAATATGTATATTCGCTGATTTGTTGTATTTTATCTTATTGAACGTCGTTTGAAAGTTTTTTTTTATTTATGTTCTAATGTAGGAAACGACAATGTATACTACGTCTTAAAACATGTATTTCTTATTTAAATTAAGTGAATATATAACATAGTAATATGTATATTGATTGAGTTGTGGTAGTTCATGTTATTGAACTTAGTTTGGAAGTTATTTTTGCTTGAAAAAGTCTTTAGTCATTCTAAGAGGTTTGAAAGAATTAGTAGAGAGACACAAATAGGAGATAGAGGGAGGTCGAGGAAGCGGTGGCGGAGAAAGAGGAGGAAGTGGTGGTGTTTGAGGAGAGAAGAAATGTGAGGGTGGAGGAGGGGACGGTTTTTTATAATTCACAAAAATTATAAAATAGTTAATCCATAAAAATAAGATAAGATTCAAGTTTATAATATAACTAAAAAAACTTAGATTAAAAGACCGACCGATTTGTCCAATAATTCAAAAATAATTAACGATTTGGTTTAGTTTAGTTTGAATTGAGCAGTTTTGGTGGCTTGACAAATTTTTTGAACACCTCTACTTGGTTATTTTGTGAAGCTTAGAGGTTGTTTGGTTGGGAGATTTATCCCTTAATTCGAATCATGGTTCGTGATTCGCTACAGTATTTTCTCTCACAAAAAATACGCGGAAATTGAAAATGATTCTAATCACATAGTTTTAATCCATGAACCAAACATCTCCTTAATTTTCTAAGAGGGAAAAAAAGAAAGAAAGAAGCAAATAGAACAACAAACACAACTCAATTTTTATCAAAAAAGAATAAAACACACACACACAACTCACTTAAAAATTGACTTACAATAAGATATGTGTTACCACACATGTAAGATGTATTAAATTATAAGTTTAGGGATGTATTAACAGATTTTTTTTTTGAACGTGTAATAATTGATGTTGAATCAGTTGCATATGCACATAACCAATAAAGACAAGTTGTTACTCAAAAAGTTACATATTACATTGTTAATAATTTTTAATTACTAAATTACTAAATTATCTATTTAAATTATTTGTTAATAATTTTTCTAAAAGGTAAAATAGTTATTTAAAGCTTAAAAAGTGTGGAGATTTGTTTGAATCTTTTATGTTAATGAAAATTTAACAATAGAAAGGACACCTTTTTTATGGGTTGTGATTTTTTTTTTTTTTTCCCCTGCTTCTTCAAAAGTCCTCCTTTGAAAAGAAAGGCAAGTACTAGGCGATGAAGCTATACCGATTATAATATTGCCGTTTTTTTTCTTTTCAAATTTCAACTTATCAAAAAAAAAAAAAAAAAAAGTAAAATTTCTTTCAGTTTGGCTTTCGGATCCGTACATTTGTATTTTCTATTCCCAATGAAAGTTCCCGGAAGTTGCCATCACTGTCATTTTGTAGACAACAATTGCTAGCAAAGTCTGCTCTCTCTCTCTCTCTCTCTCTCTCTCTCTCTCTCTTTTTCAATTTTGCTTTCTTAATTTCCTTGTAAATAGTACGCAAATCTCCATCCTCAAGAAAGGAAGGGAATAAAAGAATACCTCTCTCTCTAACATTAGAAGAAAAATTCTTTGATAAACCCACTTGAGTAAAGAAAGGTAATTAGCAGAAATTAAGACAAACAAAACAAGCGATGCCCATGAATCCTTGATCGGCAAGAAAAAAAAAAATTCCCTTTTGGAAATTCCACGCTATACCCATTTTATACCCGCCAAAAACGATGGACTATTTAACTCGTCTTTCATTCAGTCGTTTTATCGAGCAGTTGGTGGGCTTACTCAAAGAAACGACAAAACAAGCAAATATTGACCAAATTCCTTTGATTGGTTCTCTTATCTATAGTTGGACTTCGATAAGAGTGTGTGTTAGTAGAAAAAGATGAAGACAGTTAAGGTGGGTTTGTGGTTATGGGCGTTGGTATTGTTAATGGGTTTGTGTACGACAATCTCATCGGCTACATTTTTCGAGAATCGGCATAGAAGAAAATCGACGCATCCAGTTCCGGGGACGTCTTCGTTTGAGCTGAATCGAGTAGGGTCCTCGGTCGTTTTCCCCATCCACGGGAATGTATATCCTATTGGGTACGTTTTTTCCGCTCGACCAAAAGAAAAAAAAAAAAGGACCAAAATCTTAAGCTGACAAAGTTAATAGGTTCTTCTTCTGTTTTCCGTTTTCTTGGAAATTGGCGTAACTCTGTTAACTTTTTGTCGTCTTGAAAACGTAAATAGGATGGCAAATGGGAAACAACTTTGGAGTTTTTGTTACTTTGTTTTTTTTTTTAATATTATTATTGTGTAGTGTTTTTCTGGACATTGCCTCATTATTAAATAGAAGGAAATTTATATTTAATCTGTATTATTTTCTGTCTTGAATCAAGTTTTGCATATTATCCTTAATTAGTTAGACTCGGAATTTTAGGAAACTGTGAACTGAACTTGATAATTTTGATACATAAGGGTTCGTATTTAATCATTCACGCAGACTTGTCATGTAGTAATGTATAGTGCCTAACATGACATCTATTTTATATGAACGCCTTTAAAAAATTCATACAACTTTTATAAATTTAATTATTACATAAAATGTGAGATAATTATCACGGTCTAATTGAATGGAGGATCTGCATTCCAGGATGCCATTCTCATCTATCACAAATGTTTCAAAAGTAAAATCAGCAATTGGGTCTCTTGATGCAGATTTACTCTCTTTTTTGTTAAATCAATCAGTTTTCAAAGATGTGGTCAATTAGTTTTAGAAAACGAAGGGAAATGAATAATGGTTTCTTTTCCTTTTCATTTCAATTTTCACCTTTCTTGTGTTGGATCATGTCATGGTTTAAGATTCCCTCCTCCAGATATTTCATTACTTTGATATATTTTTATGTACAATTCACAACTTGGAAACTGACAATAAATTATATATCCCAGCTTTTATAATGTTACCCTCAATATTGGTCAGCCACCAAAGCCGTACTTCCTTGATCCTGACACTGGCAGTGATCTTACATGGCTCCAATGTGACGCTCCCTGTGTCCAGTGTACTGAGGTAAATCACAATGACAAATCTTTTTTTTTTTTTTTTTTTTTTTTTTCCTTTTCTTATTTACACATGGAGAGAGAGTTCTTTATGCAGTAATCAATTGCAATTAGTTAATGAATTACACAAGTCTTTTCTGGTCTCACTATGATTCCAACAAACTTTGTTTCATCAACACCCTCTACCAATTTACTCTTGCAACATCACTTGTAGGATTTCTCATCTTCTTTTCGAGATCATCTTGTCCTGGATTTCAAATTATGTTCTATCGTTTTAATATTTATTGTTTTTTTTTTTTTTTTATTTCACAGACGCCTCATCCGCTTTACCGACCGAGCAATGACTTGGTTGGATGTAGAGATCCCCTCTGCATAGCCTTACACTTACCTGGCACTCCCAAATGTGATAACCCGGAGCAATGTGACTATGAGGTTGAGTATTTAGATGGTGGTTCCTCACTCGGTGTACTTGTTAAGGATGCCTTCTACTTCAACTCTACGAAAGGAGACCAACTTAAACCTCGTCTTGCCCTCGGGTGTGTTATGTTTCTCCTTGATATCTCTGTGTTTCTAATTGGAAAATAGTTATTGGGTTGTTGGTCCCCGTCCTATCAGTTTAAGCTTTTGGAATAATTGGTAAACGCGGAAGTATCCTGTATCATTCCTTTCAATCGAAGCTCAGTGGTTGCACATCATTATTACGAAAAACACCAAGCTTTTTTTTATAGAGAATGGTCCAGAAATAGATAAAATAATATCTTGAGAGAATACAGTGAAAAGTTATTGATGTTTTTGCTATTCAGTTTTTGACGATGCTAATTTGAAGTGGTTCATGTTTAACCTCATTTGTGAATACTTCACTTCATGTAGAGAATGTTCTTTCCAAAAGCAAACAAGCCCTGTGTCATTGAAGTTTGTTTCAGTGTTTGCTTTTGGATCCTAAGTTCATATGATTCACTTTTCTTCAGATGTGGATACGATCAAGTTCCCGGTTCATCTCAACCGCCCCCCTTAGACGGAGTACTTGGCCTCGGGAGGGGAAAAACCAGCATTGTGTCACAACTTCATAGCCAAGGTTTGATGCGAAATGTTGTTGGCCACTGTTTAAGCGGGCGGGGTGGAGGATTTCTCTTCTTTGGGGATAACGTTTATGATTCCTCACGAGTGGATTGGACACCAATGTCCAGTGATTACTTGTAATTAATCCTTCCCGAACACTGTTATTCAAGGCATGGTATCTCTGTTTTAGTTCAAATTTCTTACTTGACTTTTCCTATAGTAATGTTGTTCCTGTTCATTATACCAGAAAACATTACTCACCAGGATCTGCGGAACTCAGATTTGATGGAAAGCCAACTGGTTTGAAAAACCTACTTACCGTCTTTGACAGCGGGAGCACTTACACTTACCTAACTTCTCAAGCTTACCAAACTTTGACATTTTTGGTGAGTAAAAAGCAGGCGCTAAAAAAGTATGCCTCAAAATTTTTAGCTTCATTAAGCACATTACCAAAGAACAATTCCATTTTTCAGTCTCCTAAGGTAGCTTCTATTGGCAAAATTCTTCCATTTTCTTGGAGAGAGAACTTATTTCCAAGTCCTGGAGTTGACAAGTTCTTCTGATTTTCCATTATTAATGTAATAGTATGATCACTTTTCTAACTTGAATGAGTCGTATTTCTTCCATTGATGATATTGCAGATCAAAAGAGAATTACCTAGAAAGGTTTTAAAAGAAGCCACAGATGACCAAACTCTACCACTATGTTGGAAAGGTAAAAGGCCATTTAAAAGGGTAAGCGATGTCAGAAAATACTTCAAGCCCTTAGCACTGGACTTCACAACTGGTGGCAAAACTAAAACTTATGCATTACCCCCTGAAGCTTATCTAATAGTATCAGTAAGTCTCACAAACGATGTTACGTCTTCTAAGTTCCATGTTTATTCTATAAAAATCACTCTAGTGTTATACAACACTAACAAATGTGATTCTTTCAGTCTAAGGGGAATGTTTGCTTGGGAATTCTAAATGGCTCTGAAAAAGGGCTTCAAAATTATAGCATAATTGGAGGTAAGTTTTCTATGTATATGTGATTGAGACTAACCTTGAAGTTGAGATAGATACAATATTTCAGCAACCAATTGATCTTCCGCTCTAAAAGTTTGCTCTCTTGTCATTTCCATAAGACATATCAATGCAAGATAAGATGGTGATCTATGATAACGAGAAGCAGATGATTGGATGGGTCTCTGCAAATTGTGATAAGCTTCCCAAAACAAGTAGTTTCAGCATCTGATGGTGATTTAGTATTTTCGATCCCTTTCTACTCAACACAAAGTGGTTATAAAGTATCCCCCAAAAGAAATAATATTTATAACACTCTCATTTGTATATACATATATGTGTCTATAAAGGTGGCCAAAGTTTCTCTATAGACTCTCATTGCTTTGTAATTGTGTTGTTGATGACTATATACAAACTGGAATTGTGTAACATATCCCCAATTTATGGTAATATGATTGGCCTGGAAAAACACACATATATATATATATATATATTGTATGTATATGTATATATTTACGTTAATGAACTATTTACTTCTAATAGACTTTTTTTTTGCTAACCAATTGGGTTGGTGTAGATTAAATTACAGGATTTCGGGCCTTTTTCCCCTTAAACTTTTATAATTGAGAAAATTAGTAAACTTATCCTTAAAAAAAAAAAAAAAATTGTTGAACTTACCTTTAAAATGTATGGGTCTGAATTTTTATCATTTACTCTTGATTAATACTCTTTTAACTTAGAACGATAGTCTCAGATTTTTAGTTTGCTTATCATACATCCAATTAATATAAACGTAAAGAGGACATTACAAAAATATAGAAAATAAATAAATATTTATTAATAGTCAAAATGTCTAAAAAACATTGTTATATTTATTTCTAAGGATTCCTATGGGCATAAACGCTAACGCCTCCTAACCACGGCGAGTGCTCTATTCTCTTCTTTGGTGCTTCTTTTGTGGATGGGAAAGCAGGCTTTAGTGTGGTCCTAATGAGTAAGGGTGACAATTCGTGTTAGTAGGTCATGTTTGTGTCAATCCGTTTATTAATCGTGTTTGAAAAAATCAACCCAAACACGATTTATTTATTAATCGTGTTAATCGTGTCAACCCGTATAATCCGTTTAAATTAATATATTGAATAAACAACTAATATAATAATGACTTATTTAATACGATCAAGACATGTTTAACGTATTTATTGGCCAATTTATCTTTTTCTTTAAGAAAAATAAATGAATTTTACCTACAAATATTAAAATTCACATTATTTGTATTTAATATGTCATATAAACTTTCATATTATATCATATATTTTTAGATTGCAGATGATGCATATAGTTAATTGTATCAATTAGTGTCACTTTGTGTTAGAAGACCTTAACCCAACCCATTTATTGCTAGCACAAATATGGATAATACAAAGAAGAACAATTCAAAACAACTTATAGGAAGATCAAAATATAGAAATAGTTACTACACGAATTCAACCTTTCTACCAAACTTGGAAACCAAATTGCAAGGATGTTGAGACATGTAAACCACGCTTTTCTTAAAACAGATTCGTCCCCTCCGGTGAGTGCTTGAGGTAACGTTGAACATCCGTCTCCCCGGATACAACTACAATGACGGTAGCTCGAAGCACTTTCGGAACCGTCTGGCAAACTAGAACTTGGATCTTCTCTCTATCACCAAAACCGAACTACAAAAGAGAACGCACAAAGAACTCAAAAACAAGAGAGAACCGAGAGAGAGGAGAAGAAAATTCATACAAGTGTATCAAAAAACAAAGCCCGCACATAGTTGGTTTTCTGGTCTAACATTCGTGTCCGCACACATTGGGCCTTTAATATGGCTTAACAAGTCATTTTCTAACATTTATTAATCGTGTTAATCATGCCAACCTGATTAAGACCTAAACTCATTTATCGTAAACTCAAACTCCCTAACTTCATGCGGGTTTCGAATTGTCTCATTGTGTCGCTATTCGGATTGCCAGCACTACTAATGAGTGATAGTGATACAGTGTAAAAGTTTTAGGTAGGTGTTTCTTATACTCGTTGTAGCCTAGGGGCTGAACTTAGAGCTGTTGATTTGGCTTTAGATGTTGCTTTCTCTCTTAATCGTCCTACTCAGGTGTGTGGTGAAAGCAAGATCGTTATAGAGGCTCTTGCGTCGGGTCTGTGTCCTCAGGTTGGCATGTAACTCCCATCTTTACTTTTGTTGTGTCCAAAGTTAACTTGCCTTGTCCAATTTCCATATCAAGGGTCTCTAGGAGTGAGAATGGCTATGCAGGTAGGATGGCTAATTGGGCCCGGTTATCGGACTCAGAAGGTTGCTTCAATTTTAAGGAGATAGTTTTTTTTGTGGCCACCATACTTTAGCTTGATTTTAGCTTTTTTAATATAGAGTTTTATTTAGCAAAAAAGAAAACTTTATTGATACTTTACAATTATCATCTGAAGATTGTACTATTATAAATAGTAGTGGAGCCAGAAAATTTGGTTAGAAAAATCACGATCTTATGTTTTTCAAATGCTTCTTCAAGAAAAAGATACTTTCTGAAATAAATTTGGTTTGAGTAAATGGATCTTTGTCCTTTTCTTCTTATATTGATTTTGGTCTACTACATAGTGTGTGGGGTAGGAAATTAAAATAACTTTTTCAAATTTAAGTGATCTTTCCTTTTTCTCAAAATGATTGGAATAAATTGCAAAAAGACTAAAACTAGTATACTTACGTAACTAACCCAAAAAATAATAATAACAATCAACTGTGAGAGACAACTTTATTTTATGATCAGCAATTTAATTGTTCTCTTTTTCATTTTTCATCGTTTTATACCACAGATTATATACATACTTTATACACAGTAATTAGTAGTGATGTCCCACGTGGATTATTGCTTGTAGCAATATCTGTTACACCACGGTCGAGGAATCGACCGTTCCTTTGGGTGACAAGCCCCGAGACCTCCATGTTGAGGATCAATCACTGATGTCGAGGGGACCAGAGTGTCTAGAGTGCCTTTTAGACGTCGAGAATTCGTACATGCTGACGAGCTTCGAGAGCCCTTACCAGGTGGTGAGGACCACGACGTCGAGACGTTAGCCTAGTCAAATCCGCTGTCAGTCCAGGGGAAGATACACTATATCACCTACCACCACTGTTGGAGTCAGGAAATCAGGCATTGGGTAAAGAGGGTTAGCTTGACCGGGAAGCAGCTATCATGGAAATCCAGCTGCCAAATCCCCAAATTAAGGGATAAAGGATGATCTCCTCGGGAAGTGCAGGGGGTTTCTTATATGTACAAGGCCTATAAATAGAGCTATGAAAATTCTTTAAGTTTTTTACGCTCACTTCCAGACTACTATAGAAAGCTTGTAATCTACAACATATTAGTGCATGCACAAGTGGATGTAGGCCAAGAATTTTAGCCGAACCACTATAAAATCTTGTCTCATTTACTTATTCAACATCATTAACCCCTAATTAATACGTGAGAGGTTATTGCGAGTGTGCTTGGAGTGTTAATTTCTTGTTGATTGAAAGCCACCATTAACAATTGGCACTAGAATGAGGGCTAAGGAACCCAAGAAATCAATCCAACAATAAGTATGGCTTCGAGAAAGACCCGCAGCATGACGGCAACTCAGAAAAGCCAAAAAGGCCAGAACTTGGCCCACAGAGGGAGGAATCTGACGAATCCGCCCAACGGTGGCCAGGAACCCACTGAAGTACGACCTAACCACAAGGCGTAGCCACAAGCCATTGGAAACCCCCCAGACCGCCTTGACCAGCTCCAAAGGTAGGTCAAAACACTTGTTGTGGCTGTAGAAAAGATGGCCACAGCCTTCGCCGGATGGGAACAAAGGCAAGACTTGATGTCGCCGTTAGAGGACGCGCCAATGAACCCAGTGAACGACCAAGTAATTGATGACTGACGTGGTGACGCTGAAGGGGTCGGTGACAGTGGGGAGCAGGCAACAAGTTACCAGGAGGAGAGCCCAAGAGAGGGCCGCGGTCGAAGAAGCAAATGGCCGAAGGGTACTCCCTCGACCACAAGAGATCATGAAAAGGGGGGACGCGGTCCCAGTAGAATCCTTGTCCGTACGTGAGGAAGACCTGAGGGAACGGCTGAACGCTCGACGTGATCGAGACGTAGAGCAGACCAAGGAAGAAGAGCTTACGGCCGAGAATAAAGCCCTGGCCGAGAAAATGACTAGACTTGAAAAGTAGATAGGGAGTCAACTGAACAACTTCGAACAAGTTTTGGGGAAGGTGGCTGAGGTGTAAACGTCGACGCCAAGATGTATACATCTCACGACCACCCCTTCATCAAGAGCATCCCGTTGTACGATGAAAGGAGTGACCCAGATGACCACCAGGAAGTCTACACAAGCCACATGGTCCTACACGGGTATCCTGAGGAAGTCATGTGCGGTGCGTTCAGAAATCATCTTTCTGACTCTGCCAGGAAATGGTTCAGGTCCCTAAAACTGAACTCAATAACTAGCTGGGATGACTTGAAGAACGCCTTTCTGACTCAGTTCATAGGTGTCAAGAAGTACATCCCACCAAAGAAAAACCTCTTAAGGGTGTATCAGGGACCAAACGAGTCCCTAAAAGATTAGATAGCCCGATTTAGGGAACAGGTGGCTGCCACTGAAGGGATCTCCGATGAGGTAGCCTTAATAAGGGCCCTATCAAGCATGAAGGACATCTCGTACAGCACGGACCTCGACCGGAGGACACCCCAAACATACCAAGAATTCCTAACAAGGGCCCAGGGATTCATTAACGTAAAGGAGGCCAAAAAGGCCTTAAAGAGTAAAGTGGTGGTTCCCACCAAAGAAGAGGTGGGATAGCTGAGCTAGCAAAACAATGGCAAGAAGCACCGAGGTAATCCTTAGGTGTAAGCTGAACTAAGGTTCAACCCAACCCCAAACAACGGGGGTGGCAACTGTTAGGAATAGTGTCCTAGAAGCATGAGATGTAATAGGATATTTATTATTTATTTAATAAAAGAGCTTATTCATTATTTTATGTGCATATATTTATGAATATTTTATGAATATCAATGAAAATTCCATGATAATTTATGTAACCTTAAACATTGTATATAAGTGTTATATACAAGAGGATAATGTTTAAGGATAATAATCAAAAAAGCAATGTTCATAATGAATTTAATTAAAGTTTGGAATCTTTAATTAAAACATTATTAATACATGTCATTCCCATTTAGAATGGAACGGTGTTATCCGCACTGTTAATATGGTGAGATATTGAATGAGTGTATTTCGCATAATGAGATTATGTGGAATAAGGACACAGACACAATATGAATTTCTAATAATTTCCGTTAAGTATAGAAATTCAAATTGAGTCTATTGATGGTCATATATAGAATGATCTTAATCCTGAGTTCTTAACAGACTCCTATTTATGGATTTGTGTCTTTTGATTTACTCGGTATGGATTCCGAGACCCTGAATCCTATTCCTTGTATTTTAGAGACATGATGAAGTAGGTAGCTGGGAATGTTATTATACAAGATGGAATCCATTCCTTCTTGAGAAAGAAGTAGATAAATAATTCTCTTGAGGGTTGATTCGGTACTTGGACCAGTAGGAGCTCCGATTCATGAATGTGTTTTATGAATCACTGTCCATTAGAGAATCAATGGTACTCAAGGATAAAGATATAATTAGAGAGGTTAACGGATTCTACTTGACTCTAATTATGAGTTATTTATGGAGGATTGATCTATATGCAATGACTATATCAAATGGACACTTCATGGTTTAGAAGTAATTTATATCTATAATTTCGAGAGTGCAATTCCAAGTTTATAGTGGAGTAACTATTGGAATTAATAGAATTAATTAATTAATTAAAGTGTTTAATTGATTATTAATTTTATTGGAGCTCGGGATTATAGGTCCATTAGTCCCCGCGTCGTCCTAGTAATTCTGCCAGACATAGAGGGCAAAAATGGGAATTTTAGAATTACGGAGTTCTAAAATTAAACACTCGAAAATAATTAATTGAGAATTAATTATTATTTAAATAATGTGATTATTTAAATTTGAATTTGAACACATCTAGATTTATCCATTTAAACTTATTTGATAAGTTGTTCAATTTAGAATTCAAATTAATTTAAGTTTGATTTAAATTTGAATTTGAATTTGAAATAAAATTGGACTACAGGATAAAGGATGATTTTCTCTTCCTTCCCTATCCAGTATTGGCGCCACACAGGGATGAGAGTCCCCATCTTGGCCGGCCACACTAAGGGATAAGGGAATAGGAGATTTTGTTTAAAATTCAAATTGGAGATAATTAACAAGCTTTATCTTAGAGATAGAGATTGGATTCCTTCTAGAAGTTTGACTTCTACTCAATAAATACTATTTTTGAGACAATTTTCGGAATGGTTTTTTGCCCTAATTTTAGAGGTGGCCAAAATTTATCTATAGAAATTTTTGAAACAACTTTTCAGCCCTAAATGTTAAGGCTGGCCGAATTTCTCAAGTAGAGAGGAAGGAAAAATTTTTTTCTCCAAAAATTCCACACCGTGCATGCGTTGGTGTTTGTGGAAATTCGAGTGTACCCGTTTTGTCTCATGTGTGCCCACACACACGTCTTTGTGGATCCTAGGAATTGACGTGGAAGACAATGGTCTTCTAAACACAAAGCTTTGGAGCAAAGATTGTTCGAGGTAAAAGAACTCAAGTTATCAATCGAGTCGGCCTCCAGGTATTTTTACTAATTGAGTTCTTAATAAATGAATTAATGAGATTAATTTATTCGTGCATAAATTAATATAATCTATAGAGTATCTCAAAGGTTTTATGAAAATTTTTGTATACACGATCTGCCTTTCCACTACGCTTCCGCATCCGAATTTGATTCGGCAACCAACAATTGGTATCAGAGCCGTCTATAGACTATATTAATTTGTGCTCCGATTATTTGATAATCAATATTAAATATGTGATATTTAATTATGTATGTATGTGATAGGTAGGCACTTGCATTTATGGATGTTTATATTTGATTCATGATGATGAATTTATGGATGATGGATTTGGTCGTTAATTATATGGTTCCATGGATCGCATTAAATTCGTTCAAATTAAATTATTTGTAATTTAATTTGGAATTAGAATTATTGTAATTCTAGGTTTTGGGTAGAATTAGGGTTTTAATTTTGAATGAAAAGAAGTCCGGAAGACCAGCCATGGAGCCGGCCAAGTTGTTGCCCTGCCACTGCCTCACAGCAGCCCATGCTCGTACACCCTACTGCCCTTGCACTGTGATTTACTTTCCTTAGTGTTGTCGTTGTCTGCGCTAAATCAGTGGTTTGGAACCACAACTTATGCATGTACTGAGTGGCCACAAGGAAGCATAGCGAAAGAGGACTATATGATGGTCCCACGATGGCTGTTTGGGCCAAAGGCCTGTGATGCCTTCTCTAGGCATGAATGCCCGCGCATGGTTACACGGGTTAATAACATACGCGCGTAACTCAGTAGTTGTATATATATATATATAATAGTTATATATATATATATATATATATAAATGTTATAAAAGGTTATAACGATTAAATTATATATATATAAATGTTATAAAAGGTTATAACGATTAAATACATTATTATATATATACGAGATAGTATATATATATATATATATATATATATAAGAGTTATAATTATTAATTATTATTGGATAATAATTATAATCATAATTATGTATATTAAATTAAATAATTTTGTTTGGCTGAAATAATTTAGTAATTTTCTTATTGGATGGAAATTATGGGTAAATTATTTTTTAACCAATGTCAAAATTATTTAGACCTATTAGCCCATTAGGGTTTTGAACCCGAACGGTACAAAAATTTTTCTGGAAGAGTTCTGGACCCTGAAGAAGGTGAAATTTGACCCGAAGACAAAGAACGAAGCCAAAGAATGAAGAGTTCATGAATCGAAGACCCATTGATGTAACGGAAGAAAATAATTATTGTAATTATTTATTTATTTGATTTTGGTTGTAATTTATATTTTCCATGGGACCCGGTCAAATCCATCTCAATAGCTGATTGCATATATTTATATTTTATGTTGATAATTATATTTTATAAGTCCATGCATATAACATGCCATATAGATATAGTGTGCCTACTCATATGTTTTATAATATGCCATGCATATATGCGCATTTATTATTATTTATTTTATTTATTTAAAAGAGTTTTAAAATGATAAAATAAAAATAAGAATCATGCGCTAAAATCGATTTAATATGATTAAATTAATTTAAGTTGCAAAATTAGTTTGCAAAATCATGTTATATGTGAAATTGAATTTAAGAGTTAAATTTTAGGATTTCACATATCCGAAAAATAAATTTTTTATTTATCGGGATTGGAAAAACATGAGATGATTTTCAAATAAAATACATATTTGCAAAATAATGAGTGGGAGAGGGTGTTATGACAATACAACCCACTGGTCTCCATCGTTAGTTCAACACCGTGAGATTCGAAAGGGGCTTCGCGGCGGCACCGATTCCGCACTCCCTATGGAAAGTGTTCTTTCGGATCAAAAACAAGGTTGACTTCCTTGCAATAGGATTCAAGGATGTATTTCTGGTTTGACCTACCCTACGGCGGCACTCCGGAGTTAAGTCTGTAGAATCTAAAATGATGGGTTACACTCATAAAAGTATAATCAAATTGTTGATTATATTTTTTACCAAAATAACGGTAGTTGATAAATATGAAAATATGAGATATTTTGATTATATTTATTAATTGAGAAAGTCTCGGTTCAATTTGCAATATTTTGACCTACCCTACGGCGGCACTATATTAGTGGTAAATTGGATTATCGTTGGCACCTAAAATTAAAACATGATTTATGTATTTTTCATGTGCATCATGCATCATATTTAATTGTGCCTAAATTCACATGTTTTGATATTCATGCACATAAATTGATTAGATGAATATTCTGCTTAGTTCCAGCAATATGTCAAATCCTATAATCTCACTATACAAAACTGAAACACTGACTAGAGATAAACTATGCGAAGTGGTAAAGTAACATAAATAACTTACATTCATGTGATGAATATAAGTTTGTCCCAAATGGAGGATTGTCCTCCTATCCTTGACGAAAACAGAGTAGCTAACTATTAGCTAGGGTTGTGCGTGGTAATTCACAAGAAGTATGAAGGCATGGAGACAGCTTATGAGATAATGCAGTCATCAGATACTATATCTGGGAATCCATAAAACAAAAGGCTTAGCTAAATACTGTAAGGGCCCGAGTAAAGGACAAAAGGAAATTCGTTTCCACTAAAATAAAGGAAAAGAATTAAGCAAATACGATTTGCTAGTTCTAAAAACATGTTTAGTAAAAAAGGTGATTCCTTATTCCTGGATAGTAGATTCGGGACTTGCTACTCATGTTTGTTTTCTTTATTAAGTCTTAGTTCTTACAAGGAAAGTCGTTTCCACTGAAATAAAGAAAGGAACTCAAGCAAATATGATTTGTTAGTTCTTAAAACATGTTTAGTAAAAAAGGTGATTCCTTATCCTAAATAGTTGATTCAGGAATAACTAATCATGTTTGTTTTCTTTATTAAGTTTTAGCGCTTAAATGGAAATTGTTTCCACCTAAACAAAGAAAATGAATCAAAGTAAATAAGATTTACTAATTCAAGAAACATCTTTAGTAGAGGGTGATTCCTCGTCCTGGATAGTTGATTCGGGAGAAACTAATCATGTTTTGGTTTTCTTTGCAAAAATATTAGTTCTTACAAAGAATTTGCCATCAGGGACTACACGATGAAAGTACGAATACCACGAGGATATTGGCAAAAAGCAGTGGGAGAAGTTAGACTTCAATTTTGGAAATACCTTGTTATGAACAATGTTTATTTCCCTCCAAGCATAAACAGAAATTTGATTTCTAATTCCAAATTATTTGAACAATTGCTTTTAAATAAAAATCTAGTCCACATCTTTCGGAATGGTTCTGATATATGTTCTGGATATTTGGAAAATGGTTTATACCGTTTAAACCGATGCCTGGCTCACTGCAAAATATTGAAAAGTTCAAAAGTTGCCAAACTTAAGAATAAGGAGCAAAGGATCTCTCACGATAAATAACACATATATGTGGCATCTTAGACTTGGTCATATTAGCCTAAACACGATTTAAAGGCTGGTAAAGGATGGTCCTTTATGCGAACTAAAAGTTAATGAGCGTCCAGCCTATGAATCTTGTCTGGGAGGCAAAATGACCATGGGCCTTCCATGAGGAAAAGAGAAAGAGCCACATAACCTCTTCAGCTAATACATTCGGATGTATGTGGAGCGTTAAACGTCCAAGACAAAGGAGGTTACGAATATTTCATCATTTTCATTGATGATTATTCGAGATATGGTTATGTTTACCTAATGCAATGGAAATCTGAAACTTTTAGAAAGTTTAGAGAATTCCGAGCAGAAGTTGAAAAACAGTTAGGTAAACCAATCAAGACACTTCAATTAGATTGAGGGGATGAATACCTGGACTAAGAGTTTCAGGATTTCTTGATTGAAGAAGGTGTGGTATCCTAATTGACTACACCCAGTACACCACAGTAGAATGATGTAGCTGAAATGAGAAATCAGACTTTGCTCGACATGATAAGATCAATGTTGAGTTATTCTTCACTTCCTGCTTCGTTCCGGGATTATGCCCTAAGAACCACCATGTATATTTTGAATCTAGTACCATCTAAGTCTATACCAAAGACACCCCTAGAGTTGTGGAATGGTCGAAAGCTAGTTTTGAAGCATATTTGCATAAGGGGTGTCTGGCTCATGTGATGAAACAATAGACTGGGAAGTTGGAACCAAGATCGTAAATATGCATGTTTGTGGGATATGCAATGGGGATAAAAGAATGATTATTTTATATAGTCATAAGAATCAAAGGTAATTGTATGACAAATGCCACATTTCTAGAGCATGACTATATGATAGTTTTCAAACCTAGAAGCAAAGTTCTGGAAAAGTTACTTTCCAATACGATTGGAGCACAACCGACAAGAGTTGTTGGAATGCTAAGAATGATCCCGATTACTAATTAAACTCTAGTGGCACCTCGTTGTAGTGGGAGGGTAAGCAAGTTACCTGACCGGTATACTGAGGAAACACATATCGTCACTGCTGATGATGGTAAGGAGGATATGTTGACTTTTAAAGCTACGATGGATGATTTGATAAGGAAAAGTGGCAAGCATCTATGAAACTCAAACTAGAGTCCATGTACTCTAACTCAGTCTGGCAACTTGTAGATCTACCCGAAGGGGTAAAACGCATTGGATGCAAGTGGATCTTCAAGAGAATAAGATAGGCGGATGGAAAAGTAGAGACTTATAAAGCAAGGCTAGTGGTTAAGGGTTACACCCACAAAGAGGGAGTTAACTATGAGGAAACTCTCTCATCGGAGGCCATGCTTAAGTCCATTCGAATACTCTTAGCCATAACAACATATTTTGAATATGGGATATGGCAGATGGATGTCAAGATAGCTTTTCTGAATGGCTATCTTGAGGGAACCATCTATATCGATAAGCCAGAGGGTTACATAGAGAAAGGCCTAGAGCAGAAAGTCTGCAAACTGTAGAGATCCATTTATGGATTGAAGCAAACTTCTAGATCATGGAATATCAGGTTTGATGAGGCTATTAAAGTCTTATGGATTTGATCAAAACCAATATGTTTCAAATGAAAGAAAAGAAATTGTTCTTATTCTTCACAAGCTCGAATATATGATATTCAGTGGGAGTAGTTAGTCATTGTCAGTTGAACTCAAGATTTGATCATTGAGTAGTCGTGTAGTGTATCCTTAAGTATATATGGAAAATAAAGAAACTATAAGATAGTTTAGTCAGTGAAAGGGTTGTCTTTCACTGGATACATAGACTTTGACTATGAGTCATACGTGGATTTTGAGAGTCAACATCCAATTCTGTGTTCACAATAGGTGAAGGAGTCATGACAAGAAAGGTTATTGGCAAAGTGTGATTGCTAATTTTATCATTAAGAGTTAATGTGTAGCAGCTTGTGAAGCAGCAAAAGAAAGCAACCTGACTCTAGAAAATTCTTAACTGATCTGGAAATTGTTCTGAGCATAGATCAGTCATAGACACCTAGAAAGTTTCAGGATTGGAGACATATCCTACCTGCTTTAGGACAAGTGGGAGATTGTTTGGAATGGTGTCCTAGAAGCACGAGATGTAATAGGATATTTATTATTTATTTAATAAAAGAGTTTATTCATTATTTTATGTGCATATATTTATGAATATTTTATGAATATCAATGAAAATTCTATGATAATTTATGTAACCTTAAACATTGTATATAAGTGTTATATACAAGAGGATAATGTTTAAGGATAATAATCAAAAAAGCAATGTTCATAATGAATTTAATTAAAGTTCGGAATCTTTGATTAAAACATTATTCATACATGTCATTCCCATTTAGAATGGAACGGTGTTATCCGCACTGTTAATATGGTGAGATATTGAATGAGTGTATTTCGCATAATGAGATTATGTGGAACAAGGACACAGACACAATATGAATTTCTAATAATTTCCGTTAAGTATAGAAATTCAAATTGAGTCTATCGATGGTCATATATAGAATGATCTTAATCCTGAGTTCTTAACAGACTCCTATTTATGGATTTGTGTCTTTTGATTTACTCGGTATGGATTCCGAGACCCTGAATCCTATTCCTTGTATTTTGGAGACATGATGAAGTAGGTAGCTGGGAATGTTATTATACAAGATGGAATCCATTCCTTCTTGAGAAAGAAGTAGATAAATAATTCTCTTGAGGTTTGATTCGGTACTTGGACCAGTAGGAGCTCCGATTCATGAATGTGTTTTATGAATCACTGACCATTAGAGAATCAATGGTACTCAAGGATAAAGATATAATTAGAGAGGTTAACGGATTCTACCTGACTCTAATTATGAGTTACTTATGGAGGATTGATCTATATGCAATGACTATATCAAATGGACACTTCATGGTTTAGAAGTAATTTATATCTATAATTTCGAGAGTGCAATTCCAAGTTTATAGTGGAGTAACTATTGGAGTTAATAGAATTAATTAATTAATTAAAGCGTTTAATTGATTATTAATTTTATTGGAGCTCGGGATTATAGGTCCATTAGTCCCCGCGTCGTCCTAGTAATTCTGCCAGACATAGAGGGCAAAAATGGGAATTTTAGAATTACAGAATTCTAAAATTAAACACTCGAAAATAATTAATTGAGAATTAATTATTATTTAAATAATGTGATTATTTAAATTTGAATTTGAACACATCTAGATTTATCCATTTAAACTTATTTGATAAGTTGTTCAATTTAGAATTCAAATTAATTTAAGTTTGATTTAAATTTGAATTTGAATTTGAAATAAAATTGGACTACAGGATAAATGATGATTTTCTCTTCCTTCCCTATCCAAAGATTGGCGCCACACAGGATGAGAGTCCCCATCTTGGCCGCCACACCAAGGGATAAGGGAATAGGAGATTTTGTTTAAAATTCAAATAGGAGATAATTAACAAGCTTTATCTTAGAGATAGAGATTGGATTCCTTCTAGAAGTTTGACTTGTACTCAATAAATACTATTTTTGAGACAATTTTCGGAATGGTTTTTCGCCCTAATTTTAGAGGTGGCCAAAATTTCTCTATAGAAATTTTTGAAATAACTTTTCAGCCCTAAATGTTAAGGCTGGCCGAATTTCTCAAGTAGAGAGGAAGGAAAAATTTTTTTCTCCAAAAATTCCACATCGTGCATGCGTTGGTGTTTGTGGAAATTCGAGTGTACCCGTTTTGTCTCATGTGTGCCCACACACACGTCTTTGTGGATCCTAGGAATTGACGTGGAAGACAATGGTTTTCTAAACACAAAGCTTTGGAGCAAGGATTGTTCGAGGTCAAGGAACTCAAGTTATCAACCGAGTCGGCCTCCAGGTAATTTTTAATTGAGTTCTTAATAAATGAATTAATGGGATTAATTTATTCGTGCATAAATTAATATAATCTATAGAGTATCTCAAAGGTTTTATGAAAATTTTTGTTATACACGATCCGCCTTTCCGCTGCGCTTCCGCATCCGAATTTGATTCGGCAACCAACAACAACGCGTCGACAGGGCAGGGGGACACCAAGCGTGCCAAGCCACAAAAGTATGATGCCTACACCTCATTAACCATGGGGATCGAGGACGTCTATCACGAGATTAGTCACCTCCAGGTACTGCATCGCCCACCGCTGCTGAAGTCTGACCCAGCACGGAGAAATCCAAAAAGGTATTGCAGGTTTCACGGTGAGAGTGGACACACGACCAGCAAATGTTTCGACCTGAGGGATGAGGTCGTTGATCCGTGAAGAGAGGCTCACCGAGTATCATTAGTGTGTCTGATAGGGAGTCAAAGGCCGATAGGGAGTGTGTCCGATAAAAGAATACGCGAGAGAAGTGAAGGAAAAATTCAACCGGAAGATCATGAGTGTGTCCGATAGGGAGTCAAAGGCCGCCAGGTTTGAAGAGGCCGAGATAACGTTTTCAAAAGCAGATGCAAACGGGGTGTATTTCCCTTAAAGCGATGCTTTGGTGGTGGAAGCCATGATTGGCAACCATACGGTCTGCCGCATCCTGGTGGACAATGGCAACTCGGTGGACATTCTGTATGCCGATTGCCATGAAAAGATGGGGATCCCTCAAGCGAGATTACAGAATAGCCCACAACCACTGTACGGCTTCACAGGGAATTGCGTCGTCCTCGAGGGAATCATAGAATTGCCAATGACAATTGGCAACTGACCACACACCTCGACCGTTATGCCACAGTTCTTGGTGGTGAAGGGAGGCGACCAATACAACGTAATTATAGGGCGACCGACACTGAGGGCATTGAAAACGGTCACGTCGATCTACCATTAAACAATGAAGTTCCTGACCTTCAGCAAAGTCGAAAGGGTCAGAGGGAACCAGTACGAGTCAAGCTCATATATGCAGGGACAGTTTGCCACTACGCCGAGCTAGAGCAGACCAAAAGAGAGATGAGGATGGTGGCGACCAGAGCAGAAGAAGTTGACCTAGACCTTTGACTCTCAGACAGAGACACGGGGATGAGGCCAGTCGTGGAATTAATAGAGGTCCCCATGGACGAGAAGGAGCCTACAAGAAAATTAAGGATAGGCTCAGAACTTGAAGAGCGTAATCGGGAAGAACTGGTAGCATTCCTTAAGGGCAACCCTGACGTGTTTGCTTAGAGCCACGAAGACATGGAGGGGATCAACCCAGAAATAATGAGTCACAAGCTCAATATAGATGAAAAGTATCCCCCCAAGAGGAAAAAAATGTCAACCAATGAATGCCGAGAGGTATACAGCTCTGCGGGAAAAGGTTGACAAACTAATACAAAATGACTTCATCCGGGAAGTCCTATACCCCAAGTGGGTATCAAATCCTATATTGGTATTGAAGCCCAACGAGAAGTGGTGAACCTGTGTCGACTTCAGAGACTTAAACAAAGACTGCCCGAAGGACAGCTTTCCACTCCCAAGGATAGATCAGTTGGTCGACGCCACAGCGGGGCACGAACTACTGAGTTTTATGGACGCTTATTCTGGCTCGAATCAGATATCAATGTTCCACCCCGACGAGGAACATACATTGTTCATCACTGACAGGGGCCTATATTGCTACAAGGTCATGCCCTTTGGCCTTAAAAACGCAAGAGCACATATCAGTGCCTAAACAATAAGGTGTTCATAGACCAGATAGGTAAAACCATGGATGTATGTGTGGGCAACATGCTGGTGAAAAGTAGGAGGTCCAACGATTATGTGGAAGTACTTAAGGGAATGTTCGACGTACTTCGGAAGTACATGATGAAGCTGAACCCCCTTAAGTGTGCGTTTTGGTCAAATCAGGAAAATTCCTAGGTTTTATGGTAAGCAGTTGAGGAATTGAAGCTAATTCAGAGAAGGTGCAGGCACTCCTCGACATAAAATCGCCACGAAAATCAAAAGAAGTCCAGAAGCTAACGGGTTGCATTGCTCCACTCAATAGATTCATTTCAAAACCTACAGACAATTGCATACCGTTCTTCGACACCTTGAGATGGAGCAAGCTGTTTCAGTGGACAGAGGAGTGCGAACACACGTTCCAGCAATTAAAGGAACACTTTGGGAAGCCGCCCCTACTGTCCAAGCCTACGGATGGGGAGGTGCTTAGCCTGTATCTGCGGTATCTGAACACGCCGTTAGTTCGGTGTAGGTCCGCGAAGAGGAAAATGTGCAGCTGCTTATGTATTACACCAGTAAGTGCCTCCTCGACACCGAGATAAGAAATCCGCAGATGGAAAAGCTCACCCTCGCATTAGTGGTTATGTCAAGAAAGCTATGCCACTACTTTCAGGCCCACAGTATTCAGGTCTTGATGAGCCACCCTCTCAGGCAGGTATTGCAAAAGTCGACGCTTCTGGGAGACTTCTTAAGTGGTTCATAAAGCTCAGCCAATTCGACATTGACTACAAGCCATGGGTAGCCATCAAGGGCCAAGCCTTGGCCGACTTTGTCGCCAAGTTTATAAGATTGCCAGATGAAGCGGAGGCAGTTGATGGGCCCCCCCCGATAGAAGCTCTATGTCGATGGAAGCTCTAATGACAACGACAGCGGTACAGGGTTGGTATTACACACCCTAGAGGGCCACAAGATAACCTTAGCCGTTAGATTCGATTTCCCTGCATCCAATAATGAAGTAGAGTATGAGGCGTTGCTGGCCAGACTTAGGTTGGCAGAGCACCTAAAAGCGGAGGCCATAGACATCTTCAGTAATTCACAGTTAGTTGTGAACCAGGTGAAAGGCTAATATCAAACCAGGGATGAAAAGATGGTTGCCTATCTTAAGAAAGTTAAAGAGGCCTTGGAAAAGCTCTTGGCCTACGACATACAGTAGGTGCCAAGGGCAGAGAATAGCAACGTCGACGCCCTTGCTAGGCTGGCCACCTCAAAGGGCGCCGAGTTACTTAGGCTGGTACCCGTAGAGGTCTTAAAAGCTCCCTCCACTGGGAAAAAGCCTGAAGTCCTGTCCTGAGCTACCAGTCGAGCTGCAAGGACCCAATCGTCAAGTATCTGCTTGACAGTGAGCTCCTGGAGGACAAGTAGCAGGTAAAAAAGCTGAGGTACCAGGCGTCGAGATTCACCATGCACGATGATATTTTTTATCACAAGGTGTTCTCGACGCCCTTACTCCGATGCCTTAATGAAGAGGAGGCGAAGAAGGTGCTCTCCGAGGTACACGATGGGATATGTGGAAACCACACAAGGGGACAATCCCTAGCCT
This sequence comes from Morus alba, assembly GCA_012066045.3. Lineage (NCBI taxonomy): Eukaryota > Viridiplantae > Streptophyta > Magnoliopsida > Rosales > Moraceae > Morus > Morus alba. The sequence goes on along the minus strand of CP050226.2, from coordinate 7,415,275 downwards.
ATAAGGTGTTGAGGCAGGGGTATTACTGGCCTAACCTCAAGAAGGAAGTAGCCGAGTATGCAAAGAAATGTGAAGGCTGCCAAAGGTACGCCCTCATCCCTCAGTAACATTCAGAGGATCTAACATTGATATTCTCCCCTTGGCCATTTGCAAAATGGAGGGTATCGGCCCATTGCACAAGACCCCTGGGGGATACAAGTACACCATTGTAGCTGTTGACTACTTCACGAAGTGGGTTGAAGCCGAGCCACTGACGACGATATCATAGGAGAAATGCACAAATTTTATATGGAACAACATAGTTTGCCGGTTTGGTGTACCACATTCTCTTATATCAAATAACGAGAAGCAGTTCAACAATGATAACACCAACCAGTTATGCGAATTGCTAGGTATCCATAAGAACTTCTCCTTGGTTGTATATCCCCAGTCCAACGGGTAGGTCGAGGCGGTCAATAAGATTATCAAAGTCACGCTGAAGCGTTAACTCAATAACTACAAAGACAAGTGGGCAGATGAGCTATAGGATGACCAGTAGGACGACCACAGGGAAAACGCCATTCTTAATGGCTTATGGGGTGGAAGCGGTCCTCCCAATTGAGATATCCATTGCCACCAGTCGAGTGATACGGTATGAAGAAGATAAGAACGCCGAGCAAATGGGATTAGAGCTCGACCTTCTAGAAGAGAGGCGCACAGACGTGCAGCTAAGGCTCATCTCATACCAAGCCAAAACAGCTAGGTACTACAACATAAAGGTCAAGCATAAGCGGTTTATAGTGGGAGATCTTATCTTGCGAGTAGTAGCCCCAAACATTAAGCTCAAAAACTCTGGGGTACTGGCCCAACTTGGAAAGGACCTTACAAGATAAAGGAGGTTGTGGCTAATAGATCCTATCAACTCGCTGAAGTAGGTGGTCGAGACATCAAACACACTTGAAATGCAAACTAACTAAAGATCTATTATCAATAACGGCAAGAAAAGTCGACCTAAGGCTTACACTTAGAAATTTTTGCTCCCCTTTTCAGTGTACTTTTGCAGGCTGAAAGGTCGACATGTAAATTCTACATAAATAAAAGTCAGTCTAAATTTTCTACTCATTTTAGTCTACTCGAGTGGATTTTATCGCTGAACGGAATCTACATAATCGAGAATTTACTATCTACGTCGACCATTATATGTCAACCAAATTTGCGTCAAAGATAAGTCAAAGACTATCTTCGACAAAGGGGTAGTAAGGCCAAGCAAGGCCGCCCCAAGGCCTTTAAAGGCAGTAAAGTTTGGTAAAGTCCTAGCTAACCATACTCAACCAAAACTTTTTAGTATTTTAGTATTTCTACAGCATCCACACACAGAATAAGCATCTGTATATATGTAAAAAAAATGCATATATATATCTAAATAAATAAAAGTGGAGTCTCGACCTTATGGTCGTTACAAAACAAAAATTTGATGTCTCGGCCTGATGGCCTTCTAAGAATTACATAGAAAAAAGGAGAGAAAAAGAGCCTTTCATGACGTCGCTCCATCCCCTAGTGCTTGCTCCTCACTGCCCATACCTGGCACGACCTCGACCACCTCCACCTCGTCATTGTTGGATTCATCGAGGAAAGAGAAGTCGACCTCTGGGCGCTTCCTTCGGAAGCAGTCGAGAATCTGCTCCCCAGCAAACTTCATTAGAGTAACATGAAGCTCCTCAAACTCTGCAGAGTCTTGATAAGCTTTGAGCCTCTGGGAAAAAAGACCCTTAAAGGCCTTCGAGGACTTAAATTTCTCCACTTATCCCTCGACTATGTCCCTGAACTCCTGGGACGACTTGAAGCTCTCGAGCCGAGCGTCGATTGAACGACGAAACTCATCAGAGCCCAAGAATTCCTCGATGACCTCTTTCTGCTTCTGCTAGATGACAGGCAAGGCAAGGTATGTCTTGACCGCCTTGGAGCATCCCTTGTTGAAGCCCTCCTCGAAGTTGTCTCGCTTGGCCTTGTCGACTGCCTCCTCTAAAGACCTCACCTTGGCTTTCTCGGTCTCTAGTTCCGAGGAGACCTTTTCCCAATCGGTGGTCAAGGCCGAGATCTCTTCCTCTACAGCCCTCAACAGGACCCCCCGCTTTAGGAGAGCGTTGAGCTCCACATAGTTCAGGAGCGTAGCCTTGAGAGCTTGGAAAATGAAAAGGGAAAATAGCGAATGAGTACGGTCCAGTTATATAACGGCCGAGGTCGAGAAGTGAATAAGACTTACCGAGATTTGGCAGATCACAGCTATACGATGGCGATCTAGAAGGTCCATCCCCGCAAACTTGTCCCAAGAGTCTAAGTGAAAGTGTGAATAGATGGCCTGGATGGGAAGGCTGAAACGAGAGGGAAGGTGCAGAGCTTCGTTCAGGTCGTGGTCGACCACGTCTAAAACCAAGAACTGAGGGTTGTTGATCCTCAACCCCTGACATCACAAGGGGTCCCTCAGGCGCAGGAGGGACATCCATGTTCGCGGTGGCCTCGATGCGCTTTCTTTTGTTCAGGCGTCGAGGCACCCGAGTGGATCACTCTACTGGACAAGGGGCCTTGCAGTTCCTCTGTCCTTGCTTTTTTGGGCCTACAGTGATGACAAATCTTCCCGTGAGGAGACTTCAGTGGCACTGGGGGCTAGTTCAGTTCGGGCCCCCGGTAACTCACCGACTCGGAGGTGGTCCCACCGCCCCTTTTCCTCGGCCTCGCAGGGATGACGTTGTAGGAAATGTGTCCATAAAGTGGGATGTAATTTGTTATTTGTGAAATGACAAATGTCAGACATTATCTTTTTGCTGATTTTATAAAATAAAATAAAGTTATGTTTTGACACATACTCAAGAGTGTTAGTGATATTGCCTAGTCCATAGACTGTTATCAACGAAAGAAGAGTCAGGGAAACCCTTCCAGACAAACTTTTCTGATATAGTTTAAAATAGATATTCGCAGTCTTAGGATTGATTGGGCAATTGAATCCGATTATGACTGTTAGATCGAACCATATGATGCTGGTCTCGGAGCATGGGAGTTGGACTCTGTGGTTGATCTAGATATGTTCGCAACATGTTGAATAGACCATGTGATTGATTAGGTTAGAGTAAAAACCGTTTACAGAATTCTAAGCTTAATTGTCACAACTTAAGTATATTTGTATAAGTATCTTAATCCTGAAGTGAATGTATAGCTTGACTTAATATCTCATGATCTTTGATTCACCAATGAGATTAGTTCACAGTTTTTGAACAACATCTCGGCTATTGGGATCGTGACATAATTGAGTTGAAGTTATGTGATTCACAGATATGGAATTCGTAAGAAATAATATCACCTCATGCTTTATTGACAGGTGTGTGAATAAATAAACCAGGCCTGGTATTCAATGATGGTATTCATTGATTAAGACATCGTGACATGTGCGAGATATCTTACGAACATATGTCTTTCTTATTCACAGTCATATAAAGGAGTTGAGGAAATAATGATTAGAATGGTAAAACGGTAATATTCTATACCATTCTGATCACTGATATTTACGAAGGATAATAATGCATTTACACTGTGGATCATGTGATAAATTGTATCAACATGAATAGAGAGATTATTCGGCATCGAACTTTTAGTGGAGTCGTGCGATGTCGGAATTAAATATGTCGATAACTTATCGGGATAAGTTAGTCGAATATTGTAATTCTATAGCTTTGTTCATGTGGGTCCACTCGGTCTCAAGGCTAGCTCTAATAAGTGGAAAATAGAAACTGATATTTTGTTATATAATTATGTTTAAAAATTCATTATGTTATTTTTCATTTATTTGATAATTGAAAAATAAATGGAGTGAATTTGAATTTTGAAATTAATAGTGATTAATTTAAAATTCAAAATAAAATTTAAACATGATTTTATTTGGCAACTAAAGGAGAGAGAAAGTTGATATTATTTTGGAAAAATTCAGAAATCCCTTGCTATATGGGGATTTCGAATTTTTCTCCAAAAGAGAGATGGAAAATTCGGAAATCCTTAACCTTGTGGGGATTTTTCGGATTTTAATCCTAGGGTGAAGGGGAAATTCAAAAATCCCATCTAGGGTTTGAGTTTTTGAATTTCCTCCTATATAAGGATATTATTGAAAACCCTAGACATGAGTTTTTAAGAGAAGAAAATATCTCACACTTTTCTCTCCTAGGGTGGCTGGAATTTTGAGACAAAATTAGAAGGAAAATTGTTTCCTTAGGTTTTTGAAAAAGAGCCTACTCTCTCATCCCAAAACACTTAGAGTCATAGTCTTGAATCAATGAGTGGTTTTTGGTGTGATCGCATCGATAGATCAACGATCTTGTTTCACGGCAATTCTCCTCTCAGAAACTGAGATAGTGAGACAAGATCCCTGCGGTCATTTTGATTCAATCGTCACAAAGCTATGATTATTATTTTATTCCTTTGTCTATAAACATATATCATGCATGTATCTCTCGTGTGGTTTACGTTTAATTTGGAATTAAATGGATATGATAAAAAATTTTGAAATTCCGCCTACAAGTTTGCTGTTCTTCAAATGATTTTTCATCTAAAAATCACAACCAGATCCTACAATTTGTATCAAAGCCTAGGTTTTATGATCATGCATTCTCGATCACGACAAGAGGGATGGGAGGTTTGGACTTCGAATGATCTCTAAAGTAGAGAAAACCCCCTCTGACCGGGGGAAGCCCTAAGGGCATAGCAATACTAAAATTCCTTGACGGTTATGTCAAGGTTCAAAAGTTTTCTCCACAAAATGATCATGGAGTTTATTATTATCCAGCTATTGGGTGACAGCTTAGCTGGAAAAATCCTGTGAAGGCCACAAGGGGCCTTCATGAAAGGGTGAAAGGACAGAGTCTGCCCAAAACTGAGGGATCGCGTGTATACAGTCATATGGCGGGTAGGGGGTTGTGAGCCTTATCGTTGGGGGTTGGGATGATCAAGTAAAAGTGGCTGGTGTTGATCCCTGCATCATTGAATGCCTTCAGGGTGACTCGGGATTTTATCTTCGACGGGTTGGCATCTGTCACTATCCCTGTGACGCCACTGGTCGATGCCAATCTATAACCGCACCCCCCGACAGGGCCGACCCTTAGGCCATCATACTCGATGTCGAGGAGGATCAGCTCATCCGGGTGAGAAGTCAAGACCGACCCCTCAGGGTACTCCTCCACCTGATGAACCAGGGAGTTCCTGCTATCATGTGAGGACGTGCTCGATGTTGTAGTTTCCTCATGGTCTTCCCTAACCCTGGAGGTTGAGACCTCTTGACCTCTAACTTGTTTGGGCGACATCTGAAAATAAGCACCGAATGGGTCGAGGTAAGTACCTAGTGGTCAAGAGGTGAAAAATAGAATCTAAAAAGAGAGTGCTCATGACAAAATGATCCTAGAGCTTGGAACTTCACCACTAGGCTCACACAACCCAAAAATGGGTTTTCAACCCATGAATGAGGAAAAAGGTCCCCAGGAACCCAGAAGTGAGTTTGAGAACCACGACGTGGTTGACTAAACCCAAGTGGGTGCTACTATGATAAGATTCAACCCAGATTAACACAACATTGTTCAGGTGAGTTCATTTTATGGTTATGTAAACCTTTAAAGTGTTAGTTTTTTGCAGGAACTAAGTTCAGAATCGCATTGAGAAATAAAAGGGTGTCAAACGACTTACTAGTTCTCGAGGAAGGCCTTAAGACTGAGAAGGAGAATCATAAATAGGCAGTCCAAATGGAAGTTAAAGTCGGAAGTTTTTCAAATTTAACTGATATTTCCTTTTTCTCAAAATGATTGGAATAAATTGCAAAAAGACTAAAACTAGTATGCTTACGTAACTAACCCAAAAAATAATAATAACAATCAATCGTGGATTATTTTATAATAACAATAAATTGCAAAAAGACAACTTTATTTTATGATCTGCAGTTTAATTGTTCTCTTTTCATTTTTCATACTTTTATACCTCATATTATATACATACTTTATACACAGTAATTAGTAGTGATGTCCCACGTGGATTATTGCTTGTAGCAATATCTGTTACACCACGGTTGAGGAATCGACCGTTCCTTTGGGTGACAAGCGCTGAGACCTTCATGTTGAGGATTGGTCGCTGACGCCGAGGGGACCAGTGTGTCCAGAGTGCCCTTTAGGCGTCGAGAATTTGTGTATGCTGAAGAGCGTCAAGAGCCCTGACCAGGTGGTGAAGGTCATGATGTCGAGACGTTAGCCCAGTCAAATTCGCTGTCAGTCCAGGGGAAGATACACTGTATCACCTACCACCACTGTTTGAGTCAGGAAATCAGGCATTGGGTAAAGAGTTGTTAGCCAAGAAAAAAAGTGAAATTTTATATTTGAGAGGAAGGTTGGAAGGTAGAGGTGTACGTTTAAGCTACTTGGTCTGGCCTTAGTGGGCAAAAGAAAATTTTAAGTTGGGTCAATTCGGTCTTAAAAAAAAAGGTCGGCTGAGTTTGACTCTAAACTTAAAAAGTTTAGGGCCGGCTTGACCCAGTCTAAAATTTTATTTGGTATTTTCTAAAAAAATCTTTAAAAGGATAATGTTTAGGTCAGGCCGGTCCGGCCCTAAAGAAAAGAGGATCAAGCAATCCCAGTCTAAACTTGCAGCTCTTTTGGGAGAACTAGGCAATTTGATGTGAGAGATTGGATACTTACTTGTTATAAACTTCCTTAAAATCAATATGGATGGAGAGATGCTGACGTGAATGAAGGGAAAGCTCACGGAGACTTTTTCTAAATGTGGAATATATAGATGAAGAAATCACCACGCATTGAGTCATACCGCGTTGATCTAGGGACGTGTTCGTGAGAAATTGCTGCATCTTGTGAAATTGTATTTGATGTTGATTTTGTGATATTTTTTGGGATAAACTATGTGCATTGATTTCTTTAATTATTATTTTTTTAAGTGAAAACTTGACATTTTTCCAAGCATCAACGCAATATTATGTGCTCGTACATAACAACCAACGAAAGAAGATGCATCATATATATATATATATTGATACAATAGTACCCACGGCACTCTTCGAGTCAGTGCGAAACTCCTCAAACAAAACTATTATTCACGATAATCCCTCTATTACAGTTCTTTTCCTTTTATATCTCTGGTTTCTACCCACGGAGATTCCTAGCAACAGAAAAATAACAGAAAATAGAAGAATTAATCCCATAACAAATAATCCCACAGCAACCCGCAATTCTCGCTTCCCTCAGCGTCTATCTTCCAGCTCGAAACCGTCTAACCAACTCGGGGGCCTACGCGCTCTGGCTCTACGTTCATCCCCCACTCCCTCTCCTGGAACTCCCTCGTTGTTCTGCTTCTGTTCGCTGCTTCCCTTCTGAAAACGACTATTGAACTCAGTCGTTTTTCCTGAGCTGGCTTCTTCTTGGGCCTCGTCTGCAGCCCAACCACTTAAACTCTCTTGGACCTTGTCTTGGGCCAATTCTAGCCCGGCCCAGCTATCACTACCCCCCTCATTGAATTCGACCTTGTCCTCAAGGTTGGGTAAGTTGTACAGCTGTCCAAACTTCTCCAAGTCCTCCCATGTGGCGTCTTCCAGGGGGGAATGGGACCACTGCACCAAAAGTTGCTTCACAGCTGTACCCTGCCTGTGAATAATCCTAGAAGCAAGTATTGCGGTAGGAGTTAGGAGAGGGCGGTTATCTTTACTCATGTCCGGCAGCGGGTAGCTAGTTGTCTGGTTGTCTCCTTTGAATTCCTTGAGTAAAGAAACGTGGAAAGTCGGGTGAATCCGACTACCAGGTGGCAAGTCCAGTGTATACGCGACTGGCCCAGCTCGAGCAATGATCGGAAAGGGTCCGAAATAGCGCCGGCACAGTTTTGAGTTCAGGCGTCTTGCCACGGTCGTCTGTCTATACGGCTGCAGCTTAACTAGCACTAGTGTCCCTACTGTAAACTCCACATCTTTACGCTTTCGGTCAGCTAGCTGCTTCATGCGGTTTCGGGCTTGCGACAAATTCTCCTTGAGACGTTGCAGCAGTTTATCTCGGGCAGTAAGGGCCTCATCCACCGCCTGGACTGAAGTAGATCCACTGATATAGGCTGGAATGGATGGGGGCTGGCGGCCATAAACAGCCTGGAAGGGGCTCATTCCTATGGCCGAGTGATGACAGGTGTTATAGTGATACTCTGCCCAGTGCAGGAATGTGCTCCAGAGCTTTGGTTGGTCGGCTGTGAAGGCTCGCAAATACTGTTCCAGGTAGCGATTTAACACCTCGGTTATCCCATTCGTTTGTGGGTGATAGGCGGTACTCATCTTCAACCTGGTGCCCATCATCTCAAATAATTTCTTCCAGAACCGGCTGGTAAAAATGGGATCCCTATCGGAGACCACAGAGTGGGGAAGGCCGTGTAACTTGACAACCATCCCACAAAATAAATCTGCGACCTTGGTGGCTGTATAGTCCGGTGGCAAGGCCCCAAAATGTGCATATTTGGTGAGTCTATCCACCACCACGAGGATGGTAGTGTGTCCCTTGGAATTCGGTAGTCCCACAATGAAATCCAGGGCCACGTCCTCCCAGACTCTTTCCGGAGCTTCTAAGGGTTGTAGCAAACCGTTAGGGGCGGCGGTGGAGTATTTGATCGTCTTACAAGTCGCACAAGTGCTCACATAGTCCTTGACGTCCTGTCGCATACCTTCCCAAAAAAAACTGGCGCTGAGCCGCATATATGTTCGTTCCACACTTGCATGGCCTCCGATGGGCGTTTCATGGAACTCCTGTAGCATTTTACTCTTCAACCTCGATTCCTTGCTTAAGTACAGCCTACCCTTATGGAACAACAAGCCATTCCGAAAGGAAAAAACGGAATCATCTCTCGTGCCTCTCGCCAACTGTCCTTGTAACTCCAGCAGGTCGCGACAACGTCCATTCTCGCCGCGCAACTCCTCCAGAAACTCAAATTGTCCCATGGAAACCGCTGCCCTGAGGTGAAATTCTGCCGGCTCGTGTTTCCGTGACAGGGCGTCCGCCGCGGAATTCTCCGATCCTGGCTTGTATTCGATTGTAAATTGGTATCCCATCAATTTCCGGACATAATGTTGTTGATTTGGGGTTTGCACGACCTGAGTGAGGAGTTCCCTCAGACTTTCGTGATCAGTTCTAATGACAAATTGCCTCCCCAAGAGGTATTGCCTCCACTTGGTGACCGCCTCGACCACTGCTCATAGCTCCCGAAGTAGGCCGAAGTCCCCAACAGCTTAGGTCCCAGTTTTTTGCTGAAGTAAGCTACAGGGTGCCCATCTTGCATTAACACGGCCCCGACGCCACTGTTGGAGGCATCTGTCTCCACCACAAACAGCTTGGAGAAATCTGGTAGGGCCAATAACGGGTGTTCATCATGGAATTCTTTAGCCTTTCGAAGGCGTTTGTTGCCTCCTGCCCCCACACGAAGTTGTCTTTCTTAAGCAGTTCGGTGAGTGGAGCTGCTATAGTCGCGTAGCGCGCCACAAAACGCCTGTAATACCCTGTCAAACCCAAGAACCCCTTGAGCTGCTTTAAGTTCTTTGGCTGCGGCCAGTCTCTCATGGCGTCCAGCTTGGCCGGATCAGCCCGCACGCCCTCTTGCGACACAATGTGGCCTAGGTAGTCAATGGTCATCTGAAAAAATCTGCACTTGCTGCCCTTGGCATAGAATTCGCTTGCTGCCAAGCATTGTAGCACCATTCGAAGGTGGCGCCCATGATCCTCGAAGCTCTTGCTGTAAACTAAAATGTCATCGAAGAACACAATAACAAATCGACGAAGATAAGGTTTGAAAATTTGATTCATTGCCGCTTGGAAAGTGGACGGTGCGTTGGTTAAGCCGAATGGCATTACCACAAACTCATAATGACCTTCATGAGTGCGGAATGCGGTCTTGTGAACATCCCTCCTATCCATTCGGATTTGGTGATAACCCGCACGGAGGTCTAGTTTGGAGAAAACGGCTGCGCCGCCCAGCTCGTCTAACAATTCATCAATGGTCGGAATCGGGAACCGATCCTTGACAGTCAGTGCATTCAGAGCACGGTAGTCCACGCAAAACCGCCAAGTCCCATCTTTCTTTCTTACCAATAAAACCGGGAAGAGTAGGGGCTCGTACTGTGACGGATAAACCCACACTCCATCATTTCCTTAACCAATCTCTCCATCACCTCCTTTTGAAAATAGGGGTACCTGTACGGCCTCACATTCACGGGGGCAGACCCCGGTTGCAGATGAATTCGACGATCCACGTTGCGAATGGGAGGAAGGTGCCCTGGCTCCGCAAACACTCTCCGATATTGCCGGATCAAGCCTTTCCCTTCCGGCGGTAGCTCTTGTTCCAACTCCTCTACCTCTCCCTGCACCAACGACCAATTCTCTGTCTTCCTCCACTGCTGCCAACGTGAACACCCCCCTGACCGTGCCCTCATGCACCATGGCATTTAATTGGGAGAAAGTAACCTGCCTGGGGGAAAGGTGGGTATCCCCGGCTAACCTCACACTCTGTCCATTCCATTTAAACTCCATTGTCAAAGCGTCATGATCGTGTAAACAAGGTCCTAACGTTCGCAGCCACTGCATTCCCAATACCACATCCAGTCCCCAAATCGGTAATACAAACAAATCGACTGCAAAACGAGTTCCCTGAAGGACAAGTTCTACCCCTACACACTTCCTGTCGCACACAAGGAATTGGCCATTGCCCATGTAAACCTTAAACTTCTTGGTGACTTCACAACTCAATCCCAATTTCGCCACCAGTGCTTCTTGTATGAAGTTATTGTTACTCCCCGTATCAATCAAAACTTCCAGGTCCTCATGTCCATGTTTAGCCATTATCCTAAATATGCGGGAATTAGTCGAATTTGAAAAAGTGTTTAGGCTTACCTCCAAGTCGTCATCAGCCGAAACCTCCTCCGGAATTGGCGGGGCCACCTCCAGCTGGACCTCCTCCTCCTCTTCACCAAACATGAATAAGGCTCGGCTCTTGCATTTGTGGTGGATGTGATATTTCTCATCACAGTTAAAACACAACCTTTTCTCCCGCTTGGCTTGTATCTCGGCCGGTGTCAACCTTTTGATCGGGAGCCTGAATTCCCCCCGGGGTGTAGCCACTGGGCTTGGGGTGGTGAGCGGCACAGTTCCTTGACGAGGAGCTGGAAATGCCCCTGCTGGTCCAGGTCGGGAGAAACTAGCTTCAGCGGCGCGATATCCTTCACGTCGCGGCCTCCCCAGTAGTTCATCATGTCGTTCCTCATAAAGCTGAGCCTGAGCCATTGCCTCAGCTAAAGTAAGAGGCCTATGCAGCAAGAGTTCACGGCGGATCTCCGTTTTTAACCCCCAAATAAAGAAATTAAGGAATAAGGGTTCGGAAACACCTGATATCCGCATCATGAGACCTTCAAATTCCGCGCGAAATTTGGTGACCGTTCTCGTCTGTACCAGTTTGGAAATGCGACCCAGGGGATCATCATAGATCGATGACCCAAATCTTTTCCGTAGTTCGTAGAGGAACACCTCCCAGCTGGGCACCGCGCCGGCCTTTTCCATCCACTGAAACCAAGTGGAGGGCTCTCCGTCGAGATGAAACGACACCACGGCAAGCCGAGTCGCCGGTTCCACCTTGTGCAGAGCAAAAAATTTGTCAATTCTGTAGATCCATGTTTCAACATTGGTGCCGTTGAAGCGTGGAACATCCACCCGAAGAGTTTTGAGGACCGATTGAACATCATTCGTAGTGGGTGCTGCCCCCACCCGTACAGCTCCACCGAAGGCCCCCTGTGTCGCCGTCCGCTTGCGCCGCCGAACGTTCTGTTTCCGGCTGTGCTCCCTGGTTGGCTTAGGTAGACTGGGCAAGTTGAAATTCCGTGCTGGCCATGTGTTGTTCCAACAGTGAGGAAAACTTCGCGAGCTGATCGTCCGAGTGTTGCTTGAAGCTTGCTTCCATGGCTTTCATGAGCTCGGCTATCTCCTCATTCCTCATGGTCGATGAAAGCACCAGTGATACAATAGTACCCACGGCACTCTTCGAGTCAGTGCGAAACTCCTCAAACAAAACTATTATTCACGATAATCCCTCTATTACAGTTCTTTTCCTTTTATATCTCTGGTTTCTACCCACGGAGATTCCTAGCAACAGAAAAATAACAGAAAATAGAAGAATTAATCCCATAACAAATAATCCCACAGCAACCCGCAATTCTCGCTTCCCTCAGCGTCTATCCTCCAGCTCGAAACCGTCTAACCAACTCGGGGGCCTACGCGCTCTGGCTCTACATTCATCCCCAACTCCCTCTCCTGGAATTCCCTCGTTGTTCTGCTTCCGTTCGCTGCCTCCCTTCTGAAAACGACTATTGAACTCAGTCGTTTTTCCCGAGCCTGCTTCTTCTTGGGCCTCGTCTGCAGCCCAACCGCTTAAACTCTCTTGGACCTTGTCTTGGGCCAATTCTAGCCCGGCCCAGCTATCATATATATATATAAGAGAACCAATGAAAGAAGGTACATGATCTAAAAAAAAAAGAGGTCTAACGACTGAGAACAAGCGAGACAAACACGAGACATATGGCTAGAAAGCAACAGACAAGAAGTAAGACCGACCTCGTAAGTCAAAGAGATATATAGGGGTTCTTATACGGTGGCTTCTCGGACTGATATGTCTGTTTTTTATTATTACATCCTATTAAAATCACATTTTAATTAAAAAAAAGTATGTAAAATAATAGTTCTTAATATAAAACTAACGGTTAAATAGTTCATAATACAAAATCAACAGTTAAAATCATAGATCTATTAATATTTTATTTTTTAAGTCTTATCTTAAAAATCTCCAATAATATTATAAACTTACAATATGATTGCTTTTTCTTTGACCATGTGTCAAATTCTCATTTATTCCTTTTTTTTTGTTTTTGTTTTTTTTTCTGATTCTTTTTACTTTTGGTTTCTTATTTTTTTCTTTAGCTTAAAGACTTCTATATAGTTTGTTTTTATCACTTCCTTTTTTTAAATTTCTTTCTTCTTTTATTTTGCCTATTCTCCTTTTTTTTTTCTATAATATTCTTTCATAGTTTATTTTTTGTACAATATCGTTTTTGAAATATTTTCTTTTTCTTATTTTCTTTTGATTAAAACTAATTGTTTTCAAACATCTCCCTACTTAATTTTTTTATTGTCAAAATTCTAATATAACTTTAATTTTTTTCGATGTGATTTTTTAAAATATCTTTTTCTCTTATTCTAACTAATGGAATTAATTTCTAAGAAGGCTACGGATTTTGATGCAGAATCGAATCATAGAGTTATTTTTCACCTGCGTAGTACGTAGCTCAATATACTTAAAAAGAATTAATGCTCTTTTTTATGGAGTCACATGGCAGCCCCTCCTCTTTGTTTTTTTCTTCTTTCTTTACTTTTTGTATCTTTATTTTTTTAGTTTTAAATGTTTTGTTCTGTTTTTTTTTCATTTTTTAAAATTTATTAATGTTTTTTTTTTTTTTTTTTTTACATTTTTATATTTTACTTGTGATTTTTTAAATTATATTTTCCATCACATTACTTTTATGAAAGTACTGTGCTTCGCATGTTTTACTATTTAATTTTTTGTTTTTTTTTTAAATGTGTCTCTATTTAATTATTTTTTGTCTAATTTTTATCACATTAAAAGTTATCTTTACACTATTTTTTTATACTAAATCGTGTTCGTTTAATTTACAATTATATAAAATCTTTTCCACTACTTAGTGTTTAAAATTAAAAACAAATATTGTTTCAACTAAAATTTTATAAAAAAAAAAAATAGATTTAAATAGTTATATAAATGAATTTCTAAAATGAGTATAATAAAAAGAGGCAACAAGAGCTGCTGTATGTTGTAAAAATTAATCGGTCAAGTAACAAAGTGAAATTTTATAATTTTTAATAGGGAGAAAGAGAAAAATAAGTCAAGATTTGAGATGAATTAAAATTAATAGGTCAATAGTTTACATAAGTTAATAAATAAGTTAAATTATTATTTTCGTTCATAGCTTGTCTGGTTATGAACCATATCTTGACAAGTTATTCAAGGTTTTTATCTATAACTTGTCTGGTTATGAACCATAACTTGATAAATTTATCCATAACTTATCTAATTATAAATCATAACTTAACAAATTATGACCTATTAATTTTTATAACTAAAAATTAGTCTATAAACTTTCTAAAACTTTTTATATTGACATATTTTCTATTATTTCTCTTTTTAATATAAGCACGAGATGCTAAGTCACTCTCTATGAACAATACATTAAATCTAAATAATTTAATACCTCTTGAAGAATGTGACAACACTTCTAACAGAGCTTTGAAAGAGAATCGCTCGACGGCTTTAAGTAACTAGTCTTCTAATATTCTCCTTTTTCTACGAACTGTTTCAGTAATTATTTAATCAATTAGTATTCTCCTTCCAGCCACTATATGCTTTACAAAAATTAATTTTTCTCTCTCAGTATACTTGGCGCATGTTTAGTCTGAGAGTTCAAACCGCACTAATTTTTAATTCAAATAGAATTATCTTTTATTAAAAAAATTTAAAAAAATTTTATTATAGTATTTTTCTCACAAAATTAAATTTTAAATCAAACCACTTAATTTAAACCCTCACAGTAAATAAGGAGAGATTTTCTCTCTCATCCTCATGCCTATCTGTGCTCAGCACGGGTGTATTCTACTATGCAATTCACCCACTGTAAAGATCCCTAAATAATTTTTAAATGATTAAATTTGCTTTTTACAGCTCTATATTATTTTAAAATTATCCTTAATTGTTTTATAAGATTACTAATTCTTAACCACTTCATTTTTTTTTTTTTTTACATCCACCATTTATTTAAGAAAAAGACAAGATGATTTTCTAAAACAAAAAAAAAAAAGATTTAGATCAGATACCAAAAAACATAGAGATTCCTGTTAAAAAAGGAATTACAGATCTCGTAATCACCGATTCAAATTTTTATTATTTGAATATGATATAAATGTTTTTAATTTGTCAAAAAATATTTTAAAAATATACTGTACATTCCAAAAATTATTAATTTCCAATTTTCTTAAAATTTTATCAATTTCAAATTAATTAGAAGATTAAATGAAAAATTCATGAATTCTTTATTATTATTTATTTTCTTTCATATCATACTAACAGAAAAGAAATTAATTTCTTTTGAAAAATATATATTAAGAAGGATATCAAGAAGAATAATTGTGCATCAAATTGTTTAATAATAATCATTGTGTGTGTGATACGTGTCCTATCTGTTAGGGATTCTAACAAAAGATTTTGTTAATTTATCATACTTTAGAGGAACAAATATTACGTTTTGAAAATTGAGAGATAAAATATTATAAGAATTATAGTTTGGGTTTAACTAATATATTTGCTTTTAAGAGGAGATATAGTTTTATTTGTTCAAACTCTAAACCTACATTACAAGTATTTGAGTTTATCACTAGAGTAAGCTTCTATTTTTTTTTTTTTTAGTAACATACACATATATGTATATGTATATGTATATATATATATATATATATATATTAAATTCTATTAAACTGTATTTGTTTGGTTTGAGGAAAAAAAAAAAGAACATAGATGTCTGTATCATTCTTGTAACATTTCTAAGCTTGATTGGGTAGGAAAGGAGAAGCCCGTGGTGTAAAAAGGAGTGACCTAATTGACATCCTTGCTCAGGATTTACCCCGTGGCACCATTCGGTTTGGATGCCACATACTCTTCGTGGAATTGGACCCTTTGACCAACTTTCCCGTTCTTCAGTTTCGCGATGGACGTACACTCAAGGCCAAGGTAACACGCAAACTTACTTGCATCAGATATTTATTGTTGTTCTTATTATTATTATTATTATTATTATTATTATTATTATTATTATTATTATTATTATTATTATTATTATTTTTATTATTATTATTATTATGATGATGATTAAGATTATGATTATGAATATTATTATGATTATTATTATTGTTGACGGTAAAATTTCGTCAACAATAAACCATCCAGGTTACCTTAGGTTACCTTTTGGATTACCGGCTGATTAATGTATTTTAAGGTAGGGTTGGTGTTTGTATAAACTGTATGTAAAAACACAAAAAAGATTTTATAGTGGTTCACTCTATTGAATCAGAGTTACATCCAAATTTTATAGTGGCCAAAGTAATGTGCCACGGCGGGATATGAAATACTGAGCTTCATGGACGCTTACTCCGGATACAATCAAATCCTCATGCATCCAGGCGACGAGGAGCACACGTCTTTCATAACCGATAGGGGCCTCTACTGCTACAAGGTGATGCCATTCGGCCTAAAAAATGCAAGGGCGACCTATCAAAGGCTGGTGAATAAGATGTTCGCTCAACAAATTGGCAAAACGATGGAGGTCTACGTCAACGACATGCTCGTAAAAAGCGCCAAGGCTAGCCATCACATCGACCATCTGGGAGAGATGTTCGGTATATTGAGAAAATACCACATGAAGCTTAATCCCCAGAAATGTGCCTTCGGAGTCGGATCGGGTAAATTTCTCGATTTCATGGTCAGTAGCCTAGGGATCGAGGCCAACCCAGAAAAAATCAAAGCCTTGCAGGATATGCGGTCGCCAACCAAACCAAAAGAAGTGCAGAGGTTGACAGGTTGCGTCGCCGCCCTAAATAGATTCATATCAAAAGCTACTGACAAATGTGTCCCTTTCTTCGACGCTTTGAAAGGAAACAAACACTTCGAATGAAAACCACAATGCGAGGAGGCTTTTCAGAGGCTAAAAGAGCACTTGGGAAAACCTCCAAGCTTATCAAAACCAAACACCGACGAAGAGCTCAGCCTATATCTCTTTGTGTCTCAGCACGCCGTGAGCTCCGTACTGATAAGGGAAGAAGGGAAGGTACAGTTACCAATCTACTATGTGAGCAAAAGGCTCCTCAACACCGAGTCAAGATACAGCGAAATGGAGCATCTAGCCCTCGCCTTGATGATAGCCTCGAGGAAGCTCCGGCATTACTTCCAATCCCACACAATACGAGTCCTCACAAACCACCCGCTGAGACAAGCCTTACAAAAACCAGAAACCTCCGGACGACTCCTCAAATGGTCGGTAGAACTAAGCCAGTTTGACATAAAGTACATGCCGAGAACGGCGATTAAAGGTCAAGCTCTTGCCGACTTCCTGGCTGAATTCTCTCACAGGCCGGCTTCCACTTCATCTGAAGACACCAAGGGTACAACATGGAAGCTTTACGTAGATGGGGCGTCGAGCGAAAGGGGGTCAGGAGCTAGAATCTTACTGATTAGCCCCGAAGGCCACCATATTACCTCGGCGGTACGGTCTAAATTCAAGGCTTCAAATAATGAAGCAGAATATGAAGCCCTAATTGCCGGACTGCGCTTAGCCAGCCACTTAAAAGCCGAGAGGATCAACGTCTACAACGACTCCTAGCTAGTCGTCGTACAGGTCAGGGAGGAATATCAAGCGCGCGGCGAAAAGATGGGGGCCTATCTAAGGAAGGTAAAGGAGGAACTCGTCAAGTATAAGAACTACGAGATATTCCAGATCCCTCGGGCCGAGAATGCAAACGCAGATGCGGTAGCAAAACTAGCATCGTCCAGGGATGCTGACACACTAGGTGTCGTGCCCATTGAAGAATTAGAACGGCCGACCATCGAGGAACACGCAAAGGCACTCAGTGTCCAAGAAGGAGAAAATTGGATGACTCTTCTCATTCGATACATAGGACGCACAACTGCCGAGTGATAAAGATGAGGCCCGACGAATCAGGTATAGAGCCGCCAGGTATTTATTATACGATGGCCTGCTCTACCGACGAGGCTATTCAACACCTCTACAATGATACATGAAGGGGTTTGTGGCAATCATACCAGGGGACAATCTTTAGCACTAAAGGTTTTGAGGCAAGGATACTACTGGCCTACACTAAAAAAAGACGCCTTCCAGTACGCCCGACGATGCGATAAATGCCAGAGGTACGCCACAATTCCTAGTGCACCCCCGGAAAAACTAACCTCCATTCTCAGTCCATGGCCCTTCGCCAAATGGGGGATTGACCTAATCGGACCATTGCACCCTACACCTGGGGGGTTGAGGTTCGCAATCGTTGCGGTGGATTATTATACAAAATGGGCTGAGGCCAAGGCCTTGACCACAACAACTGAAGCAGCCTGCACTAAATTCCTATGGGACCACATTATGTGCAGGTTTGGGGTGCCCCACTCAATAGTCTCCGACAACGGAAAATAGTTTGACAACACCGCGACGCGCAGATTCTGCGAAGGTTTGGGCATCCAAAAAGACTTCTCGGCGCCGATCCATCCACAGTCAAATGGGCAGGTCAAAGCAGTCAACAAAATACTCAAGCATACTCTCAAGAAGAGACTCGATGACCTGAAGGGGAGATGGGCCGAGGAGCTTCCCAAAGTTTTGTGGGCATATAGAACAACAAGCCGAACTACAACAGGGGAAACCCCTTTCTCCATGGCATATGGCGTTGAGGCTGTACTTCCTATAGAAATGGAGACGCCGACCCTAAGAACCGTTGTTCACAACGACGAGGATAACGCAGAGGGCTTAAGCGGAGGACTCGATTTATTGGAAGAAAAACGACTCGACTCCCAACTACGTCTCGCCGCTTACCAGCAACGAACAACGCGATACTACAACAAGAAAGTTCGGCAAAGAAGGTTCATCTCAGGAGACCTAGTATTAAAAAGGGTAACACGAAACACGAAACCCAAGAATACTGGTCCCCTGGGCCCAACTTGGGAAGGACCCTACCGCATAAGAGAGGCACTACGACCTGGCACCTACATTCTAGAAAACCTCGACGGCAAAAAGGTTCAGCACTCATGGAACGCCGAGCAGCTAAGGCTATACTACCAATAGTGTATGAAGTTGTTTACACATTTTAAATTGTACATTCTTTACAAATGAAATGAATTGATGTGTTTACAGCGTGAAATAGACTGACCCCCTAATAACGTGTCTGCTTATAAGAAAGCCCAAGGGTGTATTTAACCAACACGGGGGGAATGAAGGCGCTCGTCGTCAAAATCCTCCAAGGAGGAAAGGCGCAACACTTAGCGAAATTCTAAGGAATTTCATAAGATGACGACCCTAAGGGGTTATCTCGACATCAAAATCCTCCAAGGAGGAAAGGCGCAACACTTAGCGAAATTCTAAGGAATTTCCTATGACGACGACCCCAAGGGGTTATCTCGACGTCAAAATCCTCCAAGGAGGAGAGGCGCAACACTTAGTGAAATTCCAAGGAATTTCCTAAGATGACGATCCCACAAGATAAGCTCGACGTCAGATCCTCCAAGGAGGAAAGACAACCATTAATAAATTCTAAGGAATTTTTCTAAAAAGGCAGAAAGAAAACAACAATGACTGCAAATCAAGGTATAAACAAAAAATCATTACCATCATATATAAATATATTGAAATGTAGGTCAACATGAGAATTGTCTGGGAAAAAATATTTAGTTACAAAATAAAAGAAATAGCCAAAAAAGGGGCAAAAGATGTCTCCTCAAGCCTCGTCACCGCCAGCCGCTGGCTCATCGCCGCCACCCACAGAGGGAACATTCTCCGCCTCATCAGCAGGAGAAAGTACTTCTCAGATGAGTCTGCTCACTGAGTAGGATTGTTAACTTTGGTCTTCAGCTTGGCAAACTCGCCTTCCAGACTTGACAACTGAGCCGTCGCCAAGTCCCTCTCTTCGACGGCTCATCCCTACTCTTCCGGGCCTCGTCGACAAGAGAATTGAGCTTGGCCTCCAAGTTATCCATCTCTCCCTGGCGCTCCTCAACCTTAACTAGGTCAAGAAGGTTAAAGAGAGAGAGGACAAGGCTCTGGAAGATTGCAAAAAGTCAGGACAGAGTGCCAAACAACATATATTTCCAAAAAAAAAAAAACTTACGTGGATCTGAAAGGAGATCTGCTTCCGCGGCGGTCGACCATGGAAAACTGAGACGCAGTGACCCAGTGCGGCTCGAGGAATGACTCATATAACGCCTGGAAAATGAGAGAGAAACGAGGAGGGAGCTTTAGCATCGCCCCGATCTCGGCGTCAGAGATATCCGAGACCTGGAAGTTCCCATCCATAACCTTCCCCTCGGGAATCAGTACATGCTCTCTCGGCCCCAGAGGAACAGGGACATCCGGAATGGGCACCACTGGCGTCCAGCCCTTACCAGTCGACGTCTGAGCAGGCGCCGACCCTTCAGTGTGCTTTCTCTTATTCTTCCCCTTTTTGCCCTTCGACGCAGAGCGGGACGAGCTAGCCTTCTCTTTCCCCTTAACCGATGGCTGTTGGCTCGGTAAGGGCTGCGGGATAGGCGATGGCTGTTAGCTCGACGCCAGCCATTGGCCCCCGGGAAGCTGGATCCTCAGAGACGACATCTCTAACGACGAGGAGAAGATACCGTCAACACAAGAAAAAATGAATCATAAATTCCACAAGGCATCGAGACAAGTAGTTACCTTTGTCGCTTAAGTGGAAGTATCCACGAACGACGTCAAGGTCTGAGGGGTCGGGGAGATCAAGGATTAAGCCGGACTTACGAAGGTTCTCTTTCATCAGAAGTGTGTCGATATGATGAACCTCCGATGGAAAGGAAAAAGCTTCTTCGATCCTCACCAAGCTGTTACCCGAGAACTTCGGCCAGTCGTGGTTAACTGCATAATAAAAGACTCGTCGTCAATAAAAAAAAAGAAGGTTAAGTCATATAAAAATAGGGCCGAGGGGCTTACTCATATCTCCAAACGCTGTCTGCGCCAACCTTCGGTGGGCCCGGCGGTCATTGGGATGAAAGTTGAAAAGCCCTCGAATCATAAGGAACATGGGCTTCCACCCATGTGACGACGAGAGAATACCCAAGATGAGCTTCCCAAACCTTGGTTGGGCCCTCCCGTGGCTGCTCATGAAGTACGACCCATCGCACTTGGCGACATGACACAACTTATACATAAAGCGGAACTCATCCAATGAGAGCTCCATGTCAAACTTCTGGTTCCACAGGATCCAAGCCCCTGCAAAGCAATACCAGAAATTCGGTGTCAACTGGGCGGGAGAAATGCCATAAAAATGACAGTAATCTTTGACGAAGGGATGAATCGGGAGTGTCATCCCTGCAGTTACCGCCCTTGTATAGATCGGGAGATACTCAAACCACCTCCCGTCGATGCTTCCTTCCTTCACAGCCCGGATAATGTCCTTATTTTGAACTCTCGACGCTATGTCGTCGGCTGTGAAGGAAGGTCTATCCGGGTCTCCGCTCGTGGCGGCCAGGGGGGCGTTCACCACCGCGGCAGCCACCCCACTAACGCTACCCCCCGTGAAAGGAATCTGCTCGACCCTCTGGTGTACTAGCTGTTCGAATCTGGAGAATTCGCTTCTAAAATCGTCGATCGGTTCGAAACTGCCTTCGATGTCTTCAATATTACTAAACATAGAGCCGACACTAAACGACGAAGGGGTCCCTGAGATCTCCACCACCGAACGCGGGTCAGAGCGGACAACGGAAGAAGAATCCTCTCGACTGGGAGAACTTTGGGCCATTGTTCTGACGATACAAAGGACAAAAAGCCAAGTTAAAACCCTAACGTCGAGAGGAGTAAATGACGACTGCTCTAAACGATGACTGCTCTAAACGATGACTGGTTAAAACGCCGACCATTCATGTCAAAATGGAAACGACGAGTGTTCATGGGAACCACGGGTTCCCCAGAACCCAGAAACCAAAGACAAACGAACAGAAAACTACGTGCGCATAAAAACCAGGTTATCCAGTGCGACGGAAAAGTAAGTTTCTTTAAAGTAAACATACGTTTCCATTTTCTATATATGCATATTCCCACATTCCAGGTATATAAAGGAGAAACCCCGCAAGTACACCAAACAAATAAAAAGAGGTTCCAAAAACTCACCGGAGAAAGAAGTAAAGCCGGTTCTGTGACGGAGCACATCGCGAGGAGTAGGAAGAATAATGTCGGAAGTTCAGCAAGTGGAATTCTGGCACAGCGCAAGTGTCTCGGCAGCAAAGTAGCGGAAGTTTGAAGTTTTAAAAATGGAAAAAAAGGCTCTCAGGTTTTCGAAGGGTATTTATAGAAGGACGTCCTCGACCCCAGCCGTTGGATGAAAACTTCAAAATCCAACGGCAAGGGATTTCTGCCCAGATCTAACAGTCGTGAAATAGGGTAGGAAATCGAAAGGACGCAGATCTAACGGTTAGGGATCGACCTCTCAAAAAACGGATATCCATCATTAGGCCAGAAAAATTGATGCGACGGTTACGTTCCCGAAGCACCCAGGCACTCATTGCGGACGGAGGCTCGGGGCCGGTTTCCCACACCCGAAGCACGAAGGGACAACCGAACCTAGAGGTCGAGGCCCCCTGAAAAAGGAGTCCTCGACCTGGGGGGTAGCTGTTGTGTGGGAAAATGTGATGGAAACTTGGACCAATAATATCACGACACGTGGCAATATTTGCTCTCCGCCGAACACACAACCCTCAACGTTACGACTTCTCACGGTCAGCCACAGAGCCTAAAGCCGAAGTCCAGATTAGGGCGACGATCCCATGTGGCGTCGATGGATACAAACTACCTAAATTAAGGCATAAAGATCCCTCGACTGCAGAAAAGGTTGCTCGAAAGGACGAAAGAGGCTAAGGCAATACTGGCGACGAGGGAAGCCTTCCGTCGAGGCGTAACAGGTTACGTGCGAAGGTGAGAGACCACTGACAGCATTAATAGCAAGTTTTATAAACCGCCTTCTGGGGGACAGAAAAGCATTACGGAGACTCACAGAGCCGTAATAGAAGACTAATCAGTTGAGTGAACAGTACTGATTAGTGGGCTATGACTGGGCCTAAAAAGGAGAAGCACTTGAGTGCATATACCTATGAAGGAAATGTTGGGAATAGTATCCTAAAAGCATGAGATGTAAAATGATATTTATTATTTATTTAATAAAATAGATTATTCATCATTTTATGTGCATATATTTATGAATATTTTATGAATATCAAATAAAATTCCTTGATTATTTATGTAACCTTAAACATGGTATATAAGTGTTATATAAGAGAGGATAATGTTTAAGGATAATAATCAAAAGTAACTGTTCATAATGAATTTAATTAAAGTTCGGAATCTTTAATTAAAACATTATTAATACATGTCATTCCCATTTAGAATGGAATGGTGTTATCCGCACTATTAATATGGCGAGATATTGAATGAGTGTACTTCGCATAATAAGATTATGTGGAACATGGACGCAGACACAATATGAATTTCTAATAATTTCCGTTAAGCATAGAAATTCTAATTGAGTCTACCGATGGTCATATATAGAATGATCTTAATCCTGAGTTCTTAACAAACTCCTATTTATGGATTTATGTCTTTTGATTTACTTGGTACGGATTCTGAGACCCTGAATCCTATTCCTTGTATTTTGGAGACATAATGAAATAAGTAGCTGGGAATGTTATTATACGAGATGGAATCCATTACTTCTTGAGAAAGAAGCAGATAAATAATTCTCTTGAGTGTTGATTCGGTACTTGGATTAGTTGTTGGAAATGTGTCCATAAAGTGGGATGTAATTTGTTATTTATGAAATGACAAATGTAAGACATTATTATTTTGCTGATTTTATAAAATAAGATAAAGTTATGTTTTGACACATACTCAAGAGTGTTTATGATATTGCTTAGTCCATAAACTGTTACCAACGAAAGAAGAGTCAGGGGAACCCTGCCGGACAAACTCTTCGGATACAGTTTAAAATAGATATTCGCAGCCTTAGGATTGATTGGGCAATCGAATCCGATTATGACCGTTAGATCGAACCATGTGATGCTGGTCTCGGGGCATGGGAGTTGGACTCGTGGTTGATCTAGACATGCTCGCAACATGTTGAATAGACCATGTGATTGATTAGGTTAGAGTAAAACCGTTTACACAACTCTAAACCTAATCATCACAACTTAAGTATATTTGTATAATTATCTTAATCCTGAAGTGAATGCGTAGCTCAACTTAGTATCTCATGATCTTTGATTCGCCAATGAGATTAGTTCACGCTTATTGAACGACATCTCGGTCATTGGGATCATGACAATATTAAGTTGGAGTTATGTGATTCACAGATATGGAATTCGTAAAAATAATATCACCTCATGCTTTATTGACGGGTGTGTGAATAAATAAACCAGGCCCTGGTATTCAATGATGATATTCATTGATTAAGACATCGTAACATGTGCGAGACATCTTACGAACGTTTGTCTTTCTTATTCACAAATATATAAAGGAGTTGAGGAAATAATGATTAGAATGGTAAAACGGTAATATTATATACACCATTCTGATCACTGATATTTACGAAGGATAATAATGCATTTACACTGTGGACCGTGTGATAAATTGTATCAACACCAAAAGAAAAATTAGCGCACATGAATCGAGAGATTATTCGGCATCGAACTTTTAGTGGAGTTGTACGATGTCGGAATTAAATATGTCGATAACTTATAGGGATGAGTTATTCGAATATTGTAATTCCATAGCTTTGTTCATGTGGGTCCATTCGGTCTCAAGGCTAGCTCTAATAAATGGGAAAAACAGAAACTGATAATTATGTTTAAATTCATTGTGTTATTTTTCATTTATTTGATAATTGAAAAATAAAAAGAATGAGTTTTGAATTTTGAAATTAATGGAGATTAATTTAAAATTCAAAATGAAATTTAAACATGGTTTTAATTTGGCAACTAAAGGAAAGAGAAAAGTGAGATTTTATTTTGGGAAAATTCGAAAACCCTTGCCTTAAGGGGATTTCGAATTTTGCTCCAAAATAGGGAAGGAAATTCGGAAATCCCTAAGCCATGTAGGGATTTTCGGATTTCAATCCTAGGGTTAAGGAGAAATTCGAAAATCCCATTTAGGGTTTGAGTTTTTGAATTTTCTCCTATATAAGGATATTATTGAAAACCCTAGGTAGAGAGTCTTTTGGAGAAAAGAAAAAGAGATCACACTTTCCTTAGGGTGGCCGGATTTTGTAGAGACAAAATAGAAGGAAAAAAGTTTCCTTAGGTTTTTGAAAAAGAGCCCACTCTCTCATCCTAAAAATTGTAGAGACATAGCCTTGAATCAACGAGTGGTTCTTGGTGTGATCGTGACAATAAACAACGATCTTGTTTCACGGCAATTCTCCATCTTGGAACGTGAGATAGTGAGACAAGATCCTTGCGGTCAATTAATTCAATCGTCACAAAGGTATGTGAGATTTTTCTAATCCTTTGTCCATAAACATATATCATGCATGCATCTCTCGTTGTGGTTTACGTTTAATTATGAATTAAATGGATATGATAAAATTTTTGAAATTCCGCCTACAATATTGTTGTTGTTCAAATGATTTTTCATATATAAATCACAATAAGATCCTACAATTGGTATCGAGCCTAGGGCTATTGATCATGCATGATTTATGTTTATGCGATTGAATGTATGATATGTGTTGATATTGGCATCTTGCATGAATATATGATGAATTCAAAATTGTTTTGATTGAATATGTGATTGGATCCCGATCGATTGGCTCTAGGTTTTAATTACACCATGTTGGTGGTTTATGTTTTTTCTTTAGAAAATAATGTAAGCCATTAAAGGGCATAGGAAATTTTGTAATTTAAATTTCCGAAAATATTTTTTTTTTGTGCCGCCGTCATCGCTGCCGCCGCCGCCGCCGGGCCAAGACGACTCCTCTCCGCCACAAGCCCAGCCGCCAAACCCTTCCTGGGTTTTTGGTTGTGCGGCAGACTAGGGTTTCGAAACCTTAGTATGCGCTTAGGGTTTCTGAACCCCAGCGGGCCTCGCAGGTCCCTGCCAGCAGGAGCCGAGGTCTCTGCTGATGGCCTTGCCCAGGTAAGCCACGGCCCCTAGGCAGGGGCCAAAGGGCCGGTCAAGGGCCCTGCCCAGCACGGGCCATGTGCCTTGCCTGTGCAGGGCCACAGGCCCGCCACAGTGCCTGCCCAGGCAAGAGCCACAGGCCCGCCAACGGCCCTGCCCAGGCAAGGGCCACAGGCCCGCCACTGGCCTTGCTCGCAAGGGCCGCGCCCATGCAATGGGAGCAAGGCCCGCTCGCCTGGCGAACCCATCTTTGCGCTAAGGCGGGGCCTGCCCAGCCAGGAGAAGGTGGGCCCAGGATTGTCCCGGGCCCAGCCAAAAAAAAAAATATATATATATATATTTTTTTTATTTTCACTTTTCAGGGATCGAGAGAAGAGAAAATTGAGAAGATGCCAAGAAGACAAGATGAAGAAAATTATTGTAATTATTTTCATTTGTTTTTATGGGTTGTAATTAGAAATGAGCCATAGAGAGGTTAAATTGTAAATGTATGATTTATTGTTTAATCTCGCATCATTATAACATGCCATATAGGATATAGAGATGCCAATATCAAATTGCCATGCAAGCATGTTCATGCATCATTTTAGTTTAATATTATAAATTGTTATAATAATAAATGCAATGGGTAAATTTTATAAAGAGTTATAAAATACAACAAATTTATAAGGGTTATAATTTTGTTGAATTATTAATTGGACTTAATTTCAAAACAAAATCCATTTTTCAAAAAGCTAAGTGGGAGGGTCGTTTATGCTGAAACGTTCCCAAGGTCTCCGACTTTAGCCCGATCGTGACATGTGGATAGGTTAAGAACCACCTTAGTGGTCCTCACTTCAATGGGAGAAACCCATGAAACATGTCGCTAAGGAGTCATCAAAGTTGCTTATAGAAGATAAGACTCGAAAAGGAAGTAGTGAGGCGAGACCATCCCTAGATGGATCGTTAGTTCATAACAACCTCTAGAGTCGATTAGTCGGTTAAACACTTAGACTAAAGATCATTGTAATCTCCCATAGGAGCTAGGCAATGGATCTAAGGTGACCAAAAAGATGGTGATTGGTTGCACTAGATGTAGAGACATCTTGTAAAGTGAACCAAACGAGAGGAGTCTCGATGTGATAGGAGGCTTTCACGGACGCCACCCCTAGGTGGGACGTGTTGCCGCTTATGATCGCAACACCATAGATGAAACATTTTTTTTTTTAGGATTTTATTTATGTTTAAGTATTTGCATTCATGCATCATACTTCTCTTAAATATAAGCAAATTATCAACACCGCTTTATTTTATTTTTCAAAGAATTATGTCTTTATCCCCGATCGCGCAAATTCTTAGTACAAACAAACTAGTGGGTGAAAATTATGTTGACTGGAAACGTAACCTCGATATCGTGTTGACGGTAGACAAGCACAAGCATGTGCTCACTACCCCCGTCCTCTTGAGCCGAATGATGATTCGACTCAAGAAGAGCGAGACGATACAATCGCTTGGATGCGTTCGATGAGATTGCTAGGTGCTATATCTTAGCATCAATTAGCAATGTGTTGCAACAAAGAACATCGAACATGCCGACGGCTGCAGATATGATCTACAAAGATCTCCGAAATGTTCGGAAGCCAGGCCGCAAGCCAAGCAAGCAGCGGCGCAACTTCATGAACCGCCGGATGAAATCTGCACTCCTGCTCGGGACCATATGCTATTGATCATAAGTCACCTGAATGAGATGGAGCTCATGGGAGCTGAAATAGATGGAGAAACTCAAGTGGATATGATCCTAGAGACTCTCCCGGAGATGTTTGACAACTTCAAACTCAACTACTCTATGAATAAGTTGAGTTATTCACTCCCGAACTCATGAAGGAGCTTCAAATCATGGAAACTCTTCTCGCTTAAAGGCAAAAAGAGGAACGGAGAGGCTAACCTTGTCAAGCAAAGCCTTCCACCTCTGGTGTCAAGAAATGAAGAAAGCCCGCAAGAATAAGAAGAAGCCGGCATGAAAGGCAAGAACGCTGCAAAGGTAGACAAGAGTATCGACAAAATGTCACCATTATGGAATGTCTCCCACCGAAATGCAATCGTCCTACATACCTCAAGGAGGTCAAAGCTAAAGGTACATTGCTTGTTACCAAGCCTGCTTTTGTGGTCGACTCTACTTTTTCTTGGATTGTAGACTCGAGCCACTAATCATGTTTGTTGTTCTCTGCGGGGGTTCGGGGAAAACAAAAGGCTTAGCAAGGACGAGTTCAACTTCCGCTGGGGAATGGAGCATCGATGTCGCAAGAATACCGTTAGAAGTATTAAATTAATTTTTGAGAACAGTTTTATTGTTTTGAACAATGTTTATTATGTCCCGGTTTTTGGAAAAACCTTATTTCGTGGCTCGTTTGATTGAGCAAGGATATTCTTTGGATTTTAATAATGATGTTATTCAGATTCTAAAGAATGGCTTCATGATTACTTCTACAAATCATGATAAACAATGCTTTCTACATTAAACCAAATATTCCAACGATTTGCAATCTTGAATTGAATGATGATTCAATGAGAGAAAGTAAGAGATTGAGGTTAGACTCAATTGATCAAACCTACAAATGGCATCTACGTCTTGGACATATTGGCCTTGACAGATTAAAAGGTTGGTAAGAGACGGTCCCTTGCAAACCTTAAGTGTAGGCTCACTACCTACATGTGAATCCCGTGCATAGAAGGAAAAATGACCAAGAGACCCTTTTCAAAGAAAGGGTAATAGAGTGATGAATGCCTAGAACTCGTACATAGTGATGTATGTGGGCCATTCAATATCCAAGCAAGAGGAGGATATGAATATTTCATAACCTTCATCGATGACTATTCTCGTTTTGGTCATATTTATCTAATGCGTCAAAGTCCGAAACCTTTGAAAAGTTCAAAGAATTCAAGGCCTTGGTTGAAAAGCAATTAGATAAACAGATCAAAACACTACGATCCGATCGTGGTGGTGAATACTTGCTCGAGAGAGTTCAAGACTTTCTTAAGGAAGAAGGTATATTTTCTCAACCGACCGCGCCAGGTACTCCTCAGCAGAGAATGGCGTGTCCGAGAGAAGGAATCGAACTCTATTAGACATGGTTAGATCAATGATGAGTTACTCATCTCTTCCAGATTCCTTTTGGGGATATGCCTTGGAAACAACAAAGATACATTCTGAACCAAGTTCCATCTAAGGCAAGACTGAACTCCATATGAAAGGTGGAGTGGCAAGAAGTCATCTCTTGGCCACACCGTAATATGGGGTTGTCCGCACATGTGCTTAGAAAGAAGACCGATCGTAAGTTGACTAGTCGCTCGAATCGTGCCTATTTGTAGGATATCCCAAAGGAACAAAAGGCTATATCTTTTATAGTCCTCTCGATCGAAAAACATTCGCCGCCATTTAATGCTCGCTTTCGAAGAGGATTTTATAAAGAATATGAAGCCAAGAAGCAAGCTTGTACTTGAGGAATTGATCGGTGAAAATGTTCATGCAACATATCCGCAATCTATTCCCCGAACCGACAACAGATGAACCACAACAAGAACTAACACCAAAGGGAGCCTCGACGTAGTGGGAGGGTTGTGAGACAACCCGATAGGTACATGTCTTATGGAGACGCATTATATGCGCCTCGTGATTTAGACATCGACGAACCTGTCTCCTACTTACAGTGCCATGGAAAGTTCTGAAGCAAACCTATGGCATGAAGCCATGGACGCCAAATACAATCGATGTATAAAAATGGCGATGGACTCTAGTAGATCCTCCTGAAGGGGTAAAACCCGTAGGGTGTAAATGGATCTACAAGAAGAAGAGGGGTCCGGATGGGAATGTAGAGACATTCAAAGCAAGGTCGGTAGCCAAGGGCTACACCCAGAAAAGAAGGCATCGACTATGAGGATACCTTCTCTCCGGTAGCCATGCTTAAATCCATCCGAATTCTTCTATCCATTGCTTCCGCTTTAGATTATGAAATCGCGATGGATGTAAAGACAGCTTTTTCTCGAATGGCAACTGGATGAGCGCATTTACATGGCACAACCAGATGGATTCATTGAAAAGGGTCTAGAAGAAAAGGTTTGCGAATTGCGTAAGTCTATTTATGGACCAAGGTGCATCCGTATCATGGAATATCGATTCGATGAGACCGTTAAAACTTATGGTTTTGTTCACCAATGGATGAGCCTTGTGTGTGTATAAGTTTATACAAGAAGGCAAAGTGGTTTTCTTAGTCTTATATGTAGATGACATACTACTCATTGGGAATGATGTAGGAAGACTAACTAAGGTTAAGCTCCGCTCGCAAAGCGCTTTGACATGAAGGATCTAGGAGAAGCGCCTATGTTTTGGGAATTCGGATCTTTCGAGATCGGAAGAACAAACAATTGGCACCGCCTCAAGCATCCTACATCGATAAGGTAATGGACCGATTCGCTATGCAAAACTCCAAAAAGGGTTATCTACCCTTCCGACATGGAGTATCCTCTCTAAGGAGCAGTCTCCCAAGACTCCTCAAGAAGAGGAAGACATGAGCCGAGTTCCTTACGCTTCACCGGGGAAGCCTCATGTATGCGATGCTTTGCACCAGACCGATATATGCTACGCAAAGAGGGCGTGGTGAGTAGATTCCAGTCAAACCCCGGACCCGAGCACCTGGGGTTGTCAGAAAAGCATATCCTCAAGTATCTTAGGAGAACGAGGAACTATATGCTTGTATATTCAGTGTACCGACCGAATATGACGGGATATACCGATTCCGATTTCCAATCGGATAAGGATTCCAGGAAATCCACTTCAGATCGGTGTTTGTCCCGAATGGAGGTTCGGTGGTATGGAGGAGCATCAAGCAGACTTGCATAGCTGACTCCACCATGGAGGCCGAATATGTGGCGGCTTGTGAAGTCATGAAAGAGGTCAGATGGCTTAAAAGTTCCTTGTTTCACTGGAAGTTGTTCCGAAGCCGATAGGCCCATGGTAATCAGATTGCGATAACAAAGGGGCTGTAGCAAACTCTAAGGAGCCTAGAAGCCATAAAAGGTCCAAGCACATAGAGCGGAAATACCACCTCATCCGTGAGATTGTACAAAGAGGCGATGTTGAAGTGACAAAGATATCAACACATGACAACTTGGCGATCCGCTTACAAAGGCTTTATCCGGTAAAGTCTTCGATACGCATCTGGAAGGTTTGGGCATGCGAGATTGTACACACCTACTTTAAGTCCAAGTGGGAGTTTGTTGGAAATGTGTCCATAAAGTGGGATGTAATTTGTTATTTATGAAATGACAAATGTAAGACATTATTATTTTGCTTGATTTTATAAAATAAGATAAAGTTATGTTTTGACACATACTCAAGAGTGTTTATGATATTGTTTAGTCCATAAACTGTTACCAACGAAAGAAGAGTCGGGGAACCCCGCCGGACAAACTCTTCGGATACGCTTAAAATAGATATTCGCAGCCTTAGGATTGATTGGGCAATCGAATCCGATTATGACCGATAGATCGAACCATGTGATGCTGGGTCTCGGGGCATGGGAGTTGGACTCGTGGTTGATCTAGACATGCTCGCAACATGTTGAATAGACCATGTGATTGATTAGGTTAGAGTAAAACCGTTTACACAACTCTAAACCTAATCATCACAACTTAAGTATATTTGTATAATTATCTTAATCCTCGAAGTGAATGCGTAGCTCAACTTAGTATCTCATGATCTTTGATTCGCCAATGAGATTAGTTCACGCTTATTGAACGACATCTCGGTCATTGGGATCATGACAATATTAAGTTGGAGTTATGTGATTCACAGATATGGAATTCGTAAAAATAATATCACCTCATGCTTTATTGACGGTGTGTGAATAAATAAACCAGGCCTGGTATTCAATGATGATATTCATTGATTAAGACATCGTAACATGTGCGAGACATCTTACGAACGTTTGTCTTTCTTATTCACAAATCATATAAAGGAGTTGAGGAAATAATGATTAGAATGGTAAAACGGTAATATTATATACACCATTCGATCACCGATATTTACGAAGGATAATAATGCATTTACATCTGTGGACCGTGTGATAAATTGTATCAACACCAAAAGAAAAAATTAGCGCACATGAATCGAGAGATTATTCGCATCGAACTTTTAGTGGAGTTAGATGCGATGTCGGAATTAAATATGTCGATAACTTATAGGGATGAGTTATTCGAATATTGTAATTCCATAGCTTTGTTCATGTGGGTCCATTCGGTCTCAAGGCTAGCTCTAATAAATGGGAAAAAAGAAACCCGATAATTATGTTTAAATTCATTGTGTTATTTTTCATTTATTTGATAATTGAAAAATAAAAAGAATGAGTTTTGAATTTTGAAATTAATGGAGATTAATTTAAAATTCAAAATGAAATTTAAACATGGTTTTAATTTGGCAACTAAAGGAAAGAGAAAAGTGAGATTTTATTTTGGGAAAATTCGGAAATCCCTTGCCTTAAGGGGATTTCGAATTTTGCTCCAAAATAGGGAAGGAAATTCGGAAATCCCTAAGCCATGTAGGGATTTTCGGATTTCAATCCTAGGGTTAAGGAGAAATTCGAAAATCCCATTTAGGGTTTGAGTTTTTGAATTTTCTCCTATATAAGGATATTATTGAAAACCCTAGGTAGAGAGTCTTTTGGAGAAAAGAAAAAGAGATCACACTTTCCTTAGGGTGGCCGGATTTTGTAGAGACAAAATAGAAGGAAAAAGTTTCCTTAGGTTTTTGAAAAAGAGCCCACTCTCTCATCCTAAAAATTGTAGAGACATAGCCTTGAATCAACGAGTGGTTCTTGGTGTGATCGTGACAATAAACAACGATCTTGTTTCACGGCAATTCTCCATCTTGGAACGTGAGATAGTGAGACAAGATCCTTGCGGTCAATTAATTCAATCGTCACAAAGGTATGTGAGATTTTTCTAATCCTTTGTCCATAAACATATATCATGCATGCATCTCTCGTTGTGGTTTACGTTTAATTATGAATTAAATGGATATGATAAAATTTTTGAAATTCCGCCTACAATATTGTTGTTGTTCAAATGATTTTTCATATATAAATCACAATAAGATCCTACATTAGTAAGAGCGCTCTGGTTCATGAATGTGTTTTATGAATTTGAACATATCTAGATTTATCCATTTAAACTTATTTGATAAGTTGTTCAATTTAGAATTCAAATTAATTTAAGTTTGACTTAAATTCAAATTTGAATATGAATTAAAATTGGACTACTGGATAATGGATAAAATATCTTCCTTCCCTATCATATCTAGGCGCCACACACAGGGATAAAACCCTAGTGTGTGGCCGGCCACCTAAGGGATAAGGGGAAGGGATTTTTTGTTCCAAATTCAAAAATTGGAGATAAGGATTTGATCCTATTTTGAAGTTTGACTTCTACTCTTTAAGTATGAGATAGATAGAAAATTGTAACAACAATTTTTGACATATTTTCAGCCCTAAAAGAAGGTGTGGCCGAAATTCTCATATAGGGAAAAAGAGTGAAAAATATTTTTCTCCAAAAAATTCCACATCGTGCATGCGTTGGTATTTGTGGAAATTCGAGTGTTTTAGAAACTGTTTTGTCTCACGTGTGCCCACACACACGTCTACGTGGAATCAAGGAATTGACATGGAAGACTTTGGTGTTCTAAACACAAGAGCTTGGATCTAGGACTGTTCGTGGTCAAAGAAAATCAAGATATCATCCGAGTCGGCTACAAGGTATTTTTTCGGTTGATCCTTGAATCTTATAAATTAATGAGATTAATTTATTGGTGCATAAATTAATATAATCTATAGAGTATCTCAAAAGTTTTATGAAAATTTTTGTTATACACGATCCACTATTCCGCTGCGTTTCCGCCGCCGAATTCGATTCGGCAACCAACAGGAAAACCCCCTGCGAAGGAAGCCCGGGTATATAAGGGGAAGGGCCCCAATGAAAAAGGGGTCCAGAGTTTTTTCCGAAAAGAAGAAAAGAAAGGAACAAGGGAGTTTTTGTGTAATCTGTAAAGCTCCTCAAGATATATAATACAAACAGTGGATGTAACTCTGATTCAATAGAGTGAACCACTATAAAATTTCCTTTGTGTTTTTACATACAGTTTATACAAACACCAACCCTACCTTAAAACACATTAATCAGCCGGTAATCCAAAGGGTAACCTAAGGTAACCTGACGAGTTTATTGTTGACGAAATTCTACCGTTAACAATTATTATTATTATTATTATTATTATTATTATTATTATTATTATTATTATTATTATTATTATTATTATTATTATTATAGGTTTTGTCTCTAGTCGGGTAGCCTGACTCGAGCAACACCCAGTTTTTTTTTTAATTAATGACGCCAGGTTAGGCGTGATAATTCATGTCACATGTCTGTTCGTGTCGTGTTTTGATCATTTTTTTAAAATTTACAGTTAATCAGAACACGACATGTGACACAAAATTTTTTAAAAACCGCAATACGAACACAACAATACCACTTTACAAGTTGACACGACACGACACGAAAATGACCCGTGACACGAAATTGACCCGTGAACCTGAAATTGACACAAAAATTGTATACTTTTATTTAGTTTTTTACATATTAAAAATAACTTAAAATTCATAACACACTAAAATACAATAACATCTATTAAAATTAACCAAATAATAGTACAAGATTTTGAGTATAACTATCATGATATCACAAGTTCATAATAAAATTAAAAATATGTAATGAAAATATATATGTATTTTTTAATTTCTTACGAGTTTTGTGTCGTGTTCAGGTTAGACAGGTCAAATCTGAAATTGACCAATGTTTTTCTTTTCAATTACATGTCAACGTAATTCTGACCCGAACATCTTTTTTCTTAACCCTAACATGCGAAATTCATGTCGTTTTCAAGTTGTGTTGTCGTATCATGACCCATATTGCCAACACTACACCAGGAGATGCTTGCACGATGGTGTCAGATGCGAAGGCTATATTTTAATTTGTTGAGGGCAAAATGTAATATAACATCTATTTAATAATCTGAAAACGTAATTTAAGTAAGAAAACTACTACTCAGCAAAAACAATAAAATAATGGAGTTTAAATGCGCAACTTTTTCCTAAAATATGTGTGCAATTGCTGTAGTAGCATGGATTAATTGAGGTCGTTTATATTAATGAAATGTAATATCGTGTGTGTTATAAGGAGGAATAATTGTGGTAATGTAGTTTTTCAATGCAGGGATATAGAAAATAAGATAAGAAAAAATACAAAACTAAACTGAGGACAAAGAGTTAATAGACAATGGTTGAAGTAAGTGGTGGAAAATAACACACTCAAAACAAAGGGCGTCAAATTTGCCAAATAATGATATGGATATTCTAATATGTGAAGCTAAACCGCGCTAGATCAATAACAAAATGAGTGTTATGTTTGAAGCCGTAGGTAACTTGGTTAAACCATCAAGCCGTATTAATTATTATTATTATTATTATTATTATTATTATTATTATTATTATTATTATTATTATTCATTATCATAATAATAATTATTATTATTATTCATTATCATCATCATTATATTTATAATTGAGTAATGACTATTATTATTATTATTATTATTATTATTATTATTATTATTATTATTATTCATTATTATTATCATTATATTTATAATTGAGTAATGACAACAACTCAAATCTTAATTTTTGCGTTTCAATTGACGTGATATGTGAATTGTCATTTTTTTTATAAGTAGATGTAATATTTTATCATTAATTGATATGATAATATTTTAAACCTCTATTAATGTAAAAATGATAACTCACATATCATATCAATTGATATATAAGAGTTTGACATTTGAGTTGGTATACCTAAAACGCATATGGTCTTGTGAAAATTTATGATGGAATAGTATTGATACATTATGAGTTGTGACATCTACAACGTTAATGAATAACATAGTTCTTCCATTCCACACATAAAAAAAATCATTACAAATCTAATTAGTTGAATGTTTCTGCACAGAGATTTTGATTGGGTGTGATGGGGAGAACTCGGCAGTGGCGGAATTTCTAAAACTTAAACCAAAAATGGTCTTCCCTGCGCGTGTTATGAGAGGGCTAACCTACTATCCAAGCCCCCATGGGTTTGCCCCTTAGTTTGTCAAAACTCATGGGAAGGACGTTGTGTTTGGAAGAGCTCCAATCTCAGAAAACCTTGTTTATTTGGTCCTACTTTTACCAGGTTACCCAAAAGGTATCTACTTTTAGTACTATCCTATTATACCAATTTTTTTTTCAATGAACAATGACGTTGGTGCTAGAAATCCTTGGTGGATTCTGTTTAATTTTTTCACAAATAGAATTTGCTATAATTTGCAAATCTCTCTCTTGTTAATAGTAATATTAGGAACAAAAAAAGAAAAGTATTTAGTCCTTTTACATTGCAGGGGATGCTTGAAAAATGTTAATAAATATTATGAACACGACTAGTATCAGACATTTGCATAAATATTTTCTTTTTTATTGTTTTTATTTTAAACCAATCAATGAATATTTGGAAAAAAAAAAAAAAAAAAAAAAAAAAAAAAAAGCCGGACAGATTCAGAGATTTTCAACGATCCAGAGCTACTAAAAAAAATGGCTCTAGAGAAAACCAACAGTTTCCCAAAGGAAATAATAGAAATGATCAAAAACTGTGACATAACTTCACTGTCCCTCAAAGAGTTATGGTATAGACCGGCTTGGGAAATACTTCTGGGGACGTTCAGAAAAGGGACGGTGACCGTGGCCGGTGACGCGATGCACGTGATGGGGCCGTTTCTAACACAAGGCGGCTCCTTGGCCGTGGAAGACGCAGTAGTCCTTGCTAGATGTTTGGCACAGAAGATCCATGCTGGGACTTCTTTTGAAAGATACCATGAATTAATAAGGAAGAACGTGAGACAAGCAATGGACTTGTATGTGAAGGAAAGGAGGATGAGGCTGGTGGGATTGTCTGCTCAAACTTATTTGACTGGCTTGTTGCTTAGCTCTACATCGACGATAAGGAAGCTCTTGCTTCT
The DNA here is from genome assembly GCA_012066045.3 of Morus alba. Classification (NCBI taxonomy): domain Eukaryota; kingdom Viridiplantae; phylum Streptophyta; class Magnoliopsida; order Rosales; family Moraceae; genus Morus; species Morus alba. The sequence goes on along the minus strand of CP050226.2, from coordinate 7,378,133 downwards.
TGCGTTGATTACTGTCCTTTTTCCAGATCCAATTCATCACACACAATATGACTGCGGTCACCTTTAAAAATTCACCAATATGTTTTTTTTTTTTTTGGGATAATTTACGTTAGTCTTAGTTGTAGCATGAGAATATGCATGGTTTATTTGTTGTATTGATAATTTAATATCCCATACCGTTATGTGTATCGTGCTCTAAGACTTCAAGTTGTATATATAAGATCAAATTAAGGGGGAAAAAAAACCAGAAATGATCACGCAAAATAAAAAAAAAAAATATTATTTATAAAGTCAATTCTACTAAAAATTAAATAATAGTCATCTAATTAATAAAGAGAAAATAAAAAGTAATAAGGATACATAATTATTTAGAATGACATAAATAATAGATATGTACAAAAACATGGCAAACGATGTACTTTTATCTTATGTTGGACTTGTAAGCACCTGTTTTCTATCTGTCATGCAAGTTTTTCCCATCTGACTTTGCTGATAGAAGGTTTCAAGTAGTCCTTTAGTTTTTTGCTAAGAGTATCGTTTTCCTAAAGAAGAAGAAAATAACAAATTAAATATAAATAGCTATAATTATCCTATTTGTGGTAGTTATAGGAATTCAATTCAAATTAAGATTTAGAAAAAGTGACAACTTACATGCCATATCAGTTGGTACATAAAAGTTGAGATTTGAGTTGGTGTTCTAATATTATTCTTAAATAATTAATAATAATCCTAATAGGATTTGATTTTTGGATAATTAGATCTCAAATATTTTAATTAGATATCTTTTGAAAGAGAATGGTATTATTTAAATAGAATAGGGTTTGAATTGATTTGAACTTACAGAATTCCATTAGGAGCGCTCCTTAGGAGGCCATTTTTTACTATGTTTGGCATTGTGATTGGCACCAACATCTAATTGAGGAGAGAGAAAAATAACTCTTTAGCCTCCTCATCTAACTGAGCATCCATTGGAATGATAGGTATTCCAATGGTAGATTTGCCTTAAATTGATTGAATATAATAATGAAAACTTAAAGTTCAGTAAAGTGAGTGAGAAAGAACGACATACAGATTTTATAATGGTTCACAACCTATGTGAAGGTTACATTTACTGTATGGTCATATGTGGTTCACTATATGATGTAAAATGTGCATTTGTAATGGAAGAATAAGAAAAGGAGAAAATGTACAATTGTAATGGAAGGATAACAAAAGGGGAGAGAGGAGAGAGAAATTAGACGTAATGTGTAGAGAGAGTAAATGGGAAGAATATAGGATGCTTAATTTGTGGTATCAATTTCATATTTCTATAAGATGGTTCGGGTCTTCTTAGTTGCTTGATTATCGGGTTGATCCACGGTTGACTTAAGGACTCTGCAGTTTCCTTAGCTCTACTTGAATCTCCTTCTAGCTTGTTAGTGTATTTGATTTGAGAAAGCTTTCTGTCTATATTTGATCCTATTCTAGCCTTTGTTGCTTGATTTGGCTGATTTAGTCTTCCGGAATTTCGAGGATATCTCTTTCCTAAGTCGTCAGCTATAGGTCCCACAAGTCTTTAGTTGATTCGGCTCTCCACCCGATCATGGCTCTTAAGTTGTTCATTGGTAGCCGACGGTTTGGAGTCAATATTTTTCAAAGATGAATAGTCACATATACGTGAGAGGTGAGGTATGAAATTTGACCTTAACAGTAAATCTCGTACTTCTTAGACAATGGAAATCGAGTAATAGACTCGAGTAGTATCTTCATGACTCGTATGTTTCATTGAGTTGTTCTCCTGCGACTAGAGCTCCTTTGACGTTTGTTGGTCTTAGAGATGGTAATTATATCCTATTTTTAAACTAAATATAGTATGTATAATATCTTATAATATATAATTTTAACTATAAGATTATCTTCAATGTAAATACTAATGTCAATTGTAAATTTAACATTAAAAAGTATGTTATAGTATTTTATTTTCATTTTTACTCCAATGTTTAGATTTAATAAACCAGTTAAAATAAGCTAGTTCGCGGTTTCTCCCAACATGTTCCTCCAAGGTCTATCGAAAGGCTTCCAACAGTTTTGGAAGCTCCCAATGGTACGACTAAAAAAATCAATGGTTAAAATAATTTTCTTTAAATATGTCCTTACTTGATTATTTTATGTGTAATTTTTATCATATCAAATGTTATCTTTACACATATATTCTTTTTTTTTAAAATAAATTTTAAAAAAATTAAATAATTTTATAACTTAATTTCTTATTATTTAGTAAATAATAAACTATATAGGTGTTTTTAACACCATAATACATGCAGAGCACATTAAAAATTAGTTTTATAGGACGAGGCCATTGACTTCCTTGCTTTCCTTTTTTTTTTTTTTTTTTTTTTTTCATTTGTTTGTCCATTATAGTTTGCATTGTCCTTATAGTTTCACTTCCATTTGTCTTTTTAATATTTGTTTTGGGAAAAGAAATCTGACTTTTCATAGAGAAATGCCTAAATTCAAATTTAGGGAGCTACAAATAAAAAACTAGACACCACCAGTACTCCTCCCTGTGGTAGCACAGATAGTATGGCTCCACCATATTGTGTCATCTAGTTTTAATTTGTTTAAATAATCTGATTTTTTAAATAATTTATTTACTTTAAAATTAATTAACTGGATCCTCTAAAATTATTCACATAAATTTTAGAGTGAGTGTAATAATTTAGAGTTTACCAATTCTAAATAATTCAATCCTATTAATTTCAAGGTTACAAATAGTATTTCAAAGATGACTTAAGAACTATGGACCTATGATTCCAAACTCCAATAAATTTAACAATAATTAAATCTTTTGTTAATATATCAATTTCAGCAAGTCCAAAGTTATTAAAAAAAAAAATCCAATGTTATTCCACTAAAAACCTGGAATTGAACTTTTGAAACCATAGATATTTATTACTTAAATAATTTGAGTCATCCATTAATATAGCGATTACATATAGATCAATCATGCATAAATATTTGTAATTAAAATAAGGTTTATAATTCTGTTTTTATCCTTAAATACCATTAATTCTCTAATGAACAATATATTTGTCGAGGCTCAGTAGATTCGGAGGGTCAACGCGTCGGGGGTTGCACGCGTAAGCACGCGGTTTATTGGAAGCGGATCCAACGTGACCGAGCATTGAAGTAGATGATGATGGTAGGACTTCTGACGAAGAGGTGGGGTTGGCTAGGCCCAACTTAGGCCGAAGGATGCATGTCCTAGGACCCTCTTTGTTGCTGAAATAATGAAAATGTCCTACAAAATATGTTAGAGAATCCGTAAACACAAATGAAAAAACTCCAGAGAAGAAGAATGATGGGAAGTGCGAACAAGTAGTTGATGGAGATGGAGATGGAGAAAAGTAGGTCGAAAGTGCCTTGATAGAACAGTGCTCTGGAGACAAGCACGGGTTGTTCCAAAAGTGAAGATGGTGACTCAAGTGGTGGATAAGGCTTGTTGGAGAGTGAAAGTGAAGTTAGTGAAGTGGATAAGGCTCTGGTGAAAAAAACTCCAAGAGCAACGCGTGTTGCTCTGGGAGTGAGAAAAATGAAGACGAATGTTGTCAGAAAATGTGTGAAAAACTTCAAAAATCTTTGTGATGGTGGTGGAAATAGATTAAAAAGTGTTTTGGGAGAGTTTCTAACGCTGTCAACACTTGGAAGCTTCGGTCCTTGTGGAAGATGATAGAAGTCAAGGGGGGCTCAAAGTTCTCGAGTCTTGAAGTCATCTAGAATAAGGAAGATGAGGGTATTTATAGGTAAAGTTGGTAGGATTTTAGCGGCAGCTCTGGAGGTTAGTACGGCACTCTCTGGCAGACGCCAGTACAATCAATCTCGATAGAGTAAAGCCTTCTCACACCTTTCCAAAGTTAAAGAGGAGATTAGCCAAAAATAGAATGAAGACTTATGGAAACTTGCTCCAAGGGTGATTCGGTGATGCTCTTAAAGAAGCATGCATACGAGATCCAAATGGAGCAAAGTCATTAGAAGCATTTTCGGGGTTGAAGAAGAGCTAGTTCAGAAATGAAAAGAAAGGTTCGTGGCAACTATTCTAAATTACAATTAGTGGCGCTCTGACGGAGACCTGCACATGAAATTTGCTTTGGAGCAAAATGGTATGGTGACCTTTTGGATTGACAAAGGAAAGATCCGAAAATGGAAAAACTTGGAGGCAAAGTTCTGAATTTGAAGCTGACGTCAAGAGTTTCAAGGTCTGAAATTTTTAAGAGTGGTTGACTCAACTTCATACTCCATTGACATCCTCTTTCGGAGTTCTGATCGCATGTCAGACCTTGTCAGAGATAGTTTACACCATGTTGGCTAAACAGCCGTCAAGTTGGCTCTGACATGAAAGTTGCTCCGAGTAAAGCTGCTCTGACGGTGAGCGTGCCCAAGATGGAGGCCGCTCCTGGTGAAGCTGCTTTGAATGGTGAAGCTGCTCTGAAGGGTGAACACGCTCCAAGTGAAGGTTGCTCCGATGATGAGCTAAGTAGGAAGAAGTCCAAAGGAATGATGTCTTATACGGAAAAAAAAGCTCTATTAGGCATACTTGGATATGAAGAGGATGCTCCAAGAGACATGCGTGCCATAGAAGGAACCTCTATTAGGCATGGTTGGTGTTGGTAGAGCCTCTGTTGGACTCAAAACACTGAGAATCAACCTTGATGAAGAGGAAGAGGTTCTAGGACATGGACATAGTAATTTTGGGCTTCCAAAAGGACAGGAGGAAGGCTTTTTTGTATTTAATCTGCTAATTATGAAAACCCCCCAAGTGGGATTCGAATTAGATCGAATTAAACGACAAATGGTCCTATATTAGATCGAATTAAACGACAAATGGTCCTACTTGATCTCACACGGCCCACCAAACCACAATCCACAGGAGTTCCCTGAGTGTGGCTTGGATCCATAAAGCGAGCCCAATAACTTCGCGTGACGTCATGGTTGGACATAGACCCTTGAATGGGCTAATGCAAAATCGGGTATCAACAATATTCATAACTTATCATAAATTGAGCGGTCTTATTATTTAAGTCTTAAATTAATACTCTGGTAACTATTTATCTAATTTAATTATAAAAGAATGGTTTTCATCTTATAAATTAACATTCATAACTTTCTACTTCATTACTGCTTCATTATGTTTTCAACGTATAAGGAATAGAGATTCAATTAAATGCCAATATTTACAAATAAGCTAAAATAAAAATGACATCAGGAGTCTATCAATAAATTAAAATTTTTTAAGATTGTTCTATATATGATCATTGTTTTGATTGACTTTGAATGCTCTATGTACTAACAGAAATTTAAGGAGTCCCTATAATCACATTATATGTATGGCATATGATTCAAGAGTATTTTGATAATTCTATCTATTCCTAAGAAAGATTAAATCTTAAAAATATATTAAATCTCAAAAAATATTTTTTAATTTTACTTTAAATGTAGTATATACTATATATGTAGATATTCTTTTTAAAATGTTGGTGTTTTGAAAAATGTTATTCAAAATATACTGTTAGTCAACTTAAAAAATATATATTGTAAATTTAAAAATTGTTAGTTCTAATTACTTTTTTTCCTAAAAGAGTTTCAATTAATTAATTAACAAGAAGAGTAAGATAAAATTTTTTATTAGTTTTATTACTTTTTTTTTCTAAAAGAGTTTCAATTAATTAATTAACAAGAAGAGTTAGATGAAAATTTTGTTTTATTGTTTTGATTTGTTTATAGTCATATTAAATGAAAATTAAAATTTGTTTATAAAAATGTAAATTTAAAAGTGATAGATAGAATAGTAATACACTAAATTATTTCAAAACAGTTAATATATGTGTGATAAGTATCGTTTATGTTAGAAATTCTAATGGAGGGAATTTGTTTTGTTAACATTTCATACTATGAGGAAGCAGATGTTACGTTTTAAAGATTGAAAAACAAAGTATTATAAGGGTCATAATTTAAAGAAAATTTTTGTAATTAAAGAAAATAAAAAACTTTAAGGCTCCTAGTTGGGAGAATAGAAAGTTGGAAGGATGAAGAGGATTATAGTAATCTTTTATGTTATTTGGTAAAATGAAGGGAGAGTTAAAAGGATGGATAATAATTATGGCAAAGTCTTTGAACCGGTAGCTATTGTTTGCTGGATTGAAACGACAGTTGTATAATTCAGCATAAGTCTTATATATTTACATGTAAAGATGTATATGTGAAGTTGAAAGAAGCGACAACGTATATTAATTCTCAAAATATGTATTTTTTATAGCAATTAAGTGAACACATAGCCTATTAATATGTATATTGGCTGATTTGTTGTATTTTATCTTATTGAACGTCGTTTGAAAGTTTTTTTTTTATGTTCTGATGTAGGAAACGACAATGTATACTACATCTTAAAACATGTATTTCTTATTTAAATTAAGTGAATATATAACATAGTAATATGTATATTGATTGAGTTGTGGTAGTTCATGTTATTGAACTTAGTTTGGAAGTTATTTTTGCTTGAAAAAGTCTTTAGTCATTTAGAGATTGAATATTGTGGTCATTCTAAGAGGTTTGAAAGAATTAGTAGAGAGACACAAATAGGAGATAGAGGGAGGTCGAGGAAGCGGCGGCGGAGAAAGAGGAGGAAGTGGTGGTGTTTGAGGAGAGAGGAAATGTGAGGGTGGAGGAGGGGACGGTTTTTTATAATTCACAAAAATTATAAAATAATTAATCCATAAAAATAAGATAAGATTCAAGTTTATAATATAACTAAAAAAACTTAGATTAAAAGACCGACCGATTTGTCCAATAATTCAAAAATAATTAATGATTTGGTTTAGTTTAGTTTGAATTGAGCAGTTTTGGTGGCTTGACAAATTTATTGAACACCTCTACTTGGTTATTTTGTGAAGCTTAGAGGTTGTTTGGTTGGGAGATTCATCCCTTGATTCGAATCATGGTTCGTGATTCGTTACAGTATTTTTTCTCACAAAAAATACGCGTAAATTGAAAATGATTCTAATCACATAGTTTTAATCCATGAACCAAACGTCTCCTTTTAATTTTCTAAGAGGGAAAAAAGAAAGAAAGAAGCAAATGGAACAACAAACAGAACTCAATTTTTATCAAAAAAGAATAAAACACACACACACAACTCACTTAAAAATTGACTTACAATAAGATATGTGTTACCACACATGTAAGATGTATCAAATTATAAGTTTAGGGATGTATTAATAGATTTTTTTTTTGAACGTGTAATAATTGATGTTTAATCAGTTACATATGCACATAACCAATAAAGACAAGTTGTTACTCAAAAAGTTACATATTACATTGTTAATAATTTTTAATTACTAAATTACTAAATTATCTATTTAAATTATTTGTTAATAATTTTTCTAAAAGGTAAAATAGTTATTTAAAGCTTAAAAAGTGTGGAGATTTGTTTGAATCTTTATGTTGATGAAAATTTAACAATAGAAAGGACACCTTTTTTATGGGTTGTGATTTTTTTTTCCCCCCCCCTGCTTCTTCAAAAGTCCTCCTTTGAAAAGAAAGGCAAGTACTAGGCGATGAAGCTATACCGATTATAATATTGCCATTTCTTCCACCTTACTCCGCAGTCTCTCTTTAACAGTGATCTTTTGTCCTTTTCTTTTGCTGTGGGTTTTAACTTTTAAGGTTGTTTTCTAACGAAAAATATGTTGTATAGTCCCTTGGGGACAAGTAACATTTTGTTCTTTCTAACGTGGGTTCTTTTCAAATTTCAACTTATCAAAAAAAAAAAAAAAAAAAAAAATTTCTTTCAGTTTGGCTTTCGGATCCGTACATTTGTAAATGAAAGTTCCCGGAAGACAACAAAATTGCTAGCAAAGTCTGCTCTCTTGTTCCTTTTTTTTTTTTTTTTTTTTTCAATTTTGCTTTCTTAATTTTCTTGTAGTACGCAAATCTCCATCCTCAAGAAAGGAAGGGAATAAAAGAATACCTCTCCCTCTAACGTTAGAAGAAAAATTCTTTGATAAACCCACTTGAGTAAAGAAAGGTAATTAGCAGAAATTAAGACAAACAAAGCAAGCGATGCCCATGAATCCTTGATCGGCAAGAAAAAAAAAAAGACCCTTTTGGAAATTCCACGCTATACCCATTTTATACCCGCCAAAAACGATGGACCATTTAACTCGTCTTTCATTCAGTCGTTTTATCGAGCAGTTGGTGGGCTTACTCAAAGAAACGACAAAACAAGCAAATATTGACCAAATTCCTTTGATTGGTTCTCTTATCTATAGTTGGACTGCGATAAGAGTGTGTGTTAGTAGAAAAAGATGAAGACAGTTAAGGTGGGTTTGTGGTTATGGGCGTTGGTATTGTTAATGAGTTTGTGTACGACAATCTCATCGGCTACATTTTTCGAGAATCGGCATAGAAGAAAATCGACGCATCCAGTTCCAGGGACGTCTTCGTTTGAGCTGAATCGAGTAGGGTCCTCGGTCGTTTTCCCCATCCACGGGAATGTATATCCTATTGGGTACGTTTTTTCCGGTCGACCAAAAGAAAAAAAAAAGGACCAAAATCTTAAGCTGACAAAGTTAATAGGTTCTTCTTCTGTTTTCCGTTTTCTTGGAAATTGGCGTAACTTTTTGTCAAAAAAAAAGGACCAAAATCTTAAATTGACAAAGTTAACTTTTTGTCGTCTTGAAAACGTAAATAGGATGGCAAATGGGAAACAGGCTTACTTCTTTTCTTTTGTTTTTTTTTTTTTTTTTTTTTTTTTTTTTTTTTTTTTTTTTTTTTTTAATATTATTATTGTGTAGTGTTTTTCTGGACATTGCCTCATTATTAAATAGAAGGAAATTTATATTTAATCTGTATTATTTTCTGTCTTGAATCAAGTTTTGCATATTATCCTTAATTAGTTAGACTCAGAATTTTAGGAAACTGTCAACTGAACTTGATAATTTTGATACATAAGGGTTCGTATTTAATCATTCACGCAGACTTGTCATGTAGTAATGTATAGTGCCGAACATGACATCTATTTTATATGAACCCCTTTAAACAATTCATACAACTTTTATAAATTTAATTATTACATAAAATGTGAGGTCATTATCACGGTCTAATTGAATAGAGGATCTGCATTCCAGGATGCCATTCTCATCTATCACAAATGTTTCAAAAGTAAAATCAGCAATTGGGTATCTTGATGCAGATTTACTCTCTTTTTTCTTAAATCAATCAGTTTTCAAAGATGTGGTGAATTATTTTTAGAAAACGAAGGGAAATGAATAATGGTTTCTTTTCATTTTCATTTCAATTTTCACCTTTCTTGTGTTGGTTCATGTCAGGTTTAAGATTCCCTCCTCCAGATATTTCATTACTTTGATATATTTTTATGTACAATTCACAAATTGGAAACTGACAATAAATTATATATCCCAGCTTTTATAATGTTACCCTCAATATTGGTCAGCCACCAAAGCCGTACTTCCTTGATCCTGACACTGGCAGTGATCTTACATGGCTCCAATGTGACGCTCCCTGTGCCCAGTGTACTGAGGTAAATCACAATAACAAATCTTTTTTTTTTTTAATTTCCTTTTCTTATTTACACTTGGAGAGAGAGTTCTTTATGCAGTAATCAATTGCAATTAGTTAATGAATTACACAAGTCTTTTCTGGTCTCACTCTGATTCCAACAAACTTTGTTTCATCAACACCCTCTATCAATTTACTCTTGCAACATCACTTGTAGGATTTCTCATCTTCTTTTCGAGATCATCTTGTCCCGGATTTCAAATTATGTTCTATCGTTTTAATATTTATTGTTTTTCTTTTTTTTTTTTATTTCACAGACGCCTCATCCGCTTTACCGACCGAGCAATGACTTGGTTGGATGTAGAGATCCCCTCTGCATAGCCTTACACTTACCTGGCACTCCCAAATGTGACAACCCGGAGCAATGTGACTATGAGGTTGAGTATGCAGATGGTGGTTCCTCACTCGGTGTACTTGTTAAGGATGCCTTCTACTTCAACTCTACAAAGGGAGACCAACTTAAACCTCGTCTTGCCCTCGGGTATGTTATGTTTCTCCTTGATATCTCTGTGTTTCTTACTGGAAAATAGTTATTGGGTTTGGTCCCCATCCTATCAGTTTAAGCTTTTGGAATAATTGGTGATCGCAGAAGTATCCCATATCATTCCTTTCAATCGAAGCTCAGTGGTTGCACATCGTTATTACGAAAAACACCAAGCTTTTTTATAGAGAATGGTCCAGAAACAGATAAAATAATATCTTGAGAGAATACAGTGAAAAGTTATTGATGTTTTTGCTATTCAGTTTTTGACGATGCTAATTTGAAGTGGTTCATGTTTAACCTCATTTGTGAATAGTTCACTTCATGTAGAGAATGATCTTTCAAAAAGCAAACAAGCCCTGTGTCATTGAAGTTTGTTTCAGTGCTTGCTTTTGGATCCTAAGTTCATATGATTCACTTTTCTTCAGATGTGGATACGATCAAGTTCCCGGTTCATCTCACCCGCCCCCCTTAGACGGAGTACTTGGCCTCGGGAGGGGAAAAACCAGCATTGTGTCACAACTTCATAGCCAAGGTTTGATGCGAAACGTTGTTGGCCACTGTTTAAGCGGGCGGGGTGGAGGATTTCTCTTCTTTGGGGATAACGTTTATGATTCCTCACGAGTGGATTGGACACCAATGTCCAGTGATTACTTGTAATTAATCCTTCCCGAACACTGTTATTCAAGGCATGGTATCTCTGTTTTAGTTCAAATTTCTTACTTGACTTTTCCTATAACAATGTTGTTCCTGTTCATTATACCAGAAAACATTACTCACCAGGATCTGCGGAACTCAGATTTGATGGAAAGCCAACTGGTTTGAAAAACCTACTTACGGTCTTTGACAGCGGGAGCTCTTACACTTATCTAACTTCTCAAGCTTACCAAACTTTGACATTTTTGGTGAGTAAAAAGCACATTCACCATTTGCAGAATCCTAGGGGGGGAAAAAAAGGCGCTAAAAAAGTATGCCTCAAAATTTTTAGCTTCAATAAGCACATTATCAAAGAACAATTCCAACTTTCAGTCTCCTAAGGTAGCTTCTATTGGTAAAATTCTTCCATTTTCTTGGAGAGAGAACTTATTTCCAAATCCTGGAGTTGACAAGTTCTTCTGATTTTCCATTATTAATCTAATAGTATGATCACTTTTCTAACTTGAATGAGTCTTATTTCTTCCATTGCAGATCAAAAAAGAATTACCTAGAAAGGTTTTAAAAGAAGCCACAGATGACCAAACTCTACCACTATGTTGGAAAGGTAAAAGGCCATTTAAAAGGGTAAGCGATGTCAGAAAATACTTCAAGCCCTTAGCACTGGACTTCACAACTGGTGGCAAAACTAAAACTTATGCATTACCCCTGAAGCTTATCTAATAGTATCAGTAAGTCTCACAAACGATGTTACGTCTTCTAAGTTCCATGTTTATTCTATAAAAATCACTCTAGTGTTATACAACACTAACAAATGTGATTCTTTCAGTCTAAAGGGAATGTTTGCTTGGGAATTCTAAATGGCTCTGAAATCGGGCTTCAAAATTCTAACATAATTGGAGGTAAGTTTTCTATGTATATGTGATTTGGACTAACCTTGAAGTTGAGATAGATACAATATTTCAGCAACCAATTGATCTTCCGCTCTAAAAGTTTGCTCTCTTGTCATTTCCATAGACATATCAATGCAAGATAAGATGGTGATCTATGATAACGAGAAGCAGATGATTGGATGGGTCTCTGCAAATTGTGATAAGCTTCCCAAAACAAGTAGTTTCAGCATCTGATGGTGATTTAGTATTTTCGATCCCTTTCTACTCAACACAAAGTGGTTATAAAGTATCCCCCAAAAGAAATAATATTTATAACACACTCTCATTTGTATATACATGTATGTGTCTATATAGGTGGCCACAGTTTCTCTATAGACTCTCATTGCTTTGTAATTGTGTTGTTGATGACTATATACAAACTGGAATTGTGTAACATATCCCCAATTTACGGTAATATGATTGGCCTGGAAAAATATATATATATATATATATATATTGTATGTATATGTATATATTTACGTTAATGAACTATTTACTTCTAATAGACTTTTTTTTGCTAACCAATTAGGTTGGTGTAGATTAAATTACAGGATTTCGGGCCTTTTTCCCCTCTAAACTTTTATAATTGAGAAAATTAGTAAACTTATCTTTAAAAAAAATTGTTGAACTTACCTTTAAAATGTATGGGTCTGAATTTTTATCATTTACTCTTGATTAATACTCTTTTAATTTAGAACGTAGTCTCAGATTTTTAGTTTGCTTATCATACATCTAATTAATATCAACGTAAAGAGGACATTACTAAAATATATGAAATAAATAAATATTTATTAATAGTCAAAATGTCTAAAAAACATTGTTATATTTATTTCTAAGGATTCCTATGGGCATAAATGCTAACACCTCCTAACTACGGCGAGTGCTCTATTCTCTTCTTTGATGCTTCTTTTGTGGATGGGAAAGCAGGCTTTAGTGTGGTCCTAATGAGTAAGGGTGGCAATTCGTATTAGTGGGTCATGTTTGTGTCAATCCGTTTATTAATCGTGTCAGAAAAAATCAACCCAAACACGATTTATTTATTAATCGTGTTAATCGTGTCAACCCGTATAACCCGTTTAAATTAATATATTGAAACAACTAATATAATAATGACTTATTTAACACAATCAAGACATGTTACGTATTTATTGGTCAATTTATCTTTTCCTTTAAGAAAAATAAATGAATTTTACCTACAAATATTAAAATTCACATTATTTGTATTTAATATGTCATATAAACTTTCATGTTATATCATATATTTTTAGATTGTAGATGATACATATAGTTAATAGTATCAATTAGTGTCACTTTGTGTTAGGAGACCTTAACCCAACCCATTTATTGCTAGCACAAATATGGATAATACAAAGAAGAACAATTCATAACAACTTATAGGAAGATCAAAATATAGAAATAGTTACTACATGAATTCAACCTTTCTACCAAACTTGGAAACCAAATTGCAAGGATGTCGAGACACGTGCACCGCACTTTTCTTAAAACAGATTCATTCCCTCCGGCAAGTGCTTGAGGTAACGTTGGACATCCGTCTCCCAGGATACAACTATCACTACAAGAAAAATGGATTTTTGCGACGACAAAAAGTCGTCACAAAAACCCGAATGTCGTCGGAACTAACATTTTTTGCGACGACAAGTCATCGCAAATTTGTCGGCGCAAGAATTTGGTTGCAAAAACATTTTTTGCGACGACATAGTGTCGTCGCAAATACATTTATGATGACACTCCGTATTTGCGACGAGAGGCGTCGCTAATACGTCGTTGCAAAATTCTCGTCATATGATCATTTTTTGCGACGACATTTCAAATTGTCGTCGCAAATAATCTTATTTTTTTCAACGACAAGTCTAAAAAAGTCGTCGCAAAAAACTAAAATTAATTTTTTTTTTAAATTTTTAAAAAATGCCCCCGTGCTTCCCCCCCCGTTCCCCCCCCCCGCACCCCGCCAACCCGCCCGCCATCGCTCCCTCCACACGCACACCGTCGCCGCCCCCACCGCTGACAATGTGCGCCCGCCCACCCCTCCCAATGCCCGCCACGCCAATGCCCCCCCACGCGACCCATGCCGCCCGCCCACCACCCGCCCGCCCGCCCCCCCGCCAAGTGCCCCCGCACCCATGCCCCCGCCCGCGCCACGCCTCCCTCCCTACCCTCCCCCCTCCCCATCCCCCTCCCCGCCTGCCTGCCCCAGACACTAGTGCCACCCTACGGAAGAGAGAGAGAGAGAAGAGGAGAGAGGAGTGACAGGGGCGGGGCGGCGGCGGCTGGAGAGGGGAAGAAAAGAGAGAGAAAGGAAGAGAGAGATAGGGAGAAGAAGGGAAGAGAGAGAGAGAGAGAAGGGAAGAGAGAAAGATAGAAGGGAAGAGAGAGAAAAGAGGGTCGGTGGCGAGGGGAAGAAGAGGCAGAGAGAGAGACTTAGCAGGAGAGAGATAGAAAGCGGCGGGAGAAAATGAAGAGGAAAAAGATAGGGTATATTAGATCAGACTTATTCGCGATGACAATGTCGTCACAAAAATATTTAAAATGTCATCGCAAATAATCATCAATTCCTGCGCTTGGTTTTGGTGAAATCTTGAAAAGATTATTTGCGACGACAAAGAGAAAATGTCATCGCAATTAATATAAAATTATTAGTTGTCGTCACAAATAAGTGAAAAATGTCATTGCAAATAATTATTTTTCTCGCGTTTAGTTTTTTGGTGAAATCTTGAAAAGATTTTTTGCGACGACAAAGAGAACAAGTCGTCGTAAATAATATGAAATTATTTGCGACGACAAAGTCGTCGCAAATAAAGGGAAAATGTCATCGCAAAAAATGGATTACCTTGGCGGCAAAATTCCGCGCCATTAAAATTTGCGCTCCAAAATTATTTGTGACGACATTTAAGTTATTAGCGACGACATGGTTATTTTTTTAAACAGGGAGTAATTGCGACGACATGTCGTCGCAAATATTTTATTAAATGTCGTCGCAAAAAAAGTCGTCACAAATGGCCTTTTTTGTTGTAGTGTATAACGACGGTAGCTCGAAGCACTTTCAGAACCGTCTGATGAACTAGAACTTGGATCTTCGCTCTATCACCAAAACCGAACTACAAAAGAGAACGCACAAAGAACTCAAAAACAAGAGAGAACCGAGAGAGAGGAGAAGAAAATTCATAAAAGTGTATCGCAAAATAAAGCCCGCACGGAGTTGGTTTTTCGGTCTAACATTCGTGTCCGCACACATTGGGCCTTTAATATGGCTTAACAAGTCATTTTCTAACATTTCTTAATCGTGTTAATCGTGCCAACCTGATTAAGACCTAAACTCATTTATAGTAAACTCAAACTTCCTAACTTCTTAACTTCATGCGGATTTCGAATCGTCTCATTGTGTCGCTATTCGGATTGCCAGCGCTACTAA
This sequence comes from Morus alba, assembly GCA_012066045.3. Lineage (NCBI taxonomy): Eukaryota > Viridiplantae > Streptophyta > Magnoliopsida > Rosales > Moraceae > Morus > Morus alba. The sequence continues at coordinate 7,363,024 of CP050226.2, read as the reverse complement.
TGAGTGATAGTGATACAGTGCAAAAGTTTTAGGCAGGTGTTTCTTACGCTCATTGTAGCCTAGGGGCTGAACTTAGAGCTGTTGATTTGGCTTTAGATGTTGCTCTCTCTCTTAATCGTCCTACTCAGGTGTGTGGTGAAAGCAAGATCGTTATTGAGGCTCTTGCGTCGGGTCTGTGTCCTCAGGTTGGCATGTAACTCCCATCTTTACTTTTGTTGTGTCCAAGGTTAACTTTCCTTGTCCAATTTCCATATCAAGGGTCACTAGGAGTGAGAATGGCTATGCAGGTAGGTTGGCTAATTAGCCCGGTTATCGGACTCGGTAGGTTGTTTCAATTTTGAGGAGATAGTTTTTTCTGTGGCCACCATACTTTAGCTTGATTTTAGCTTTTTTAATATAGAGTTTTATTTAGCAAAAAAAAAAAAAAAAACTTATCGATACTTTACAATTATCATCTGAAGATTGTTCTATTATAAATAGTAGTGGAGCCAGAAAATTTGGTTAGAAAAATCACAATCTTATGTTTTTCAAATGCTTCGTCAAGAAAAAGATACTTTCTGAAATAAATTTGGTTTGAGTAAATGGATCTTTGTCCTTTTCTTCTTATATTGATTTTGGTCTACTACATAGTGTGTGGGGTATGAAATTAAAATAAGTTTTTCAAATTTAAGTGATCTTTCCTTTTTCTCAAAATGATTGGAATAAATTGCAAAAAGACTAAAACTAGTATACTTACGTAACTAACCCAAAAAATAATAATAACAATCAACCGTGAGAGACAACTTTATTTTATGATCAGCAATTTAATTGTTCTCTTTTTCATTTTTCATAGTTTTATACCACATATTATATACATACTTTATACACAGTAATTAGTAGTGATGTCCCACGTGGATTATTGCTTGTAGCAATATCTATTACACCACGGTCGAGGAATCGACCGTTTCTTTGGGTGACAAGCGCCGAGATCTCCATGTTGAGGATCGGTCGCTGACACCGGGGGCGCAATGTGTTTAGAGTGCCCTTTAGATGTCGAGAATTCGTGTATGCTGACAATCATCGAGAGCCATGACTAGGTGGTGAGGGCCACGACGTCGAGATGTTAGCCCAGTCAAATCCACTGTCAGTCTAGGGCAAGATACACTGTATCACCTACCACCACTATTGGAGTCAGGAAATCAGACATTGGGTAAAGAGTGGTTAGCCCAAAAAAAAAAAAAAAAAAATTGAAATTTTATATTTGAGAGGAAGGTTGGAAGGTAGAGGTGTAAGTTTAAGCTACTTAGTTTGGCCTTAGCGGGCTAAAGAAAAATTTAAGTCGGGTCAATTCGGTCTTAAAAAGAAAAGGTCAGCTCAGTTTGACTCTAAACTTAAAAAGTTTAGGGCCGGCTCGACCCAGTCTGAAATTTTATCTGGTATTTTTTTTAAAAAAAAATCTTTAAAAGGATAATGTTTAGATCGGGCCGGTCCGGCCCTAAAGAAAAGAGGGTCAAGCAATCCCAGTCTAAACTTGCAGCTTTATTGGGAGAACTAGGCAAGTTGATGTGAGAGATTGGATACTTACTTGTTATAACCTTCCTAAAATTCATCCCTAAAAACTAATTTGTATGAAGAATGTGCCTAAGTGATTATAAATCTACATATTAAGTTCATACTTTAGCAATTTAAAATTCAATCAGGATCTTAATATAGAGGTGAGGCATACTCTTATACTAATTGTTATAATCTAAGGTAGAACTTATTTCTAAAAGTTAATTTATAAAGAGAGAGTGTCTAAATAATTATAAACTCATATGCTAAATTTATATTTTAATAATATTAGACTCGTTCACAATCCTAACATTACTTTGCAAGTCAACTTGGGGTGACGTTTGTGTAGCGAAAGCGATACCTTTTCTTAACTTCACCACTAAAATCTGTGTAGGAGAGTGGGATTTTTTGTTTTTTGTTTTTTGTTTTTTGTTTTTTTTTTTTTTTGGCATGATTTGATGTTTGAAAGGTAGAAAGTTGACGTGAATCAAGGGAAAGCTTACGGAGACTTTTTCTACACAGATTTGATGTTTGAATGGTAAAAATCAATATGGATGGAGAGATGCTGACGTGAATGAAGGGAAAGCTTACGGAGACTTTTTCTAAATGTGGAATATATAGATGAAGAAATCACCACGCATTGAGTCATACCGCGTTGGTCTGGGGACGTGTTCGTGAGAAATTGCTGCATCTTGTGAAATTGTATTTGATGTTGATTTTGTGATTTTTTTGGGATAAACTATGTGCATTGATTTCTTTTTTTTTTTTTTTAAGTGAAAACTTGACATTTTTCCAAGCATCAAAGCAATATTATGTGATCGTACATAAGAACCAACGAAAGAAGATGCATCATATATATATATATATATATATATATATATATATATATATATATATAAGAGAACAAATGAAAGAAGGTACATGATCTTAAAAAAAAAAAAAAAAAAAAAAAAAAAAAAAAAAAAAAAAAAAAAAAAGAGGTCTAACGACTGAGAACAAGCGAAATTTGCTAAGCTGTGGGCTGAAGAATTTTCTTAACGGGGAATGTAACAAACAATATTGCTACTAGTTACAGAGATAGCATCTCTGATATCTTCAAGAAACAAACATAACTATGGATCTTCGAGCATGGAAGATGAAGGGTTTTTTTTTTTTTTTTTTTTTTGGCTAAAGGGAAAGACAGTTTAAAAAATGTCATATCTGTAAAAATATAGATTATTTATTTATTTATTATTGCTTTGATCATGATATTGATCATAGGGTTTTGAGTGAGATGTTAGACTCAAGTTTGGTAGATGAGTAGTAATGACGTCATGGATAATAACATAAGCACTAAGAAAACTGTTTTAATTCGAAAATATTTGGAGAATGAACGACAAGTTTTTCAATGAGGAAGACATTTTGAGATTGACTTTCGGCATCACATTAATGAGATAAAAGGTCATTGCAACCTCATGAGGTCAAAAAGTGAGGGTAATGGACGTGTGGAGTAATGCAAGGATTAGATTAATTTCCACCTCAAAATACTTTTGGATTGTCGTTATATCAGAAATCAAAATTGAATGTGGTGTAAAGTTCGTAGAAATATTCTTGGAATTAATTCTTAAACTCGCCATGCGAAAAGCTAACAGTTGACCAGGAATTAAAATATAAGATAGACCAAGTAGGAAACAACTTCAAAATAAAACAACCACGTAATTGCATTATTTTCTCCTATCTTATCAATCTAGCTTGTCTTCCACGCATGTATAATGCCATATTGTCTAGACTGTTGAGTCGAATAAGTTTTGAATTACCTTAATCTACCAAATCATTGTCGAGCCAAAACCTACAAATCAAAGAGAAGAAGAAGTCTTTGGATTGCATGAAGATATGGATGCTGCCGAAGAGCTAGATATAGTGATAGTTGGTGCCGGCATTTGCGGCCTCGCCACGGCCCTCGCACTTCACAGGTACTTCGCTTTTTCCTCGGCAAAATTGCAAAAACAAATTAATCGATCAAGGTTACGCGTTTTTAGTGATGGAAAGAGGATGAAACGTTCGTCAAGTGAAAATTTTGTTATTATAAACAACGTACTTATAATCTTTATTTCTTTCTGAAGAACCTTAAGAAGTCTTGATCACGTTGCTGTTATTATTATTATTATTATTATTATTATTATTTTCTTTTACTACATGTAAAATATATGTACATAGGAAGGGCATAAAAAGCGTAGTTTTGGAAAGATCAGAGAGGCTCCGAGCTTCCGGCGCGGCCCTTGGCATTTTGACAAATGGTTGGCGCGCACTTGATCAACTTGGTGTCGGATCCAGGCTTAGACAAACTGCAGTTCTTCAACAAGGGTATTGTCTCTATAATTGACCATCAAAGCTTATTATTCTGCAAACTATAACCTAAATACTGCTTATTCTTTTTCAATTATTAATGACCCTTTTAGTTGCTTACATTTATCTTTAATCTTCGAAAACAGAACACGAGACATATGGCTAGAAAGCAACAAACAAGAAGTAAGACCGACCTCGTAAGTCCAAGAGATATATAGGGTTTCTTATACGGTGGCTTCTCCGACTGATATATCTATTTTTTATTATTACATCCGATTAAAATCACATTTTAATAAAAAAAAAAAAAAAAAAAAAGTATGCAAAATAATAGTTCTTAACATAGAACTAACGGTTAAATAGTTTATAATACAAAATTAACAGTTAAATATGAGATCTACTAATATGTCATTTTTTTAAGTCTCATCTTAAAAATCTCCAATAATATTATAAACTTACAAAATGATTGCTTTTTCTTTAACCATGTGTCAAATTCTCATTTATTCTTTTATTTTTTTTTTTTTTGTTTTTGTTTTTTTTTTTTTTTTTTTCTGATTCTTTTTACTTTTGGTTTCTTATTTTTTTTCGTTAGCTTAAAGACTTCTATATAGTTTGTTTTTATCACTTCCTTTTTTAAAATTTCTTTCTTTTTTTATTTTTCCTATTCTCTTTTTTTTTTATAATATTCTTTCATAGTTTATTTTTTGTACAATATTGTTTTGGAAATATTTTCTTTTTCTTATTTTCTTTTGATTAAAAATAATTCTTTTCAAACATCTTCCTACTTAATTTTTTTATTGTCAAAATTCTAATATAACTTTAATTTTTTTCGATGTGATTTTTTAAAATAGTTTTTCTCTTATTCTAACTAATAGAATTAGTTTCTAAGAAGGCTATGAATTTTGATGCGTAGTACGTGACTTAATTAGTACATATACTTAAAAAGAATTAATGCTCTTTTTTTATGAAGCCACATGGCAGCCCCTCTTCTTTCCTTTTTTTTTTTTTTTTACTTTTTGTATCTTTATTTTTTTAGTTTTAAACGTTTTGTTTTGTTTTTTTTTTTCATTTTTTAAAATTTGTTAATGTTTTTTTTTTTTCATTTTTATTTTTTAGTTGTGATTTTTTAAATTATATTTTCCATCACATTACTTTTATAAAAGTAATTTTCTTCGCATGTTTTCCTATTTAATTTTTTGTTTTTTTTAAATGTGTCTCTAATTAATTATTTTTTGTCTAATTTTCATCACATTAAAAGTTATCTTTACACTATATTTTTATAATAAATCATGTTCGTTTAATTTACAATTATATAAAATCTTTTCCACTACTTAGTGTTTAAAATTAAAAGAAAATATTGTTTCAACTAAAATTTTATAAAAAATAGATTTAAATAGTTATATAAATGAATTTCTAATACTCTCTTTAAGTATTATCAACATGGCAAACGTGCCGAGCACATTCCTAAAATGAGTATAATAAAAAGAGGCAACAAGAGCTGCTCCATGTTGTTAAAATTAATCGGTCCAGTAACAAAGTAAAATTTTATAATTTTTAATATAAGCAC